>CM065732.1:67570578-67583078 GCA_033310375.1 Conus canariensis
TATTGCCAGAAATGGCTTAAAGGCGCTTTATGGAGTGAGAAGAGAGAGAGAGAGAGAGAGAGAGAGAGAGAGAGAGAGAGAGAGAGATTGTTCAAGATGTAGAGGCTGAAGATGGGAGAGAGAGCAAAAGAAAGGGATGGGGGAAATGAGTTAGTGAATGTGCGTGTGTGTGTGTGTGTGGGGGGGGGGGGGGGGAAGAAAAGGGGTGGGATGAGGGAGGGAGTGAAGGGGAAGTCCCGAATCTCTAGAAGTATAAGTGAGATTGAAACTGTCCAATCATGGGACTGAGAGAGACACACACACAGAGAGAGAGAGAGAGAGAGAGAGAGAGAGAGAGAGAGAGAGAGAGAGAGAGACATACATACAGACAGACAGACAGAGAGAGAGAGACAGAGAGAGAGAGAGACAGAGAGAGAGAGACATACAGACAGAGACAAAGAGAAAAAGAGAATCATTAAGAAAAAGAGATTTCATCTGGATGCAAGGCGACCAGGCGACAGAGAGAGAGAGAGAGAGAGAGAGAGAGAGAGAGAGAGGAGAAGAGAGAGAGAGAATGTGGATGGAACGATAAGAAGTTCTGTGTAGTAGATGAATGACGATCAGAAGGGGTGGGTGGAGAGAAAGAGCAAATCAATTTGATGCAATGACGATCAGGAGTGTATGAAAATCACAAGTATTTCGTGAACCAATCAGACGACATCACGGTTTACCTTGCATGGAAACACAAATAGTGCTGGTATATGAGAAACTACATAAGAGTTTCCTTCTGGTTTGGGTTTTGTTTGAATCGAATTGTGGATTATAAACGCAAAGAAACTGAAGCAAAGTCTGCATAGTTTCTGTCATCCGTTGCCCTCTCCCATGTATTGATGTCTGCCTAAAATATGCGCGATGGGCTCCTGATCGGCCGAATTCTGTCACTTTCCTCGTGACTGGCACCTTATTAGACGGCTGTTAGCTGTTGGGAGTCATGGTCTCGCTCTTTCTGGTCATATAGAGCCTTGTACAAGACTGTCAGTCGCTGGATCCTAGGGAGTTGCGCGACCCATTCAGAGTATGGAAAACAAACTGAAAGCAAACAAAACGAAAACAGAAAGCGGGCATGTCGGTGGGGGAGATGGTATGAGAGCAAAGACCTTTGTCTTCTTCTTTCAGTGAAACTAGCCGCCCGACCGGCTGGCGGGGAGAGGGGAGGAAGAAGATCAAGACGGGTAAGGACGTGACGACTGACACTGAACAGTGATTGTGAAATAACGGTCCTCATGCACACACTCACATGCACACAGAGCCAGTCATGCGCCCCGCACGCTACGACACATGTGACTCCTTTCTTTCAATACAACAGACTGGAATACAATCTTCAGTGTCTGTCCTGGTAATTGCTTTTCTTTCTTCTGTTTGCTGTTCACTTCTTTTGGCGCGAGAGGGATTTAATATTTCCTTTTTTCACGATATGTTATTCACGAAGACGTCACAACAATAACATTTTTTCCCTTTTATACGAAGTGTGAACACTTCTTCTCGAATTGTATCTAGGTCACATGGATCACAGCTTATTCGCCCATTTTACATACTTCTTTTCAGTTCATACAGACGAACAATTTGCCCCACATAAACGACAATCACAGACCCCAATTCTCTTTAAATTTTCCAATGGAGAAAAACTCTTTTTCAATCACTAAATGATACATTCTCTCTCTTTCAATTATCCTTTCCAAGAGGTCAGCCCTTCAACTAAACATATAAACACACACACACACACACACACACACACACACACACACACACACACACACACACACACGTGTGTGTGTGTGTGTGTGTGTGTGTGTGCGCGCATGCGTGTGTGTGCGTGCGTGCGTGTGTGTGTGTGCGCGCGTGCGTGTGTGCGCACACACATGCACACACACACACACACACACACACACACACACACACACACACGCACACACACACACACACACATACACACACACACACACACACAACACACACACACACACACACACACACACACACACACAATGTGCTCGAGCACGCATCCTGGGCCTGCCAGACCTCCAACCCCGCTCACGCACACACACACACACACACACACACACACACACACACACGCACACACACACACACACACACACACACACACACACACACACACTTCCACTCGTTCCACCTCCCATCCTTTTCCTATCCACGCCCTTCAGTTTGGGGTTGGAGAGACTTTAGATGGTGAGACTTAAAGCCTGTTGCCCAGAGGCCTTTCAGAACAAGTTGTTTGAAGACCAAGCTCTCTGTGTTGGAGTGAAGGAGGACGTGAACGTAACAACGGCAGGCATCGTCAGCACAACCCCAACGGCAGCCCGTGAACAGATGAGAGAGGTCTTGACAGAATACCGATAGAGACTGCGGTCGGGAGGGTGTGGGTTGGGGGCTGGGGATGAGAGTGGAGGGGGTGGGGGGGGGGGGGGCGGAGCAGTAGGGGACCGGAGGAAGGGAGTGTGCATAGAACCGTCTGTCCGATCTCCCGTTTCTCAAGTTAGCCTTGTTAGAGAAGGGAAATCTGGTAACAACAAAAAAGGAGCGGTATCTGAAAAGGATTCCCCCCCTAAAACGTGACACAAAATGGTTGGAATTGACGGGAAACGGGCAGCTTGATGGGCGAAAAGTTCGGCCATTACAAAGGCAGTCTAGTCTGTGTGCTGTCATCGTTTTTAGCCAGGGCAGGGGAGGACGGCGTGTGAGGAGGGTGGAGAGGGGGAAGGGTGTGGGTGTGGGTTCCTGTGTTGAGCAGAGTCCGGAAAAGATGTGCGGAGGCTGCTTTATGTTTGGTGTGAAATACAGCCTTTTGCACACGTCACATTTCCTTCCCCGTCTGTCTGTCTTTCTGTCTGCCTGTCTATGAAAAATGAGAGGGGAAGAGGGAAGATAAGGGTAAGGGTGGCTTGCAGTGTGGATAATATTTATGAACGTCGCGAAATAGAATTCTGTGCAATGATTCGTGATTGTTTACAATTCATTGTTTTTTCATAAATGGACACACACACACACACACACACACACACACACACACACACACACACACACACACACACATACATACATACATACATACTGTATGCACGCACGCACAATCGCACGTACGTACGCAAGCAACCAGGCCCGCATGCACACACTTCCACCCGTCCATCTCCTCTCATCCCTCTCCTTTCCACGCCCTTTGGCTTGGGTCGGAGAGGCTGTGTATGGTGAGACATAGGCCTGTTGGCCAGAGGTGGATGTTGAGACATACACCTTTGGCCAGAGGCCTGGTGGATGGTGAGACATAGGCCTGTTGGCCAGAGGCCTGGTGGATGGTGAGACATAGACCTGTTGGCCAGAGGCCTGGTGGATGGTGAGACATAGGCCTGTTGGCCAGAGGCCTGGTGGATGGTGAGACATAGACCTGTAGGCCAGAGGTGGATGGTGAGACATAGGCCTGTTGGCCAGAGGCCTGGTGGATGGTGAGACATACACCTTTGGCCAGAGGCCTGGTGGATGGTGAGACATAGGCCTGTTGGCCAGAGGCCTGGTGGATGGTGAGACATAGACCTGTTGGCCAGAGGCCTGGTGGATGGTGAGACATAGACCTGTTGGCCAGAGGCCTGGTGGATGGTGAGACATAGGCCTGTTGGCCAGAGGCCTGGTGGATGGTGAGACATAGGCCTGTTGGCCAGAGGCCTGGTGGATGGTGAGACATAGACCTGTTGGCCAGAGGCCTGGTGGATGGTGAGACATAGGCCTGTTGGCCAGAGGCCTGGTGGTGGTGAGACATAGGCCTGTTGGCTGGAAGCCTGGTGGGTGGTGAGACATAGGCCTGTTGGCCAGAGGCCTGGTGGATGGTGAGACATAGGCCTGTTGGCCAGAGGCCTGGTGGATGGTGAGACATAGGCCTGTTGGCCAGAGGCCTGGTGGATGGTGAGACATAGGCCTGTTGGCCAGAGGCCTGGTGGATGGTGAGACATAGACCTGTTGGCCAGAGGCCTGGTGGATGGTGAGACATAGGCCTGTTGGCCAGAGGCCTGGTGGATGGTGAGACATAGGCCTGTTGGCCAGAGGCCTGGTGGATGGTGAGACATAGGCCTGTTGGCCAGAGGCCTGGTGGATGGTGAGACATAGACCTGTTGGCCAGAGGCCTGGTGGATGGTGAGACATAGGCCTGTTGGCCAGAGGTGGGATGGTGAGACATAGGCCTGTTGGCCGGAGGCCTGGTGGATGGTGAGACATAGGCCTGTTGGCCAGAGGCCTGGTGGATGGTGAGACATAGGCCTGTTGGCCAGAGGCCTGGTGGATGGTGAGACGTAGGCCTGTTGGCCAGAGGCCTGGATGGATGGTGAGACGTAGGCCTGTTGGCCAGAGGCCTGGTGGATGGTGAGACATAGGCCTGTTGGCCAGAGGCCTGATGGATGGTGAGACATAGGCCTGTTGGCCAGAGGCCTGGTGGATGGTGAGACATAGGCCTGTTGGCCAGAGGCCTGGTGGATGGTGAGACATAGGCCTGTTGGCCAGAGGCCTGGTGGGTGGTGAGACATAGGCCTGTTGGCCAGAGGCCTGGTGGATGGTGAGACATAGGCCTGTTGGCTGGAAGCCTGGTGGGTGGTGAGACATAGGCCTGTTGGCCAGAGGCCTGGTGGATGGTGAGACATAGGCCTGTTGGCCAGAGGCCTGGTGGATGGTGAGACATAGGCCTGTTGGCCAGAGGCCTGGTGGATGGTGAGACATAGGCCTGTTGGCCAGAGGCCTGGTGGATGGTGAGACATAGACCTGTTGGCCAGAGGCCTGGTGGATGGTGAGACATAGGCCTGTTGGCCAGAGGCCTGGTGGATGGTGAGACATAGGCCTGTTGGCCAGAGGCCTGGTGGATGGTGAGACATAGGCCTGTTGGCCAGAGGCCTGGTGGATGGTGAGACATAGACCTGTTGGCCAGAGGCCTGGTGGATGGTGAGACATAGGCCTGTTGGCCAGAGGTGGATGGTGAGACATAGGCCTGTTGGCCGGAGGCCTGGTGGATGGTGAGACATAGGCCTGTTGGCCAGAGGCCTGGTGGATGGTGAGACATAGGCCTGTTGGCCAGAGGCCTGGTGGATGGTGAGACGTAGGCCTGTTGGCCAGAGGCCTGATGGATGGTGAGACGTAGGCCTGTTGGCCAGAGGCCTGGTGGATGGTGAGACATAGGCCTGTTGGCCAGAGGCCTGATGGATGGTGAGACATAGGCCTGTTGGCCAGAGGCCTGGTGGATGGTGAGACATAGGCCTGTTGGCCAGAGGCCTGGTGGATGGTGAGACATAGGCCTGTTGGCCAGAGGCCTGGTGGGTGGTGAGACATAGGCCTGTTGGCCAGAGGCCTGGTGGATGGTGAGACATAGGCCTGTTGGCCAGAGGCCTGGTGGATGGTGAGACATAGGCCTGTTGGCCAGAGGCCTGGTGGATGGTGAGACATAGGCCTGTTGGCCAGAGGCCTGGTGGATGGTGAGACATAGGCCTGTTGGCCAGAGGCCTGATGGATGGTGGGACGTAGGCCTGTTGGCCAGAGGCCTGATGGATGGTGAGACGTAGGCCTGTTGGCCAGAGGCCTGATGGATGGTGAGACATAGACCTGTTGGCCAGAGGCCTGGTGGATGGTGAGTCCTGGTGGGTGGTGAGACATAGACCTGTTGGCCAGAGGCCTGATGGATGGTGAGACATAGACCTGTTGGCCAGAGGCCTGGTGGATGGTGAGTCCTGGTGGATGATGAGACATAGACCTGTTGGCCAGAGGCCTGGTGGATGATGAGACATAGACCTGTTGGCCAGAGGCCTGGTGGATGGTGAGACAGACCTGTTGGCCAGAGGCCTGGTGGATGGTGAGTCCTGGTGGGTGGTGAGACATAGGCCCGTTGGCCAGAGGCCTGGTGGATGGTGAGACATAGGCCTGTTGGCCGGAGGCCTGGTGAGAACGAGGTGTTTCCAGACCAAGCTGAGTATTGTGGGAGAGAAGGAGGACGTGAGGGTAACAAAGGCAGGCATCGCCAGCACAACTCCAATGGCAGCCCACGAACAAATGAGACAGTCGACTCGGGTCTTGACAGGACACCGAGAGAGGCTGCGGATGGGGTGGGGGGTGGGAGGGATTGGGGTGGGGGTGGGGGACAGAACAATAGGGGATATGAGGAAGGGGATGTTTCAATAGAACCGCCGTCCGATCTCCCGTTTTTCAAGTTAGCCTTGTTAGAGAAGGGAAATCTCGTATCAACAGAAAAGGCAGTATCTGAAAAGGATTTTCCCCCTAAAACGTGACACAAAATGGTTGGAATTGACGGGAAACGGGGCAGCTTGATGGGCGAAAAGTTCGGCCATTACAAAGGCAGTCTCTGTGCTGTCGTCATTTTTAGCCAGGGCAGGGGAGGACGGCGTGTGAGGAGGGTGGAGAGGGGGAAGGGTGTGGGTGTGGGTTCCTGTGTCGTGGAGGAGAGTCCGGAAAAGGTGCTGAGGCTGTTTTATGTCGGATGTGGAATACAGCATTTTGCACACGTCACATTTCCTTCTCCTCCTCCTTGTCCTCTCTCTCTCTCTCTCTCTCTCTCTCTCTCTCTCTCTCTGTATACTTTCGTGTGTGTGTTGTGTGTGTGTGTGTGTGTGTGTGTGTGTGTGTTGTGTGTGTGTGGTGTGTGTGTGCGTGCCTCCCTCCCTCTCTCTCTCTCTCTCTCTGTGTCCCTGTGTGCCTCTATCCCTCTCTGTCTCTGTCACTCTCTCTCTGTCTCTTTCTCTGTCGCTCTCCCCACCCCCCTATTCTCTCCTCCTCTCTCTCTCTCATGCCGCTATATAGATT
This sequence comes from Conus canariensis, assembly GCA_033310375.1. NCBI lineage: Eukaryota > Metazoa > Mollusca > Gastropoda > Neogastropoda > Conidae > Conus > Conus canariensis. The sequence continues at coordinate 67,577,422 of CM065732.1, forward strand.
CCATTTTCCACACCTCTTAAAGCGTCAAAGGAAAAAAAAAATCAGCCCCAGTGCAGGGTACAAAAAGTGACGGACATCATGAGCCACACTCTGCCGGCATCTCTAGTGGGGAACAAAATGGATTTAGCTCTGCCCACTTTGGGGGATTGCTGCACGGCCAGATGGCTAATGTGACCGCCTCCTTGAAGAGTGTGTCTGGTGTGTGTGTGTGTGTGTGTGTGTGTGTGTGTGTGTGTGTGTGTGTGTGTGTGTGTGACTGTGTCTTCGTGTGTGTGTGTGTGTGTGTGTGTGTGTGTGTGTGTGTGTGTGTGTGTGTGACTGTGTCTTCGTGTGTGTGTGTGTGTGTGTGTGTGTGTGTGTGTGTGTGTGTGTGTGTGTGTGTGTGTGTGCTTTTGTTTTGCCAAGACAGCCTTATTGCACTCCTGCTGCAGTTGAGGGTAAAACCGTCTGGATTCAGGATCACGAACAAGCTATGATGTGCAAAGTAGGATACAGAATGCGTGTGGATGGATATGTGTAATTCTAGAAGTTTTGGATCCCAAATTCTCCTTTTCTTTTTTACTGATGCTTGGGAGCCAGACATAGACAAAATCATGTCGGAGCCGAGAGCTTCACCAAAATCTTGCGCTGTGTTGCATGGAAGGTCTTTTTTGAGGAAGAGCTTTGAACTAAAGTTGTTAAAAGTTTCATGAAGAAAACAAAATGTGTACATATATTTTTCTTTTCTCTCTCTCTCTCTCTCTCTCCTCTCTCTCTCTCTCTCTCTCTCTCTCTCTCTCTCTCCATAACCACCTCCTCTCTCACCACCACCTCCTCCCATCTGTTCTTTTAGTGTGGGCTCGTGAATGGCGGTCTCAGACCTGTTTATAGCCAGATAAGGCACACAGCCGCTTCGTGTTGCACAAGAGAAAGAGAAAGGGCTGCCGTGGGTGTGGGGAGAACAGAGCGAAGGGGGTGAGGGTTTTGCCTTTAGAAGCAAGGTGACCAGACGAAACAGAGACGGTTAGAAACCGAAAGAAACAGAGTGGGTGAGTGGAGCGATAAGAGATTCCTTTTAGTAGACCGTGACGATGTTGAGAGGCGAGTGGAAGGAAGGAGTGATTTGGTCAAATGACGATCGGAAAGAGAGGAGATCCAGACTGCGGCATGCCCCAGTCACAGCACAGACGGCGCCTTCAGGAAAAACAACAACAACAACAACAACAAAACAAAAACAAAAAAACCGGCTGTAGGCCTACATAGAAAATAAATTCCTCTCTGACCTTCAGTTTCAGTTTCATCAAGGTGTCACTGCGTGCGGACTAGTCCATAATTATACGCTACACCATATCCGCTAAATTTTGAGACCACGCTGCCCATGATTTAAAGCTGATGGATAAAGATTTAATGACTAATTGGGAGAATTAAAGCAGAGGGTCTCACTGCTACGACTTAACAGATGAGATGTCTGACTTACGCAACAGGCTAACGCGCTGGTCACACCTCGGATAGCCTTGGCTGTGCCATTATCGTTGTTGTATGTGTTGTTATCATTGTATGTTTTATTATCATTGTATGTGTTGTTATCATTGTATGTGTTACTATCATTGTCTGTTTTATTATCATTGTATGTGTGGTTATCATTGTATGTTACTGTCATTGTCTGTTTTATTATCATTGTATGCGTGGTTATCATTGTATGTTACTATCATTGTATGTTTTATTATCATTGTATGTGTTGTTATCATTGTATGTGTTACTATCATTGTATGTTTTATTATCATTGTATGTGTGGTTATCATTGTATGTGTTACTATCATTGTATGTGTGTATCTGACTTTCACTTTCTGAAGACAAATTTTGTTTGAACTGAATCGTGATTTTCATCAGAGAGAAACTGAATCGGAGAGTACTAGTCTGTATCCCCACTGTTACATATATTACAAGTCTCTGTCCCCACTGTTACATATATTACAGGTCTCTGTCCCCACTGTTACATATATTACAAGTCTCTGTCCCCACTGTTACATATATTACAAGCCTCTGCCCCCACTGTTACATATATTACAAGTCTCTGTCCCCACTGTTACATATATTACAAGCCTCTGTCCCCACTGTTACATATATTACAAGTCTCTGTCCCCACTGTTACATATATTACAAGCCTCTGTCCCCACTGTTACATATATTACAAGTCTCTGTCCCCACTGTTACATATATTACAAGTCTCTGTCCCCACTGTTACATATATTACAAGCCTCTGTCCCCACAGTTGCATATATTGCAAGTCTCTGTCCCCACTGTTACATATATTACAAGTCTCTGTCCCCACTGCTACATATATTACAAGCCTCTGTCCCCACTGTTACATATATTACAAGTCTCTGTCCCCACTGTTACATATATTACAAGTCTCTGTCCCCACTGTTACATATATTACAAGCCTCTGTCCCCACTGTTACATATATTACAAACCTCTGCCCCCACTGTTACATATATTACAAACCTCTGTCCCCACAGTTGCATATATTGCAAGTCTCTGTCCCCACTGTTACATATATTACACGTCTCTATCCCCACTGTTACATATGTTACAAACCTCTATCCCCACTGTTACATATATTACAAGCCTCTGTCCCCACTGTTACATATATTACAAGCCTCTGTCCCCACTGTTACATATATTACAAGTTTCTGTCCCCACTGTTACATATATTACAAGCCTCTGTCCCCACTGTTACATATATTACAAGCCTCTGTCCCCACTGTTACATATATTACAAGCCTCTGTCCCCACTGTTACATATATTACAAGCCTCTGTCCCCACTGTTACATATATTACAAGCCTCTGTCCCCACTGTTACATATATTACAAGCCTCTATCCCTACTGTTACATATATTACAAGTCTCTATCCCCACTGTTACATATATTACGCGTCTCTATCCCCACTGCTACATATGTTACGAGCATCTGTCCCCACTGTTACATATATTACAAGTCTCTGTCCCCACTGTTACATGTATTACAAGTCTCTGTCCCCACTGTTTCATATATTAAAAGTCTCTATCCCCACTGTTACATATATTACAAGTCTCTATCCTCACTGTTACATACAAGTCTCTATCCCCACTGTTACATATATTACAAGTCTCTATCCCCACTGTTACACATATTACAAGTCCCTGTCCCCACTTTTATATATATTACAAGTCTCTATCCCCACTGTTACATATATTACAACACTCTATCCCCACTGTTACATGTATTACAACTCTCTATCCCCGCTGTTACATATATTACAACTCTCTATCCCCACTGTTACATATATCACACCTCGCTATCCCCGCTGTTACATACATTACAACTCTCTATCCCCACTGTTACATATATTACAACTCTCTGTCCCCACTGTTACATATAATTTGTATGCGTGACACACGTTCTGCCTGTGGGCTCTGCAGTCATGTAATGTGGGCTGGTATACTCATAGGAACGCTCCCATGGAGGTTCTGTCATGTCACATCCAGTGGCCATTACACAGTGGCATCTCCCAGGGAACGATTATTTCCCCAACTCTTAATGGAATGCCCTGTGCATGCCTGCACCCAGTGCGAACACAGCGCAGGCTTCTAAGGGTGGTGCAGGATTGCTCTCAGCTGATTGGTTCGGCAGTACTTCTCTTTCTCCTACCTGCACCTTGGCGTGTATCTTTCTTTCTTGTTCGGATTCCTGATCGGCCCAGTGCTGTAAACTTCCTTGCGATTGGCGCGTGATCAAACGGCAGTTTACCTGACGAAAAGTGCCATGCCGGACTGAAATGACGAACAGTGCCAGGCCAGACTGACATGACGAACAGTACCAGGCCAGACTGAAATGACGAACAGTGCCAGGCCAGACTGACATGACGAACAGTGCCAGGCCAGACTGACATGACGAACAGTGCCAGGCCAGACTGACATGACGAACAGTGCCATGTCAGACTCAAATGACGAACAGTGCCATGTCAGACTGACATGACGAACAGTGCCAGGCCAGACTGACATGACGAACAGTGCCATGTCAGACTGACATGACGAACAGTGCCAGGCCAGACTGACATGACGAACAGTGCCATGTCAGACTGACATGACGAACAATGCCATCCCAGACTGACATGACGAACAGTGCCAGAGCCAGACTGAAATGACGAACAGTGCCAGGCCAGACTGACATGACGAACAGTGCCAGGCCAGACTGACATGACGAACAATGCCATCCCAGACTGACATGACGAACAGTGCCATGTCAGACTGAAATGACGAACAGTGCCAGGCCAGACTGACATGACGAACAGTGCCATGCCAGACTGACATGACGAACAGTGCCATGTCAGACTGACATGACGAACAGTGCCATGTCAGACTGAAATGACGAACAGTGCCATGTCAGACTGAAATGACGAACAGTGCCATGTCAGACTGAAATGACGAACAGTGCCAGGCCAGACTGAAATGACGAACAATGCCATCCCAGACTGACATGACGAACAGTGCCATGTCAGACTGAAATGACGAACAGTGCCATGTCAGACTGAAATGACGAACAATGCCATCCCAGACTGACATGACGAACAGTGCCATCCCAGACTGAAATGACGAACAGTGCCAGGCCAGACTGAAATGACGAACAATGCCATCCCAGACTGACATGACGAACAATGCCATCCCAGACTGACATGACGAACAGTGCCAGGCCAGACTGACATGACGAACAGTGCCAGGCCAGACTGACATGACGAACAGTGCCAGGCCAGACTGACATGACGAACAGTGCCATGCCAGACTGACATGACGAACAGTGCCAGGCCAGACTGACATGACGAACAGTGCCATGCCAGACTGACATGACGAACAGTGCCAGGCCAGACTGACATGTCGAACAGTGCCAGGCCAGACTGACATGACGAACAATGCCATCCCAGACTGAAATGACGAACAGTGCCAGGCCAGACTGACATGACGAACAGTGCCAGGCTAGACTGACATGACGAACAGTGCCAGGCCAGACTGACATGACGAACAGTGCCAGGCCAGACTGACATGACGAACAGTGCCATGCCAGACTGACATGACGAACAGTGCCAGGCCAGACTGACATGACGAACAGTGCCAGGCCAGACTGACATGACGAACAGTGCCAGGCCAGACTGACATGACGAACAGTGCCAGGCCAGACTGACATGACGAACAGTGCCAGGCCAGACTGACATGACGAACAGTGCCAGGCCAGACTGACATGACGAACAGTGCCAGGCCAGACTGACATGACGAACAGTGCCATGTCAGACTGAAATGACGAACAGTGCCATGTCAGACTGACATGACGAACAGTGCCAGGCCAGACTGACATGACGAACAGTGCCAGGCCAGACTGACATGACGAACAATGCCATGTCAGACTGAAATGACGAACAGTGCCATGTCAGACTGACATGACGAACAGTGCCAGGCCAGACTGACATGACGAACAGTGCCAGGCCAGACTGAAATGACGAACAGTGCCAGGCCAGACTGACATGACGAACAGTGCCAGGCCAGACTGAAATGACGAACAGTGCCAGGCCAGACTGAAATGACGAACAGTGCCAGGCCAGACTGAAATGACGAACAGTGCCAGGCCAGACTGACATGACGAAC
>CM065732.1:67590578-67620578 GCA_033310375.1 Conus canariensis
CTCTCTCTCTCTCTCTCTCTCTCTCTCTCTCTCTCTCTCTCTCTCTCCCTCCCTCCCCTCCCTCCCTCCCTCTCATTCGCCCCCTGTCGCTCAGTTTTACGCAAAAAAAAATCACTTCTTGAAAATTTGTTTTTCGTTCTCCTGCCTTTCCTGTCGTCATTTCTTTTCTTTAAAGTTAGATACCTCTGCGGGGAAGAAAGGGAAGTGGGGAACTGGGGTAGAGGCTTGAAGAGCTTAGAGACCATAACCGTCCTCCCCAATTATAGTTCAACGGCTGTATCATAATTCTTATAAAAACCCGTCTTTAGACCGTTGCAAAGTCATCCTTGATCGATGATGAGTGAACACTAAAAGCCCATGGCCTTTCAAAAGGAATTGGAATGAGCGGAGTGGAGCGTGCGTGGGCATTGGGGTCACCATATTGGGCCCGGAGCGTCTGGTAGTAATTGAATTTGGGCATAGCGGGCAGCCCGGGAGCCGAACTTCTTACCAACGTGGGGGTGCAGCTCCCCTTCCTCGACACTGGATGGGGCAGAATGAGGTGGGTTAGCCCGTAGGACGGAACGACAGCTGGAAAGACATGTCAAGATATTAGTTTGGTCAGAAATGAATTACATAGAAACTAGAAAGTAGTTTCAAAGAGAGGTGACTGCAGGCGGACATTGAAATAAACGTAAGAAAATGCTGTACCGCAGAACGAAAAAGACAAACAAATTACAAGACAAAACACACGACGCGTTTCGACCTCTTTGGTCTTCTTCAGGCAAGTCAAATAACATTGAAGACAATGAAAACGAAGAACGAACGATCACTTCTCTCCTCAAAGAACGGGCAATCACTGATCTCCTCAAATGTTTTCGCCCAATTTGAGGAGATAAGTGATTGTTCGTTCTTCGTTTTCATTGTCTTGAATGTTGTTTGCCTTTCTTGAAGAAGACCTAAGAGGTCAAAAAGCGTCGTGTTTTGTCGTGTGACTTGTTTGTCTCTTTCGTACGGCGGTACAGTGATTTTTCGCTTAAGTTGGAAACTGCAAGGATGTTAGGGAGAGCGTGGACCTCAGCAAACGTTGAACAGTCCTTTGCCTTCTGGATGCGAAATGAAATGTGAATCTGCACTAGTTTGCAAACACCAGTTCTTGTAAAGAAAAATGCCTTTTTTCTTCAATGAGACCGAGGCCTCATATTTTGATAAATTAACAAGATTGTTGACACATTGCCTATGTCGCAGTGCTAGGAAAGTGAAAAAAGCTGGATCCGTCATTTTATGTAGATCTGTACTGACGTGTCATGACTTCATTCTTGATCACGTTCCACCTTTCAACCAAGTTTCATGGAAATCAGTTGTTGTTCTTCGAGGTTGTTTTTTTTCCCCGTCAGACAAATAAACCAATGGAGAGGCGTGGGTGTAAACATAGCAGCATTGTCGGAGACCAGCGCGTGTGAAAAGCCGTCCAAAGACACGCACGCACACACACACACACACACACACACACACACACACACACACACACACACACACACACACACTCACGCTCTCTCTCTCTCTCTCTCTCTCTCTCTCTCTCTCTCTCTTCCTCTCTCTCTCTCTCTCTCTCTCTGCGCAGAAAGCACACAGATAGGGGAAAATAAAATTCAATTTAGAATAAAACGAGCTGTTGGCGACAGCGGCGTCAGTCTTCGTTGCCAAGGGAGAGAATTCTAAAAACAGAAAAAAAGACATGTATGAAAGGTTGCGCTAAGAAAAAAAAGTATTGGAAATGACTGAGTGGGTGGTTGGAAAGGCGAAAGTCTGTCCATTTAGGACAAGTTGTCGGCTGTCATTTCCTGAGGCAGGGGATGGAGGCTTCGTCAGCGAAGGGGGAGAGAGACGGAGCCAGAAACACTGACGAAGTGATGTGCCCAGGTTGTTGGTCAAACAAGACAAAGGAACACTCTGTTACCCTTCTCAGTGGTATGATTAGGATTTGAGTCCCTCCTGAGATCTATACGCATGCGTAACACACACACAACACACACACACACACACACACACACACACACACACACACACACACACACACACACACACAAGCTTTGGTTAGTATCTCTTCTTCTCTTCTTCTTCTTCTTACTGATATCTCAGTTGATCTCTCTCTCTCTCTCTCTCTCTCTCTCTCTCTCTCTCTCTCTCTCTCTCTCTCTCTCTCTCTCATATTACATTTTGTACCATGAAGCAGTTTTAAAGCTGAAAGGTACTCTAGCTGAAGCTATGCTCTCATTTCTTGTTCCAGAGAAAGGAAGTGACATTGGTCATGGTATAACGCTGCTTCTTCCTACAATACACTTTATTTTTCCATTTAGTTTTCTGTTTTTCACCATAGGTGAGGATTTTGTATAATCATCTTTTGTTTTCGACAGCTGTCGATGTTCATCGCCAAAATATCATGGTAAGAGCGTGCTAAGGATGAATGTAAGATTTAATTCATCCACGTCCTCGTCATCCGTTCTTTGAGCTCTCTGTCTTTCCTCTCTCTCTCTCTTTCTCTCTCTCTCTCTCTCTCTCTCTCTCTCTCTCTCTCTCTCTCTCTCTCTCTCTCTCTCTCTCTCTCCCTCTCTCTCTGCCTCTCTCTCTCTCTCTCTCTCTGTGTCTCTCTCATTTAAAGTCATGCGGTAGTGATTAAGGATGAGATTTGAAATAATCCATGAAAATAACAATAACAGCAACAAAAAGTCATGGGAAAAGCAACTGCATAATGTCAGTTAGTGTCAGAAGGAAAGGAGAAAGAAAAGCAGAAGAGTGAATAAGAAAGGAAGAAAAAGAAAAAAAGAAAGCGATAAATCTACATTAGTCTTGGTATTCAGGAACGCGGTGATGTCTGCTAAATGTAGCAGCTAGTCAAAGTTTTCCAAAGTTAGCCATGTTATAAATGGACCGCAGGCCAGAGAGAGAGAGAGAGAGAGAGGAAGGGGAGAGAAAGTCTGTCTGTCTGGCTTCAGGGTTTCTGAAAATTGGAGGGATTTGTTGAAAGGGATGGAATGCTATCTGCTTAGAGGCGGGTGTCACATGTCTTGTCTTGAAGTAGGGAAATGGACGTGCTGGCGCGCCGGAGAAGTGGAATGGTCTAGAGTGAAGAGGACATCATTGACGGATGGGGGGAAAAAAGAAAGTATGCACCATTTCTTACTGAGGAAAATGAAACACAAAACAAGTGTACTGGATTTAGTCCTGATCTATATTTTTAATTTTAATGAGGAAAATGAAACACAAAACAAGTATACTCCATTTAGTCTTTATCTGTATTTTTTTTAAAAATTTTACTGAGGAAAATGAAACACAAAACAAGTGTACTGGATTTAGTCCTGATCTATATTTTGTTAATTTCCTTTCTGTCTTAGCCCTCCTTCCATCACCCGTGTTCTTTCCAACAGGAATGTGTTGGATAAATCTGGGTACAACAAAACTACTCACATACCTTCGCAGCCGTATACTAAAGTATGAAATACTGCTGTAAGACGTGTCAGGAATTACAGCACCACACTGCAAAGTGGGTTTCAAAGCGAGGTGACGGCAGGCGGAAAGTGAATCCAAAATTCACAGAACGATTGCTGCGCCGCCCAAGGAAAGATACAAGCAAATCACAGGACAAAACACGACGCGTTTTGACCTCCTCCGCCTTCCTCAGGCAAGACAGACAACGTTCAAGACAATATATCACTTATCTCCTTCAACTGGGCGCAAAATTGATGTGTATTTTTCTTTCTTTCAACTCTGCAGAATTACTGATCACACAAAACACAAGTGTATTTATGGACAGCACACTGTAGTCAAACAGATGTACCACATGTTTGATTTGACGGACCATCAGACAGCACACTGTAGTCAAACAGATGTACCACATGTTTGATTTGACGGACCATGAGACAGCACACTGTAGTCAAACAGATGTACCACATGTTTGATGTGACAGACCATCAGACAGCACACTGTAGTCAAACAATGTACATGTTTGATTACGGCCTGACAGCACATGTAGTCAAACAGATGTACCATGTTTGATTTGACGGACCATGAGACAGCACACTGTAGTCAAACAGATGTACCACATGTTTGATTTGACGGACCATCAGACAGCACACTGTAGTCAAACAGATGTACCACATGTTTGATTTGACGGACCATCAGACAGCACACTGTAGTCAAACAGATGTACCACATGTTTGATTTGACGGACCATCAGACAGCACACTGTAGTCAAACAGATGTACCACATGTTTGATGTGACGGACCATGAGACAGCACACTGTAGTCAAACAGATGTACCACATGTTTGATGTGACGGACCATCAGACAGCACACTGTAGCCAAACAGATGTACCACATGTTTGATTTGACGGACCATCATCTGAAGGACCGGACAGGGATGAGCAGGTGGAGTCTCCACACATGTTAACTTGGAACAGAAAACATCCTCTAGACGGGCTGCCTCGAGGGGTGTTTAGTAAACTTTTCTTGCCAGACGAAGACCAAAGAGGTCAAAACGCGTCGCGTTTTTTTCTTGTCATGTGTTCGTCCCTTTCGTCCGGCGGAAGAGTAGTAATGTATCTTTTGAGATTCTTTCCATTTCGCCTGCAGTCACGTGACGTTGAAACTTCACTCAGGAGCCCCGGATCAAGCGAACGATGCTCTGTCCACCCCTCCAACCAAGCCCCGGTGTTGGAGGGTAAGTCTGTTGTCCTCCACACTGGCACCACATGTAGCCCGGTGTCTGAAGCCGCGCCATACGGACGTTCGTAAGAGAATGTTCTGATGGACTGAACACTGAGGATGACAAGGAACAAGTGGGGTAACCCTTGCTCCCTTGACTAAATCAACACACGCCTATCACCCCAAACGAGTGCTGCGTACCACACCGTATGGCCTAGCCGAAATGACAACACAGAGCACACAGAACAGACGAGACATTGCCTGCTTGTTCGTTATCCACTGTTTTCTGGCCCTTGCCTAACTTCAGATTTCCTTTCTGAAAACTGAGCAGACCAGAAATGTGTCGGCTTGGGTTGTGTAAAGCCGGTGAAAAGCCATGAAGTAACAGATGGCGTGGTGAAAAGCCATGAAGTAACAGATGGCGTGGTGAAAAGCCATGAAGTAAACAGATGGCGTGGTGAAATGCCATGAAAAAGTGAAACAAAACAGATGGCGTGGTGAAATGCCATGAAGTAAACAGATGGCGTGGTGAAAAGCCATGAGAACATGCGTGGGAAAGCATGAAGTAACAGATGGCGTGGTGAAAAGCCATGAAGTAACAGATGGCGTGGTGAAATGCCATGAAGTAACAGTGGCTGTAAAGCATGAGTAACGATGGGTGGTGAAAAGCCATGAAGTAAACAGATGGCGTTGTGAAATGCCATGAAGTAACAGATGGCGTGGTGAAATGCCATGAAGTGACAGATGGCGTGGTGACAAGTCATGAAGTGACAGATGGCGTGGTGGCAAGCCATGAAGTAAACAGATGGCGTGGAAGATAGAGAAACAAATGGCAGCAGTGCTTTTACAGACACGTCAAACTTGTTCTCCAAGCTCACCTCCTGAAGAAACGGACACAAAAGACATTTTCTTTTGGAACTGGCGGAAGATACTGGAAATTGGGGGGGGGGGGGTGGGGGGGGGGGGGGCCAGGGGAGGGTGAGAGGAGTTGCGTATGCGTTCTGTTTAGTCTTTTTTTTAGAATTACTCTTCGGTAGGGTACAAAACACAGGGTTTAGAGCTAGGAACTGTCTTCAGTTCGGTTCTCGGAAACTGATGAAAAAATATTGGAAACAGTAACAAACTAACTACTTAAAGGGCAACAGTGAATCCAATAGATAGCACTATGAACTTTTCAAACCCACGAATCTTTCTGAACTTTTCGCCACTGGCTGAGAGTATTTACGTTGCGAAAATCAATCTTTTGTTTCCTACTCCCTTGTTCCTTGAGTAGAACTCCGAAATTCACCATCGGGAGATGAATGCGTATGCTACGGTTTTTATCTCAACGTTAAGGTTGTAGATTCCGCCTTCTGGGTTGAGGTCTAAACTTGGCCTAGGTGTGCACGTGTTTTATTGTTTGTGTCATCCGTCCGTCCCGCCCATAGGGCATTACTCTTCTCCGAAGGATCAGATTGATTTAACGTGCGCGCGCGCGCGCACACACACACACACACACACACACACACACACACACACACACACACACACACACACACACACACACACTCACTCACTCACACAGATAGATAGATGGACAAATAGATAGAGATAGGCGCGCGCGCGCGTGCGCGCGCGCGTGTGTGTGTGTGTGTGTGTGTGTGTGTGTGTGTGTGTGTGTGTGTGTGTGTGTGTTTGTGAAAATTAATTTGAAGAAAGACAAAATCGATTCTCCTGAAACTATACATTTTTTGCTGCGATTTCTGTGGAAGGTGAGCATACTGATTGGCCTTGGGTGTCTCTTGCTTGTGACAGCGGAGCTCAAACTCTCTGTTGGTAGTGTTCCCATGACACTAATGTGCCGTGACATTTACGAATCTACACATCACATTCCCGTCTCTATAGGAAAAAGAAACTACACACTCCTCCACGCCCACAAGATATCGGTTGATAATTTCTAGGTCTGTTTGTCTTCTTGATGTAGTGTGTAGGATAGTGGAGGTTGAGAATCCATTGGTGAGGTAAATACCACTATAGTGTAGACTTCCTGACGGCAGCTATAATGATAGCAACGGTGTGCGCATTACTCGTTTGTAAGCTCATGGTGGCTTTGTTAGTCTCAGCCAGACAGTTATGCAATCCACCGCTGTGTCAGACGGCTCTGACTGTGCGAGTCATGGCTAGGAACATGTCCGCACCAGACAGGCTCACAAAGCCGCCGATGCCATTCTCTCATCCCCGTCTGATACACGTGTATCTGTCAGTAGCCGTTTTTTTTTTTATCCGTTCCAGGTTTGGTGAGTTTCGAAAATAGGCTTGATGGACTTCAAACGGATAGGACGCAAATGTTGTCCGTGTCTGGGTTCTCCGAAAAAAAATGGCCAATACTGCGGGACACGGTGAAGACGTTGTCTGAGCGATGGCGGGAAAGGTAAGTCCATCGTCCGCCGTCTTCTCCAAGTTAGCCTCATTATGAGACTGCGGAACGAGCGAAACAAGATGCTCTAGGTTCGGGTTCCCGGGAGAGAGAGAGAGAGAGAGAGTGGGTCGGTGGATCTAGACTCGGTGAATACAGTTCCGACAGGTTCGGAGGATGGAATTCTGTCCTGTCTCGTGAGGACAGGATCTACATATCTACTATTCCCAAAGACAGATTCGCATCAAAAGGCATATAATTTACACATTTGTACATGTTGTATAAATCAATATATACATACACACATGTCAGCTGTTCCAGAGACAAAGTGAGAGAGAGAGAGAGAAGAGAGAGAGAGAGAGAGAGAGAGAGAGAGAGAGAGAGAGAAAACACTGGCTTGAACATAAGAAAAAAAAATCCACATAAACAATTATAGCAAAATCTTTCTCCACAGGTACTTGAGTCGTCGGCACTTGGATCTCAACATGCTTACGGATAATAAAACCCCAATAACGATAACAATAATAACCACGGCAGTAGTATAACACAAGACGAAGAAGAAGAAGAAAGAAGAAAGAGGCGGAGGAGGATACAGAAAAAAGGCGATGATGACGACGATGATAGACGATATGACGAAATACACAATAACGTACAACACACACACACACACACACACACACACACACACACACACACACACACATGCGCGCGCGCGCACACACACACACACACACACACACACACACACACACACACACACACACACACACACATACATACATACATACATACATACATACATACATGCATCACACACACACACACACACACACACACACACACACACACACACACACCACACGCACGCACGCGCGCGCGCGCGCACGCACCAACGCACGCACATACGCGCGGACACACACCCACACCCACACTGAGTACACGTTTTAGGTTACAATCAAAGTCAACACCCAAAGTGACCCGAACAATCTTTTCCAAGACCATGTTTTGTGGAGGGAAAAAAAACCCAACCAACCACCCAACCAAACAAACAAACAAAAAAAACTTAGACATTTGTTAGTCGTTATATCTCAATATCATAGTGTATTCTTCACATTTTATGGATTCACATGGACGTCTTGCCTTTTTCACTAGATATCTATTTCTCTCTCCCATGGTCACCTCCTCCCTCCCCATTTTTGTGGATTTCTCCCACTCCTCCACCTCCCTAATCTTCCAACATTTTTGTTAGAATCAATGTATGACCCACATTTTGGATAAGTGAACACAACTTTACAGTCATAATGTGTGGGCTGGGTTTTTCCTACTATTTTCTGCCTTCCCTCCCCATCCACTCCCGCCCATTCCCCTCTCCTCTCAAGCCGGATTATCTGAAATTTCTATAAAAAAAAAAAAAACCTAAGAGAGAGAGAGAGAGAAGAAGAGAGAGAGAGAGAGGGAGGGGGGGGGGCTGAGTTTCTCCAACTATTATCTGTCCTCCCTCCCCATCCACTCCCGCCCACTCCCCTCTCCTCTCAAGCCGGAACGGATTATGTTATGCTGAAGAATTTAAAGAAAAAAGAAAAACAAACAAACAAACAAACAACAACAAAAAAACAGAGAGAGAGAGAGAGAGAGAGAAGCACTGGCTCAAACCTGAAAACAACAACAACAACAGCAACAACCAATACCAATACTCGTCATCACCACCACAATGATAATAATCATAATAATACTAATAATAAGATGTGATTATTTTGTTTTCCTTTACGACCCCCCCCCCCCCCATCAGTCCCCCCCCCCCCCCAATATCTCCCCCCCCCCACCCCCACTCTCTTAGCCCTCTCAGTCATTATTCTTATAACCATACCTGTCAGTTGCTTAGTTAATATTATCTCTGCATCATCTCTGTCAGTATCTCTACTAATGTTTGAATGATAATCTTTGTTTATGGTTGTAAATCGTGTTCGCACAAATGCTTGTTCCTGCAAACATGGAGGAAGAAGGGCTCAGTCATCCCCCCCCACCCCCCATCCCACCCCGCCCCCTCTCCCGCAGTGTATTTCCCCTTGCCCTTCCTTGAGAAAAAAAAATGTCTTTGACACTCACAGTTTTACTACTATGCCGACTCTTTGCGCTGGTTGTGTTTTTGGTGGGTATCTGGTTCATCTGAATCAGCAGAGATTTGCTTTTTCCCTTGAGTGTGGCGAGAGACGACTGTCTCTGACACGACTGGACCTGGCCCGGTTGTCTCTGACAGGATCTTTCCTGTCACGTACTGCAAGACCAGCAAAGAAAAGATAGGGACGCGACGTGGGATCTTTCCTGTCACTGCAAGACCAGCAAAGAAAAGAAGGCACGCGACGTGGGATCTCTCCTGTCACTGCAAGACCAGCAAAGAAAAGATAGGCACGCGACGTGGGATCTCTCCTGTCACTGCAAGACCAGCAAAGAAAAGATAGGCACGCGACGTGGGATCTTTCCTGTGTCTTACTGCAAGACCAGCAAAGAAAAGACAGGCACGCGACGTGGGATCTCTCCTGTCACTGCAAGACCAGCAAAGAAAAGATAGGGACGCGACGTGGGATCTTTCCTGTCACTGCAAGACCAGCAAAGAAAAGATAGGGACGCGACGTGGGATCTTTCCTGTGTCTTACTGCAAGACCAGAAAGAAAGATAGGCATGTGATGTGGGATCTTTCCTGTCACTGCAAGACCAGGAAAGAACAGATAGGGACACGACGTGGGATCTCTCCTGTCACTGCAAGACCAGGAAAGAACAGATAGGGACGCGACGTGGGATCTCTCCTGTCACTGCAAGACCAGGAAAGAACAGATAGGGACGCGACGTGGGATCTCTCCTGTCACTGCAAGACCAGGAAAGAAACAGATAGGGACGCGACGTGGGATCTCTCTGTCACTGCAAGACCAGGAAAGAACAGATAGGACGCGACGTGGGATCTCTCCTGTCACTGCAAGACCAGGAAAGAACAGATAGGGACGCGACGTGGGATCTCTCCTGTCACTGCAAGACCAGGAAAGAACAGATAGGGACGCGACGTGGGATCTCTCCTGTCACTGCAAGACCAGGAAAGAACAGATAGGACGCGACGTGGGAGTGGCCAGACAAACATACAGGAACAATGCTTCTCAAAAGTGACGGAAAAGAGGGGAGAGAATCCCCCTATCTGTTGTTTCTCTTCCAGCCCTCTCTCTCTCTCTCTCTCTCTCTCTCTCTCTCTCTCTCTCTCTCTCTCTCTCTCTCTCTCACTCACTCTTTCTCTCTCTCTGTGCAGGAGCGAGTGTTTTTTTTTTTCCTCTGTAATTGTTCATTTATTTCTGTTCAAAACTGTTCTCCCTGCAAATTTATTTCGGGCAGTGGAGCATACAACAAGAGAATTGGGAGAGAGAGAGAGAGAGAGAGAGAGAGAGAGAGAGAGAGAGAGCGATGTGCGCGGACACACACACACACACACGCGCGCGCGCGCGCGCGCGCGCGCATACACACACACACACACACACACACACACACACACACACAGAGGTAGCATATCCTGCCTGATTATTAAATAGACAACATCACATTTGTTTTTCCCATTTTCCCGGGATCGATTGAGAGGACGATCGAATAAACACAAATATGGCGCTCCACTTTGTGAGTGTGTGTGTGTGTGTGTGTGTGTGTGTGTGTGTGTGTGTGTCGTGCGTGAGTGCGTGCGTGCGTGCGTGCGTGTGTGGTGTGTGTGTGTGTGTGTGTGTGTGTGCTGTCAATGAAAAATAACATGTAAGTACACTGACATGATTGTATAGGCAGCTACACAGAACAATGTTCACAAAACAGGTTTTAAGCGTTCATTTCAGTCACTCAGGTTCCCTAATTTCCCCCACCGACACAAATGCAACCCTCTTTCTATGTGTCTCTGTCTCTGTCTGTCTCTCTCTCTCTCTCTTTCTCTCTCCCTCTGTGTGTGTGTGTGTGTGATGTGTGTGTGTGTGTGTGTGTGTGTGTGTGTGTGTGTGAGTGCGCGCGTCACGAGTGCGTGTGTGTGTGTGTGTGTGTGTGTGTGTGTGTGTGTGAGAGAGAGAGAGAAGAGAGAAAGAGAGAGAGAGAGAGAGAGAGAGAGAGCGGAAGTGCGCACTGTGACGATTTTTTTTTTTGGGGGGGGGGGGAAGGGGGGGGGTTTAATGATTATATATAACTTGCTTCTGATGTGGGCGGGACGCGATAGATAACGAGAGAATGACGCATTGGAAGAAAGTTGGTAAGGCAAAACTGTGATTTGGGTTCAAAGGGAATGGGCCAATCGTAGTGCCCCGAGCCTAGCACTGTGTGATACTGTGTGAAGTCCCTTCTGTATGTTGTCAAGTATATGTGCATTCACCATTACGAAAGAGATAATGTACCACGTTTTCTCTATGTGTGTTGTGTGTGGTGTGTGTGTGTGTGTGTGTGTGTGTGTGTGTGTTTCAGATCTGCTGACATGGACCGACTGGTGAAGTGTCTGACCCTTCTCGCCTTCCTCCTCTGTTGCTGTATCCACAGTAAGTGTTTGTCCGCCTCCACATGATTGTCAGCACGTACGTGCGCTCCTTTGTGTGTGTGTGTGTGTGTGTGTGTGTGTGTGTGTGTGTGTGTGTGTGGCGGCCGGTTTGTTTGTTTGTTTCCGTTTTGCCAGTATTTTGCCACGGCGGCTGGTTTGTTTGTTGTTTCCGTTTTGCCATTATTTTGCCACGGCGGCTGGTTTGTTTGTTTCCGTTTTGCCATTATTTTGCCACAGCGGCTGGTTTGTTTCCGTTTTGCCATTATTTTGCCACGGCGGCTGGTTTGTTTGTTTGTTTGTTTCCGTTTTGCATATTGCCACGGCGGCTGGTTTGTTTGTTTGTTGTTTCCGTTTTGCCAGTATTTTGCCACGGCGGCTAGTTTGTTTGTTTGTTGTTTCCGTTTTGCCATTATTTTGCCACGGCGGCTGGTTTGTTTGTTTGTTGTTTCCGTTTTGCCAGTATTTTGCCACGGCGGCTGGTTTGTTTGTTTGTTTCCGTTTTGCCATGGCGGCTGGTTTGTTTGTTTGTTGTTTCCGTTTTGCCAGTATTTTGCCACGGCGGCTGTTGTTTGTTTTTTGTTTGTTTCCGTTTTGCCAGTATTTTGCCGCGGCGGCTGGTTTGTTTGTTTGTTTCCGTTTTGCCAGTATTTTGCCACGGCGTCTTGTTTGTTTGTTTGTTGTTTCCGTTTTGCCAGTATTTTGCCACGGCGGCTGGTCTGTTTGTTTGTTGTTTCCGTTTTGCCAGTATTTTGCCACGGAGCCTTGTTTGTTTGTTTGTTGTTTCCGTTTTGCCAGTATTGTCAGCGTGTGGGCGTGCACGTGGTCTCCAATCTATCCTGGAAGAGAGGTCTCTCTCGCAATGCCCACATGTAAACAGAGAGAGAGAGAGAGATTATGGTTGCTGATATAGCCCAGCCGATAGCAAAGGGCCATAACAGGGCTGTCACCAACACCCAGTTCAATCATATACGTCCAGCTACACACTGTAGAAAGTCCCATTGAACACGAATAAAGAGGTCCTCTTTTTGTGAGAAACGTCACACATCGGTACCTAAGACACACGGCGCACATACATCGGTAATTGCCTAGCCGGTTACCAAGCGGTTTTTCCCAGTTTGTTTCAGCAACAGTATCTAATTCTAGCGGCTTCATCGTATTTCACCTTCAATAATTGACGAAGACAACAGGAGGGCGGGGCCAGGTCGTCGCTGTCGCCGGGAATGGTTCTTGTGTACAAGTCTACACCCGTGTCAGAACGTGCTGCCGCCGCTTTATTGACACCGGTGCCTGCTGAGCTGGAATGGCTTTGACTCGGGGGTTCTGTTTCACATAAATCATTACACAATACAGCGGTTGCGCGAGTGTGTGTGTGTGTGTGTGTGTGTGTGTGTGTGTGTGTGTGTGTGTGTGTGTGTGTGTGTGTACGCCTGTGTGTGAGTGACAGAGAAAGAGGACGCCATGTACGCCGTGTGCACATTGACAGAGTTTATGGTCTTTTCTGTAAAGTTCGCGGTGACCCAATCTTTAGTTTTGTTGTGGTGGAGCACAGTCACGAAGCAGCATGTCCAAAGCCATTTGTCAAAACAGCTCTAGAGATACGGAGGGAGACATAAATGCCATTTGTCAACACAGCTCTAGAGATACGGAGGGAGACAACAATGCCATTTGTCAACACAGCTCTAAGATACGGAGGGAGACATAAATGCCATTTGTCAACACAGCTCTAGAGATACGGAGGGAGACACAAATGCCATTTGTCAACACAGCTCTAGAGATACGGAGGGAGACATAAATGCCATTTGTCAACACAGCTCTAGAGATACGGGGGAGACATAAATGTCATTTGTCAAAGCAGCTCTAGAGATGCGGAGGGAGACATAAATGCCATTTGTCTACAAGCTCTACAGATACGGAGGGAGACACAAATGCCATTTGTCAACACAGCTCTAGAGATACGGGGGGAAGACATAAATGTCCATTTGTCAACACAGCTCTAGATATACGGAGGAGCAATGCCAGCATAAATGCCATTTGTCAACACAGCTCCAGATATACGGAGGGAGACATAAATGCCATTTGTCAACACAGCTCCAGATATACGGAGGGAGACATAAATGCCATTTGTCAACACAGCTCCAGAATACGGAGGGAGACATAAATGCCATTTGTCAACACAGCTCCAGAGATACGGAGGGAGACATAAATGCCATTTGTCAACACAGCTCCAGAGATACGGAGGGAGACATAAATGCCATTTGTCAACACAGCTCTAGAGATACGGAGGGAGACATGAATGCCATTTGTCAACACAGCTCCAGAGATACGGAGGGAGACATGAATGCCATTTGTCAACACAGCTCTACAGATACGGAGGGAGACATAAATGCCATTTGTCAACACAGCTCTACAGATACGGAGGGAGACATAAATGCCATTTGTCAAAAAGCTCTAGGGATACAGAGGGAGACATAAATGCCATTTGTCAACAAAGCTCTAGAGATACGGAGGGAGACATAAATGCCATTTGTCAACACAGCTCTACAGATACGGAGGGAGACATAAATGCCATTTGTCAAAACAGCTCTAGGGATACAGAGGGAGACATAAATGCCATTTGTCAACAAAGCTCTAGAGATACGGAGGGAGACATAAATGCCATTTGTCAACACAGCTCTAGAGATACGGAGGGAGACATAAATGTCATTTGTCAAAACAGCTCTAGAGATACGGAGGGAGACATAAACGCCATTTGTCTACAAAGCTCTACAGATACGGAGGGAGACACAAATGCCATTTGTCAACACAGCTCTAGAGATACGGGGGGAGACATAAATGTCATTTGTCAACACAGCTCTAGAGATACGGAGGGAGACATAAATGCCAGGCATAAATGCCATTTGTCAACACAGCTCCAGATATACGGAGGGAGACATAAATGCCATTTGTCAACACAGTTCCAGAGATACGGAGGGAGACATAAATGCCATTTGTCAACACAGCTCCAGATATATGGAGGGAGACATAAATGCCATTTGTCAACACAGCTCCAGAGATACGGAGGGAGACATGAATGCCATTTGTCAACACAGCTCCAGAGATACGGAGGGAGACATGAATGCCATTTGTCAACACAGCTCTAGAGATACGGAGGGAGACATAAATGCCATTTGTCAACACAGCTCTAGAGATACGGAGGGAGACATGAATGCCATTTGTCAACACAGCTCCAGAGATACGGAGGGAGACATGAATGCCATTTGTCAACACAGCTCCAGAGATACGGAGGGAGACATAAATGCCATTTGTCAACACAGCTCTAGAGATACGGAGGGAGACATAATTGCCATTTGTCAACACAGCTCTACAGATACGGAGGGAGACATAAATGCCATTTGTCAAAACAGCTCTAGGGATACAGAGGGAGACATAAATGCCATTTGTCAACAAAGCTCTAGAGATACGGAGGGAGACATGAATGCCATTTGTCAACACAGCTCTAGAGATACGGAGGGAGACGTAAATGCCATTTGTCAACACAGCTCTAGAGATACGGAGGGAGACATAAATGCCATTTGTCAACACAGCTCCAGAGATACGGAGGGAGACATAAATGCCATTTGTCAACACAGCTCTAGAGATACGGAGGGAGACATAAATGTCATTTGTCAACACAGCTTTAGAGATACGGAGGGAGACATAAATGCCAGACATAAATGCCATTTGTCAACACAGCTCTAGAGATACGAAGGGAGACATAAATGCCATTTGTCAACACAGCTCTAGAGATACGGGGGGAGACATAAATGCCATTTGTCAACACAGCTCCAGATATACGGAGTGAGACATAAATGCCATTTGTCAACACAGCTCTAGAGATACGGAGGGAGGCATGAATGCCATTTGTCAACACAGCTCTAGAGATACGGAGGGAGACATGAATGCCATTTGTCAACACAGCTCTAGAGATACGGAGGGAGACATAAATGCCATTTGTCAACACAGCTCTAGAGATACGGAGGGAGACATAAATGCCATTTGTCAACACAGCTCCAGAGATACGGAGGGAGACATAAATGCCATTTGTCAACACAGCTCTACAGATACGGAGGGAGACATAAATGCCATTTGTCAACACAGCTCCAGAGATACGGAGGAGACATCAGTGACACAGCAGAATATAGACACGTTCATCAGCGCCTGTTTTCTATGTTTTGCTTGTTTGTTTTTAAGCATTTCTGTATTGATCAATGGTGTGTACTTACACAAGTTATTGAACTGAAGCAGCAACAAGCAATAGCTTATGGTGTGCTCAGTAACAAAAAAAAACACAACAATAAACACATCAGATGAATTGTATTGTCAACATGGATACGACAGAAAAACAAAACAAAACTAAGTATTGTGAGGGAAAAAAATATTTAATATAGAAAATCTTAAATGAAATTGAAAAAGGAACCCATTTAAAACTACCACCGCCAACACCAAAACAACAGCAGCACACCAAGCACCAAACAAACAAACAAAAGCGGAATCAAAGAGAGTGGCAGGAAACCAAGTCAATGGCGCTGAATGTTCAGAAGGCGTTGATCCACTATACATGCACATTCCAGTCTATGAGAGAAACTACCTGTTCCAGAAACTTGACTATTAGAACTGATCAGAAAGTACACAAGTGTCAGATAGAATGGGCGTGTAAGTGAGCGACATGGAGTGACTCGCTACAGGTGTATGTCTGGGTTGGTGTATTGTTGTTGATTGCATAGTAATAGCAGGGGCAGTAGCAGTAGTAGGAAGTGACAGTAAAGGGAAGTAGTAGCCATATTTATAGCAACGACAGCAGCAATATATTTTTTTTCACTTCGTTTACAAAATGTATTACGAGAGAGAGAGAGAGAGAGAGAGAGAGAGAGAGAGAGAGAGTATGCGCATACCTCATGCAGTGTGTTGTGTGCGTGCGTGTGTGCGTGCGTGCGTGCGTGTGTGTGCGTGCGTGTGTGTGTGTGTGTGTGTGCGCGCGCGTGCGCGCGCGCGTGCGTGCATGCATGCGTACGTACGTGCGTGCGTATGCATGTATGTGCGAGCGCGTGTGCGTGCGTGCGTGTATGTGCGTGTGTGTGTGTGTGCGTGTGTCCGTGCGCGCGCGACACGTTTTTCACAGGCACAGCTCAGAAGACCAAACCCAAAGCCCAGACCAAGCTGGAGTCGGGCTGGACCACCTGGACCGAGTGGTCCCAATGCACCCACACGTGCGGCTTCGGTGTGCGCAACCGGATCCGGGAGTGGCGCTACGCCCCCGACGACCCATACCGCTCCGACCAGGTGTTCACCAACACCGACAGCATCAGCTGCGACCTCCAAAAAGCCTGCCCCGGTAAGACCCGCCTGGGGCTGGGTTGGGGTGCAAGGGGTGTTTTGAAGGCTGGTGGGTGGGGTGGGGTGCAAGGGGTGTTTTAAAGGCTGGTGCCTGGGGAGGGGTGCAAGGGGTGTTTTAAAGGCTGGTCGCTGGGGTGGGGTGCAAGGGGTGTTTTGAAGGCTGGTGGCTGGGTAGAGGTGCAAGGGGTGTTTTGAAGGCTGGTGGCTGGGTAGAGGTGCAAGGGGTGTTTTGAAGGCTGGTGGGTGGGTGGGGTGCAAGGGGTGTTTTAAAGGCTGGTGCTGGGGTGGGGTGCAAGGGGTGTTTTAAAGGCTGGTGGCAATGAGATGGTGCTGGGGTGAGGTGCAAGGGTGTTTT
This sequence comes from Conus canariensis, assembly GCA_033310375.1. Taxonomy (NCBI): domain Eukaryota; kingdom Metazoa; phylum Mollusca; class Gastropoda; order Neogastropoda; family Conidae; genus Conus; species Conus canariensis. The sequence continues at coordinate 67,607,922 of CM065732.1, forward strand.
AAAGGCTGGTGGCAATGAGATGGTGGCTGGGGTGGGGTGCAAAGGGTGATTTAATTAAAGGCTGGTGGCAATGAGATGGTGGCTGGGATGGGGTGCAAGGGGTGATTTAATTAAAGGCTGGTGGCAATGAGATGGTGGCTGGGGTGGGGTGCAAAGGGTGATTTAATTAAAGGCTGGTGGCAATGAGATAGTGGCTGGGGTGGGGTGCAAAGGGTGATTTAATTAAAGGCTGGTGGCAATGAGATGGTGGTGGGATGGGGTGCAAGGGGTGCTTTAAAGGCTGGTGGCAATGAGATGGTGATGGGGTGGGGTACAAGGGGTGCTTTAAAGGCTGGTAGCAATGAGATGGTGGTGGGGTGGGGTGCAAGGGGTGCTTTAAAGGCTGGTAGCAATGAGATGGTGGCTGGGGGGTGCAAGGGGTGTTTTAAAGGCTGGTGGCAATGAGATGGTGGTGGGGTGGGGTGCAAGGGGTGCTTTAAAGGCTGGTAACTAAAGGCTGGTAGCAATGAGATGGTGGCTGGGGGGTGCAAGGGGTGTTTTAAAGGCTGGTGGCAATGAGATGATGCTGTTGTTGGGCAGAAAGAAAAGAAAAATCAGGCGACAGGCCCGAAATGCAGAAGAAAAAAAAAACAAAAAAAAAAAACGGACAGGCCAGAAAGATAAAAGGAAAAAATTCTGAGAGAGAGAGAGAGAGAGAGAGAGAGAGATTTTATATATATATATATATATATATATATATATATATCGAGAGAGAGAGAGAGTTTAGTAGCAGGGGGGAAAGAAGTGCAAGCTTACTATTCCTCCGTATTTGCATTGTTGACTTGACAAATATTTCAGACAAAATGGGGAATAGAAAGTGAAGGGGGAGGGGAGGCGGCGGGAAAAAGAAAAACAAAGAAGAAATGGGAACGAAAACCAGAACAACGGACTACAAATATACAATCATTCATTAGCAGCGTGCGGGAGCTATTACAATTCATCTTGAAAACAAAACCATAAGTATCACCTGCTCCGAGGCCTTTCGTCCGCTGGATCGGACTCGTCAGGGAGGTACGGCTGATTGTGTCCGTGCTCCCTTGACGTTCAATGGCGATGTGCCACAGTCTCCAAATCTGCAGTGTTCTCACTACCAAGGGTTCAGAAACAGCAATCCAACAGCACCGCAAGGCGGCCACTGAAGGACAGAGGAGTGAAACGAAAAGAATCTGCTGTAAGGAAATGAATTGCTGAATAAACGTCAAACAGCGTGAAATATAGGGGGGGGGGGGGGGGGGGGATCTTTGAGCCTATGCTTAAGGATCTATTTCAGGATTAAACGAGGTCAAAAGGTGTCGACAGTCAGAGAGGTCAGCTCTACGGTGTAATAACCTAAGCATTGTCAGTCACGTGAGTGCTGACAACAGCTGTGAAATGCACCTCTCTCTCTCTCTCTCTCTCTCTCTCTCTCTCTCTCTCTCTCTCTCTCTCTCTCTCTCTCCTCCTCTCTCTCTCTCTACATGATGTTGCAACTATTGTTCGTCAGTCGTTCTATATTTCTTTTCTCAATGTGCAACCCACTTCTAAAAACTGGTGTGTGTGTGTGTGTGTGTGTGTGTGTGTGTGTGTGTGTGTGTGTGTGTGTGTGTGAATGTTCGTGCGTGTGTATGCGAGTGTTCGTGCATGCGCGCGGACGTGTGTGTGTGTGTGTGTGTGTGTGTGTGTGTGCGTGCGCACGTGTGTGTGTGTGTGTGTGTGTGTGTGTGTGTGTGTGTGCGTGCGTGCGTGCGTATGTGTGCGTGCGTGCGTATGTGTGCGTGCGTGCGTGTGTGTGTGTGTGAGAGAGAGAAACAGAGAGACAGAAAGAGAGAGACAGAGACACACCAAGAGAGAAAGAGACACAGAGAGCTTGTGCATGTGCGCATTCACACTTAGCGACGGCACAAGCCTAGCCGTGACCTAATCGCCCGTAACACTGAATGATTCCATTTCCTTTCTTCCCCCTCCCCCCGGCTGCCTTGCCATGCTCCAGTGAACGGGTCGTGGTCAGGGTGGGGCATCTGGGGAAGGTGCGAGGCCCCCTGCGGACAGGGAGTACGCGAGCGTGTCCGCAACTGCAACACTCCCCCGCCTGCTCACGGGGGAAGAACTGCACGGGGAAACACAAAGAAATCTCGCCATGCACGGAGGAACCCTGCCCTCGTAAGTGCCGCCTTTTCTTTCGTTTTGTTTGTTTGTTTGCTTTTGAATCTCAGTCATAATTAGCAGTAACAACCTCAACACGTTACTCTCAATTGTGGATGATTCACTGTCTCTGAAAGTCTCACTCTGTGCATTGCTATGAATGGGCCCAGCTGTTTCCAGAAGAATATTTTGTAAAAATCAGCACTCTAGCCGTCGAATCCTGGACCTTTTTTTGTCCTGAAAATTTTGCATTTCTTTCAAGGCGTATCTGCCTCTTCCAGTGCTATTTGCCCTCTTAAAACGTCTTGTTATGACAGTTGAGGTGTCATATACCCGGGTTAATTCTGCATTTCACACTGTTCATCGTTTCATTACGTTTACAAAGTCGTGAGTAACAATTAGTAACGATGGTTTGTAACAGGTTTTGGCATTCTATGACGTAGGGTTTTTTTTTGTTTTTGTTTTTAAAGATTACAGAAGCACTGAGTCATTTTTGTCGTTATCAGCTACCCTCTAGTCTTGGATCGAATTGCTGCCATCATCATTTTATTTTTACGTAAGTGTAGATCGACATCTGTTTTTCATTTTTTTTTCAAATGACAAATGTAGAGTCAACGTTGAATGACCTGATCAGCAGCTGGTAGAATATCGGTATCTTCATAGTATGAGTATAGGTAGTCTGATAAAAGGCAAAAGTCAAGTCTGATATGCTGACATGGAGAGGGCTTTCGCCGGGTAAAACATCTGCATTCCGGATTTGCCAATAGATCTCGGTTCACTTCGTCGACTGTGGGAGATAATCATGAGAACTAAAAGTGACCGTCAGTGTGTCGTTACCCAACCTGTTACGCATTGGAGCAACAGCTCCTATCATCGCTGAGTGTGTTCCTCTTCATTTCCACCTGCTGTTTCTTCCCCATTGACACATTTTACTTTTGCCTTGAGATTTGTATTCGTACATACAACAGATTGCTGACACGCCCAAGCAAGCCTTTTGTTTGTGTTGTCCAGCCACACCAGACTTCTTCGACATGTCCCAGTGTGTGGAGGACAGCTTTTTCACCTGCACCAACCAGCAGATGTGCGTGGCCAAGCGGCAGGTGTGTGACGGCAAAGTACAGTGCAGCGACGGCTCTGACGAGAAGGGCTGCCGCCGGAGATCGCGCTACAAGATCGGCCACGTGCATTTCTCCAGCTCCTCGCCTCGTAAGTAACCGGGAAGATTCCTTTAACATTGCCGTTGTGGAGTCCTGTCCTACCCCTCTGTCTTCATCTCTGCACCTCAATAAACAGTTTCCATAGTGCTCTGTCCTACCCCTCTGTCTTCATCTCTGCACCTCAATAAACAGTTTCCATAGTGCTCTGTCCTACCCCTCTGTCTTCATCTCTGCACCTCAATAAACAGTTTCCATAGTGCTCTGTCCTACCCCTCTGTCTTCATCTCTGCACCTCAATAAACAGTTTCCCTGGTGTCCTACCCCTCAGTCTTCATCTCTGCACCTCAATAAACAGTTTCCATGGTGCTCTGTCCTACCCCTCAGTCTTCATCTCTCCACCTCAATAAACAGTTTCCATAGTGCTCTGTCCTACACCTCTGTCTTCATCTCTCCACCTCAATAAACAGTTTCCATAGTGCTCTGTCCTACCCCTCAGTCTTCATCTCTGCACCTCAATAAACAGTTTCCATAGTGCTCTGTCCTACCCCTCTGTCTTCATCTCTGCACCTCAATAAACAGTTTCCCTGGTGTCCTACCCCTCTGTCTTCATCTCTGCACCTCAATAAACAGTTTCCATGGTGTCCTACACCTCTGTCTTCATCTCTGCACCTCAATAAACAGTTTCCATAGTGCTCTGTCCTACCCTCTGTCTCCATCGCTGCACCTCAATAAACAGTTTCCATAGTGCTCTGTCCTACCCCTCTGTCTTCATCTCTCCACCTCAGTAAACAGTTTCCATAGTGCTCTGTCCTACCCCTCTGTCTTCATCGCTCCACCTCAATAAACAGTTTCCATAGTGCTCTGTCCTACCCCTCTGTCTTCATCGCTGCACCTCAATAAACAGTTTCCCTGGTGCTCTGTCCTACCCTCTGTCTTCATCTCTGCACCTCAATAAACAGTTTCCATAGTGCTCTGTCCTACCCCTCTGTCTTAATCTCTGCACCTCAATAAACAGTTTCCATAGTGCTCTGTCCTACCCCTCTGTCTTCATCTCTGCACCTCAATAAACAGTTTCCATAGTGCTCTGTCCTACCCCTCTGTCTTCATCTCTGCACCTCAATAAACAGTTTCCATAGTGCTCTGTCCTATCCCTCTGTCTTCATCTCTGCACCTCAATAAACAGTTTCCCTGGTGTCCTACCCCTCTGTCTTCATCTCTGCACCTCAGTAAACAGTTTCCATGGTGCTCTGTCCTACCCCTCTGTCTTCATCTCTGCACCTCAATAAACAGTTTCCATAGTGCTCTGTCCTACCCCTCTGTCTTCATCGCTGCACCTCAATAAACAGTTTCCATAGTGCTCTGTCCTATCCCTCTGTCTTCATCGCTGCACCTCAATAAACAGTTTCCCTGGTGCTCTGTCCTACCCCTCTGTCTTCATCTCTGCACCTCAATAAACAGTTTCCCTGGTGTCCTACACCTCTGTCTTCATCTCTCCACCTCAATAAACAGTTTACATGGTGTCCTACACCTCTGTCTTCATCTCTGCACCTCAATAAACAGTTTCCATAGTGCTCTGTCCTACCCCTCTGTCTTCATCTCTCCACCTCAATAAACAGTTTCCATGGTGCTTTTCTTCGTGGACTTGTTTGGTAGTTCAATTTAACGTTTGTCCGCTGGAAGTGATATTAAATGCAATTCCTAAAGGGTAAGATGTAAGGCAATAATGACAAGAGTGAAATAACAGCGTAGAATATTACATCAGTATTATTGTAGCATTCGCATTCGGTCTACAAGAAAGCAGCCATGCAAAGTATTTATGTCCCTCGCTGCCATTCACTGTGAAAACCATGCGTAATGATTGCAAGAAGCTATGATTTTATGCAAACTTTTCCCCTTACAAACTGAAGGCGGCTATCTTGGCCTGTGCCAAGGGGGAAATCTGCGCTGAGAAGCAGCAACCCCGGTTCAGGGTAAAGCGCTTACTGATGGTGAATTGACACTAGACAGCAGTGGACAGGTCAAATCATCCAGGATTACCATCTACAGAGGATCGGTTGTTCATCCCTGTGCTGGAGCTCCTCACACGGCCTAGTTTTCCTGTGATAAACCTGGAGAAACTGCCTGCAACCAAATCCCATGACCTGACTTCTACTTTCACAGCAGTGGACATGACAGCCCCCCCCCCCCCCCCCACCCCCTATGATAAGCCAGCATTTCTGTTGTGACCACACAGCGATGTTCTGTATGGAGTGGACAGTCCCTGGACATTAGGCAGTGGTTGTTCGCTAGAGCGTGACTTTTTAAATGTGTGTGTGTGTGTGTGTGTGTGTGTGTGTGTGTGTGTGTGTGTGTGTGGTTATATGTTTTTGATGAACTTGTATTCTCTTGTTTTTTTTACAGGGAGCAAAAAATGAAGCAGAATATCTGACGCCCCTATTTGGGCGTGATAAGTGATAGTGATATATGATAGTGGCATATGACAGTGGCATATGATACTGATATATATATATATATATATATATATATATATATATATTATATACACACGAGACAGTGATATATAATATATGATAGTGATAAACGCCTAGAGTATTTCAGTGTTCAATTAGTATGTTACAGGCTGGTGCAGTATAAATGGATCCGTACCTGATTGTGAGTTTCCTTATAGTGTGTTCACACCTGGTGACTTTAGAATTTGTATGCGCATAAGTGTATGCTGGTTTTGTTGGTTTTGTCTTTCCTCAATGCGTCGTGATGACGACCGTGTAAGGACCCTGTATGAACGACTGGGTTAGAATACAAGCCGACCTGAAGAAAAACCAACCAAGTCAGACACGAAAGTGGTGCTGAAGTAAAGTACAGTGAGCACTACTCTGTTGCAGTTCACACGACAAAGTGTCGCTGAAGTAAAGTACAGTGAGCACTACTCTGTTGCAGTTCACACGACAAAGTGTCGCTGAAGTAAAGTACAGTGAGCACTGCTCTGTTGCAGCTCACACGACAAAGTGTCACTGAAGTAAAGTACAGCGAGCACATCTGTTGCAGTTCACACGACAAAGTGTCGCTGAAGTAAAGAACAGTGAGCACTACTCTGGTGCAGTTCACACGACAAAGTGGTGCTGAAGTACAGTACAGTGAGCACTACTCTGTCTGTTGCAGTTCACACAACAAAGTGGTGCTGAAGTAAAGGACAGTGAGCACTACTCTGTCTGTTGCAGTTCACACGACAAAGTGTCGCTGAAGTAAAGTACAGTGAGCACTATTCTGTCTGTTGCAGTTCACACGACAAAGTGTCGCTGAAGTAAAGGACAGTGAGCACTACTCTGTCTGTTGCAGTTCACACGACAAAGTGTCGCTGAAGTAAAGGACAGTGAGCATCTCTGTCTGTTGCATTACACGCAAATGTCGTGAAGTAAGGACAGTGAGCACTACTCTGTCTGTTGCAGTTCACACGACAAAGTGTCGCTGAAGTAAAGGACAGTGAGCACTACTCTGTCTGTTGCAGTTCACACGACAAAGTGTCGCTGAAATAAAGCACAGGGAGCACTACTCTGTCTGTTGCAGTTCACACGACAAAGTGTCCTGAAGTAAAGCACAGGGAGCACTACTCTGTCTGTTGCAGTTCACACGACAAAGTGTCGCTGAAATAAAGTACAGTGAGCACTACTCTGTCTGTTGCAGTTCACACGGCGCCCGCTGCTCTGGCCCTGCTGTCATTGCTGACGTCAACATGGCTGGTCAGGCTTCTCACTGGTGGACACAGACACGCGCTGGACCAATCAACGGCCATTCCATGATGACACCGCAGAATGTTCTACCATTGGCCATCAGGATCACATCGGAGCCAATCAGAACAGACATGCAAACATCAGCACTCCTCATAGGCGAGAATACCCCCCCCCTCCCCTCCCCCTCACTTCAGCTTGACCTAGATCTCTGCTACGCCTCCCCCCTATTCGTTCTATGTTTGCTTGTTTCAACTTTACTACCAGAGTTGTAATTTCTGGAAAAAAAAATCCATTGTTTAAATGCACATTCCATCACCTTGACATCCAGCGGCATGTATCTGTGATGACTTCATGAATCTCTGTCGCCATCGCGTTCTTCTAGTGTGCATCTTGCAATGTGGGAACCCCACTTTTCTGCCCCCCACCCCCCGCCCCCCGCCTGTATGTAGCGTTTCCACCCGATATGAGTTGCCACCACATATGACCCCAGTTCAGAATGGAGATTAAGTAGATACCAGGTCTTTACACGGCTTTTTCGTTGTTCTTCAAACTGATTTTGACGAGTTGTGGTTGTAGAAAGAGGGAAATAAAAAAGAATATCTAGACTAAGAATAGATATTGCTTCAGGACTGCGAGATGCACGCGTTTATGACTCACGAAATTGTGGAAGTATATTCTTGTTGTTTTTTAACTTGAGACAAACACGTACCGTAAGTTTTGAGCATGACCTACCTGTTGGAAGTGGAACAGACCCATTCAGTTTCTTAGTTGTGTTTGTAAGCCAGTGAGAGAAGTGACCGGGTGGAGTGTTTGGGAGGGCTACTGTTACGTTCACTGAAGGGTAGTGAAGAGATGGATTACGTGTTGTTGATTTGTTGATAAACCCGTTTTTTGAATCGTCCAAGGCATTTTTTTGCCTCAAACTCTCCCCACCCCTTACCCCTTCCTCTCGCCCTTTCCCTTCCATACACGCCATTTCAGTCCCACCGCGCCTTCTGTCCCCCATTGTCCCCCCTCTCACCTTTTGAACTCGGTGAGAATGACGATTCATGTGTTATATACTGTACATACAGAAACTACCAATCGTGTGTCTTAGTGAAATGAACTTTCGTCTTGTGATTTTTGTTCCTTTTTTGTTTTTTGTTTTTTTCCTTCTTCTTTTATTGCTCGTTGGCAGTGACCATGCCACGTCGTTTAATAGGTCTTATGTGCATTTCAGTTGAATTCGTTTTCCTCTACGGGTGTTAAAGAAACCAATCAATCGTCAGTTTTAGAGTAGTCTTTTTTTAACGTAATCTTTAAGGACATCATCAAATCAGCTCTTGTTTCATCGTGACGTGGGTACTTAATTGAACGTAAGGGTACAACTAATTGACGTACCAGCCAGGGTCGATTCAGATTTGGTTGAGACAGCTATGCCAAGTTGAAAAGACATGTTGACAATCTTCACGGTAAGGACCGTTCTGATATCCTCCTAAAGCATGTGATCGTTTGACAGATGATCAGCGGGGAAGATGTGTCAATATTGAACGCCATTTTTTTCACCAGCTATGGTTTGCTACAGGATGGTCAAAATGTCCGGCAGACTCCGCCAGGGTTTGACAGTATTGTGAAACGCTTTACACCAACCAAGCATTATTGGTACGTGTCTCTGTATTCTTTTAATTGAATAGAATCGATTTGTCCACTTGTGGTCGAGTGTTGAAAGACTTCTCGGAAACTAAGCCACATGTCAGCTGATATTGGTCACACTCTTTTTGTGACCAGTCCTTTTTGTATTGTGAATAGCATTTAGGACATGAATCAGCTAAAACCTGACAACAGATAGCAAACAGGTTCAAACCATCTCAACCATAATTCACAGAAGTACTGTCGTGTTCACACAAAGAAGAAGAAATGACCTGTAATGCCGTTAATCGTTAAAAGGAATTTAAACTTAACTAGTTTAAGAAGGATTTAACATGTTAAAGTAATGTTGTCTGAGTTCATCCTGAAAGAGCAAACTGAAGAAAGTCAAATTAGACTCTCGCCCTTCACACACAGAGCAAGCCATGGCATCATACTGCCTAGGTATTACGTTGTCCCCACCATCAGTTCATTGAACATTGCTGACTTAGGCGCCATGTCTTCAGAGTAAGCTGTCTTCCTTTTAAGACGAATTGATTTCAGCTTCACAGGTTGGCACTTTACATCTGTTTTTCTGTCCCTGTCTTTCATTTCTCGCTAGATTTTCGAGGTCATTTGTACGATTTGTGCATACACAATTTGTTTTAATCCTACCACTAAAGGAGCAACATTCCGTTATCGGGGACGATGTCCAAACACAACAGTGGGAACCTTCCTTTGTTTCACAGATTACCCATCACGCTGGAACATGTTGGCCTGTTCTCCTTAAGGCGGAATGGAATTTAATGTGCGTTTTTTTTTTTCCTGTTGAGTCGTTTGTTTGTTGTTGTTGTTGTTTTTGTAAGTTTTTCAGTGCATTCTTCCACAGACAGGACCTTGCTTTCATACAAAGGACCTGGTCTGTCGAGTGCTTCGTTGTGCACAGATGTCGATTCCGAAGTGAAGATGTCTAACCTGGCTTTTTCTATCGAACAATTGAAGCCAGGCCGACTGGGTCCGGAGAACTGTGCTTTGTTGGATTGTGCAGGCCAACCCAGGCCCCGCTCTATGCATTCTGAACAGAGAATGCTGGATTGTGCAGGCCAACCCAGGCCCCGCTCTGTGCATTCTGAACAGAGAATGCTGGATTGTGCAGGCCAACCCAGGCCCCGCTCTATGCATTCTGAACAGAGAATGCTGGATTGTGCAGGCCAACCCAGGCGCCGCTCTGTGCATTCTGAACAGAGAATGCTGGATTGTGCAGGCCAACCCAGGCCCCGCTCTATGCATTCTGAACAGAGAATGCTGGATTGTGCAGGCCAACCAAAGCCTTGTTCTATGCATTCTGAACAGAGAATGATGGTGGTCTTTTCTTTTCATTTCTTTTTTGTTTGTTTGTTTGTTTGTTAAGGGTAAGGTAATGTTGCTTATAGCCCAGCCAACCGCAAAGGGTCATTTGTTTTGCTATTGTTTTAATGAATAGTGTGCATTTTTTTGTGAAACATGGAAAGAAAAGCCAAAGGTTTTTTTTTTGTCTGTTTGGAAAATCCAGACGACAGGCCTTCATTTTCTTTTTTTTCCAGCTGCACACGTGTTGACGTACCGAGAGTTAGCGTGAGGTTAGATGACAGGTGAGAGTGAAGCATGCGAACCCGGTTCCCTGGGCGTGAGGGAGGGAGTGTTCATGGCATGGTCTGGTGGTTTCTTGACCATCTCAATTCTGTATGCTCATCAACCCAACCGCTTTATCCTCGTTCAACGGAACAACATGCATGTAAACTGTAAGAGAAGAAAAAGTTGAGGAGACTGGCTGTGACGGGATTCTGAATGAAAACTGAGTTGGGAATAAAGAGAGAAAAGGGCGGATGCATTTGTTAGCCCAAGAAGAGTGTTAAGGGATTTGTGTGTTACAGAGGCCGTATGCACGATGCAGATGCCATTTTGTTTCTTTTGATGACGGAAAAAGCGCGTCGTCTGTCTTCCTGTGGAGCGCTGGCGCAGAGAATCACGCATTGTAAAATCCTCATGCATGACGTACCATGTAAGATGGTTCGCAACTAGTCCTTGTCTTTCTCCGCGCACACGTGCGGTCTTGTATGTGTTTGGAGGTGCAAAGAGCATACATACATACATTAGGTCATTCAGCAGTATACTCCCTTCCGGGAACCCAGTGACCTAATATATGTATATAAATATGCTCTTTTACGATTGTTGATTTTTGTTTCTTCATTTGATTGTTGACTATTGTTGTTTTTGTGCTATCTTCATTTGTTTTGTTTTGTTTTGTTTTTAACTCCCGTAGCAACACTTGCTGGGATGACTAAATATCATGAGAAGATAGTTCTCTTTGCATACAATTCTGTACATAATACATGAATGCAAGTGCCTGTGTCGTCGTCATTTCCTTCATTGGGAACCCACACCTAGTAAACTGTCATCATTGATGAGGATCCGAACGAAATAGGTGATGGCTTATTACGGTTGTTCTGCTTTCCGATACTTAGCGATGGTGCTGTGTGTACGACGCTTTGTCGTTTGTTGATAAAGCATGGTGTCCATACCAAAACGGCCCTTTGTGTGTCCCCAGTTAGACAGGAAGAAATATCAGTGAGGGCAGTCCATGACTACGTTTATGTGTGGAAGCTTCTGTCATGAGGAACTGGTACATGTTGAACTAGTGTAAAAGGTGTCATCTTCCTTTAGTCCGTATGGAAACTTCACTGCGACATGTCATTAACATTGATTCCACTCAAGATGTCATCTTCCTTTAGTCTGTATGAAAACTTCACTGCAACATGCCATACATGTCATTAACATCGATTCCACTCAAGATGTCATCTTCCTTTAGTCCGTATGAAAACTTCACTGCGACATGTCATACATGTCATTAACATCGATTCCACTCAAGATGTCATCTTCCTTTAGTCCGTATGAAAACTCTTCACTGCAACATGCCATTAACATCCATTCCACTCACGATGTCATCTTCCTTTAGTCTGTATGAAAACTCTTCACTGCGACATGTCATTAACATCGATTCCGTTCAAGATGTCATCTTCCTTTTGTCTGTATGAAAACTCTTCACTGCAACATGCCATTAACATCGATTCCACTCATGTTCCTGGGTTGCCAGTCTCACTGTTCTGGAAAGCCAGTTCATGTGCGTGAATTGTTTTCATCTGCTTGTTCGTGTTGTCAAATCAGTGTCCATGAATTTCAACGGTGTCTGCAGTGGTGTTGTCCCATGTCAGTTCACGTACCTTGGACATATTGATCATCACATCACGACTTCATGTCTGCTACAGATAGTTGTCCTTTCAAAGGGCGAGCTAAGAGTTGTGATTGTGGGGAAAATTGCACAAGTCCCCGTTTTAAGATAGTACCGTTTTTTTTCTTGTTCAAAGTTAGTTGACGATTTTGTTACGAGAGGTGTTTTTTGCGAGGAAGCTGCGCATTTTGAAGCTATCAAAATTGGTCACAAGTCTGTAAGCAAACAAACTATAATCCAAATGATTGTGAAGGAGTGCAACCATATAGTTGCTATGTCTTTCTTTGTTTTTAAGCTTGAATGTGTTTCTGAATCCCAACTTGTGGGAGTGTTGTAGTCGTTATTATTTTTAAAAACGCTTCCTGATCATTGTTTACAAACATCCATCCATCCACGTGAAGCGGGGCAGCGCTTGCGTGCAGTCACATAGAACACCCACATGTCCATTGGCCATGGAAATGCCCTCTTCTTCACCACTGGGGGGGGGGGGGGGGTGGAATGCATGGTAGTCTATCAACCGTATGCCCCTCTTGAGAGTTACGGGTGGAATGTGAATGCATGGCAGTCTAACTACGGTATGCCCCTCTTGAGAGTTACGGGTGGAGTGTGAATGCAAGACTGCTGTGTGCATCTTCCGTAAACCTCTGGTGATAGTCATTCCGGTAAGTCATGCAACTCTGGTGAGCCACAGACATACATCAATGCCAAACAGTCTAGTCTGCTGTTATGCAGCTGTGGC
>CM065732.1:67630578-67640578 GCA_033310375.1 Conus canariensis
GTGAGTAGTAGTAGTAGTTGTAGTAGTAGTAGTAGTAGTTGTAGTAGTAAGAAGTACTTTCGTGTTACGCCTTTTCACACGATAATTATGTAATATTAGGCAAAAGCGTGCGTGCGTGCGCGCGCGTGCGTGTGTGTGAATGCGTGCGTGTTGTTGTTATCGTCGTTATTTCTGGAATATAGCATCTATCAACGTCTAAGGTAGATCAGACAGACTGCGCGCCCACGCGCGTACGCGCGCGCTCATGTGTGTGTGTGTGTGTGTGTGTGTGTGTGTGTGTGTGTGTGCTGTTGTTATTTTATTGTTATTTTATTTTTCAATTTCACGTCTATTGACATGAACTAATGTCAGGCGGACATGCTTGCCAATTTCAGCACAAATTTTGCAATCGGTTCTTTCCTTGGCTTAAGGAAAACTATTCATCAATCCAATAAAGAAAAGATAATCATGATTTACAGATAAGAACTACGTAAATAAAAAAAAAAACAATTGATTATTCAGTCAGGCACGCAGTTTGATAATCAGTCACAATACTCCGTCATTCACCCTTTAATGTAACAACAACAACAAAACTCTGTGCATAATTTTTGTACCAGCGACCTCAAACAATTCAGGTTGTCATCACAGACGAAGACGTACCCGTAAACCGATGGTACTTGATTTATGAGCAGCCACAGGCAAGATTTCCGCCTGTTCCGCTCTGTCTCCAAAGGCAAAAACATTTAAATTGGGAAATACTTCGTTTTCTAACAATATTCATCCGTACAAGAGCTTCTTGTTACATGTTAAGGCTGTTGCATTGAATCCTTATTGCAATTTATGTCCTTAAAGAAACTAAGAACATTGTCAGTATCTACTGCATGGAACTTTGGCGCCACGAAGCTCTTTACTGTAGAGAGCAGAGGAGTACGAAGGGAAATATTCCGCTTTAGTCATTCCTTCCTTTCCGGTCTTCGTCCTTCATTTTCTGAACATGTCGTCACTGGCCTCTCTCACATTGTCCTCATCGTCACTGGCCTCTCCAATTGTCCTCATCACTGCCTTTCTCACATTGTCCTCATCATTGCTGGCCTTTCTCACATTGTCCTCATCATCACTGGCCTTTCTCACATTGTCCTCATCATCACTGGCCCTTTCTCACATTGTCCTCCTCATCACTGCTTCTCACATGTCCTCATCATCATGCTTCTCACATTGTCCTCATCATCACTGGTCTTTCTCACATTGTCCTTATCACTGGTCTTTCTCACATTGTCCTCATCACTGGCATTTCTCACATTGTCCTCATCATCTGGTCTTTCTCACATTGTCCTCATCATCACTGGTCTTTCTCACATTGTCCTCATCATCACTGGTCTTTCTCACATTGTCCTCATCATCACTGGTCTTTCTCACATTGTCCTCATCATCACTGGACTTCTCACATTGTCCTCATCACTGGCTTTCTCACATTGTCCTCATCACTGGCCTTTCTCACATTGTCCTCATCATCACTGGTCTTTCTCACATTGTCCTCATCATCCTGGTCTTCTCACATTGTCCTCATCATCACTGGTCTTTCTCACATTGTCCTCATCATCACTGGTCTTTCTCACATTGTCCTATCACTGGTCTTTCTCACATTGTCCTCATCATCACTGGTCTTTCTCACATTGTCCTCATCATCACTGGTCTTTCTCACATTGTCCTCTCATCACTGGTCTTTCTCACATTGTCCTCATCATCACTGGTCTTTCTCACATTGTCCTCATCATCACTGGTTTTGCTTTCTCACATTGTCCTTATCACTGGTCTTTCTCACATTGTCCTCATCATCACTGGACTTTCTCACATTGTCCTTATCACTGGTCTTTCTCACATTGTCCTCATCATCACTGGCCTTTCTCACATTGTCCTTATCACTGGTCTTTCTCACAATTGTCCTTATCACTGGCCTTTCTCACATTGTCCTTATCACTGGCCTTTCTCACATTGTCCTTATCACTGGCCTTTCTCACATTGTCCTTATCACTGGTCCTTTCTCACATTGGTCCTTTATCACTGGTCTTTCTCACATTGTCCTTATCACTGGCCTTTCTCACATTGTCCTTATCACTGGCCTTTCTCACATTGTCCTTATCACTGGCCTTTCTCACATTGTCCTTATCACTGGTCTTTCTCACATTGTCCTTATCACTGGTCTTTCTCACATTGTCCTTATCACTGGTCTTTCTCACTTTGTCCTTATCACTGGCCTTTCTCACTTTGTCATCATCACTGGTCTTTCTCACATTGTCCTTATCACTGGTCTTTCTCACATTGTCCTTATCACTGGTCTTTCTCACATTGTCCTTATCACTGGCCTTTCTCACATTGTCCTCCTCATCACTGGCCTTTCTCACATTGTCCTCATCACTGGTCTTTCTCACATTGTCCTCGTCATTGCTGGCCTTTCTCACATTGTCCTTATCACTGGTCTTTCTCACATTGTCCTCATCATCACTGGACTTTCTCACATTGTCCTTATCACTGGTCTTTCTCACATTGTCCTCATCATCACTGGACTTTCTCACATTGTCCTTATCACTGGTCTTTCTCACATTGTCCTCATCATTGCTGTTCTTTCTCACATTGTCCTCATCATCACTGGTCTTTCTCACATTGTCCTTATCACTGGTCTTTCTCACATTGTCCTCATCACTGGACTTTCTCACATTGTCCTCATCATCACTGGTCTTTCTCACATTGTCCTCATCATCACTGGACTTTCTCACATTGTCCTCATCATCACTGGTCTTTCTCACATTGTCCTTATCACTGGTCTTTCTCACATTGTCCTTATCACTGGCCTTTCTCACATTGTCATCATCACTGGCCTTTCTCACATTGTCGTCATTATCGCTGGTCTTTCTCACATTGTCCTCATCATCACTGGCCTTTCTCACATTGTCCTCATCATCACTGACCTTTCTCACATTGTCCTCATCATCACTGGTCTTTCTCACATTGTCCTCATCATCACTGGCCTTTCTCACATTGTCGTCATTATCGCTGGCCTTTCTCATTGTCCTCATCCTCCTTGCTCACCATGTTCCCATCGTTCGTTTTTTCACCATGCTTATATCCGTCATTTTTTTCTTCTCATGCCATCTAACCTTTTCTTGTTTTTTGTAAAGTTTTTGGCTTCCTTATTCGCCCTTCCCCCCTCACCATCCCCTATCCACCCTTTCATTCCTCACCATGCCCCATCTGTTCTTTCCTTCTCTATCATGTTCTCAACCACGATGTCTTTTCTTACACGTGGTGTTGTCATACACCTGTTTCTCTCTGACCATGTCCTCGTGTGGGCGGGGAAGGTGGAGCACGGGAAAGATCAGAGCAGTAAAATGGGCAGCGGAAATGACAAATTGATGTCGGTTGGAAATTCAAACTGCGGACAGGTTTCATTATTGCTTGGTCAACCAGGCGCCATGTTATCTTAGGTGTAGGATATCCGTTCATATCTGCCGCCATGTTATTTTTGGTGTAGGATATCTATTCGTAACTCGCATCGTGTTTTCGGTGTAGGATATCCGTTCACATGTGGCACCATGTTCTTTTCGTGTAAGATATCCGTTTATATCTGGCACCAGGTTTGTTTCGGTGTAGGATATCCATTCACATTTGGCACCATATTACTTACTCGGTAAGGTGGGCATATCCGTGTACACCTAGCACCATTTTTTCCCCCTCCTATAGTGTGTAAGCTGGCATCCATGATACTTTAACCTTAAGACGAAGGATATCCGTTCACTGCTTGCAGCATGTTGCTTAATCGGTGATGGGTAACATATTCGTGCGCACGTTGCACCGTGTTACATTCGCCGTGAGGTGTAGGATACTCAGTCCAGGCCCGGCACCATTGCTTTCGCCGTAAGGTGTTGAATACCCGATGCACGCCCGACGCAGTATTACTTTCGCCGTAAAGTGTAGGACACTCGGTGTCTGCCTTACAGTATGTTACATTTTGCCGTAAAGTGTGGGACACCCGATCTTCGCCTGACCCTATGTTGATTTCGCCGTTCAGTGTAGGACAGCGTGCGCACGCCGAGTAGTGTGTTAACACTCCGTAAGGTGTAAAATGACTGTGCACACCTGGCACCAGTAACATGCCCTCTCTGTGGCACCATCTGTCTTTCCTGTCATGCCCTGTCTGTGGCACCATCTGTCTTTCCTGTCATGCCCTCTCTGTGGCACCATCTGTCTTTCCTGTCATGCCCTCTCTGTGGCACCATCTGTCTTTCCTGTCATGCCCTGTCTGTGGCACCATCTGTCTTTCCTGTCATGCCCTCTCTGTGGCAGTATCTGTCTTTCCTGTCATGCCCTCTCTGTGGCAGCATCTGTCTTTCCTGTCATGCCCTCTGTGGCACCATCTGTCTTTCCTGTCATGCCCTCTCTGTGGCACCATCTGTCTTTCCTGTCATGCCCTGTCTGTGGCAGCATCTGTCTTTCCTGTCATGCCCTCTCTGTGGCAGCATCTGTCTTTCCTGTCATGCCCTCTCTGTGGCACCATCTGTCTTTCCTGTCATGCCCTGTCTGTGGCACCATCTGTCTTTCCTGTCATGCCCTGTCTGTGGCACCATCTGTCTTTCCTGTCATGCCCTCTGTGGCACCATCTGTCTTTCCTGTCATGCCCTCTCTGTGGCACCATCTGTCTTTCCTGTCATGCCCTCTCTGTGGCAGCATCTGTCTTTCCTGTCATGCCCTCTCTGTGGCACATCTGTCTTTCCTGTCATGCCCTCTCTGTGGCAGCATCTGTCTATCCTGTCATGCCCTCTCTGTGGCACCATTTGTCTTTCCTGTCATGCCCTGTCTGTGGCAGCATCTGTCTTTCCTGTCATGCCCTCTCTGTGGCACCATCTGTCTTTCCTGTCATGCTCTCTCTGTGGCACCATCTGTCTTTCCTGTCATGCCCTCTCTGTGGCAGCATCTGTCTTTCCTGTCATGCCCTCTCTGTGGCACCATCTGTCTTTCCTGTCATGCCCTGTCTGTGGCACCATCTGTCTTTCCTGTCAGCTCAGGACCTTGGAATGCCTTGATTAAAAATAAAAAAACAGAAAAGCAAAACAACAATAATCAGATCAGCTGTCTGTGATGTTGGTTCAGTCTCTGTCATTTTCTTGTAGTCCGCCAACCACCTGGAGCCATTTCAGGGCTGTCACCATGCAGAGGACAGAACGTTCTGTCAGAGCACACACACACAGACACAGCACACACACACACACACACACACACACACACAGACACAGCACACACACACACACACACACACACACACCACACACACACACACACACACACAATCTCTCTCAGAGAGAGAGAGAGTGCAACAAGAAAATGGCATACGTGCATATAGTGCTGCAAACCAATGATTGTTAAGCTGGACGATGGGCACTTAAGAACATAAAACACTTGAGCCCTGCTGAGTGCGTCAGCCATGGGATCTTACCATAGGTCAACATGAAGGTCAACAGTGCGTCCGCCATGGGATCTGACCATAGGTCAACATGAAGGTCAACAGTGCGTCCGCCATGGGATCTGACCATAGGTCAACATGAAGGTCAACAGTGCGTCAGCCATGGGATCTTACCGTAGGTCAACATGAAGGTCAACAATGCGTCAGCCATGGGATCTTACCGTAGGTCAACATGAAGGTCAACAATGCGTCAGCCATGGGATCTTACCGTAGGTCAACATGAAGGTCAACAATGCGTCAGCCATGGGATCTTACCATAGGTCAACATGAAGGTCAACAGTCAGCCATGAGATCTTACCATAGGTCAACATGAAGGTCAACAGTTAGCCATGAGATCTTACCATAGGTCAACATGAAGTTCAACATTGGTCCGACAATTGATTTCTGTCTCCCTTTGTCTTTGGATGTGAGTGGTTTGGACAGCGGCTTCGGCTTTTTTTTTTCTTTTTTCCCAGTGTGCTTTCCATATTCTGTGCCTGTGTTTGTTTTTTTCTTTATCGGTTGATGTCACTAATGGAAGTATTGCTCATTGAGATCATCAGGATCGTTAAGTCGTAACAGTCATTGTATACGGAAGTAAAGAAAATGTTTATTTATGTGAAAACTCTTTCATGATAAAAACTTGGTAGTCAACTGGAGGCACTGGGAGATGGAAAGCGGGGCTGATTCTCTGTTTCTCATTCCTGCCGATCTGGGATCACTTCGTGCAGAGTTCATGCACGCTCACTCTTTTATTATATTATATTATTGTGGTCTGTTGGCCTTCCCTTGAGGTCGATTTCTATTTTTTTTTACTCTCTCTTTGGTTTGTACCCTCCCCATGCCATTCCCCTCTTCCCCAACCCTTCTGTTACACTAAAATATGTATTGGTAAACCATGTATTTGTTCTTCTCTTCTCATTTGACCCATACTGGGTTTGCGAAATGGAATGGGATATTGAAGGGCCTGTATAATGCACACGTCTATCACGCTTAGCAATGATCATGGGCTTCAGAAGCTTGTGTGAAACGATCGTCTTTTTAGCTCCTTGTTCCATTGCATAGCAACGTAATCTTTTTTTTCTCCTGTCTCCAGCCTTGGGTTTAGAACTATGTCTGCCCCTTTCTTCCCTTTCTTTCAGTTTTCGTTCTTTTTGTTTTTTTGTTCGTTCATTCTTTGTTTGTATGTTTGTTTGTTTCTTTCGCACCTTTTTTCTTTCTTTCTTTCTCTCATAGATCTGCTCCTTCTTTAGCATGTAAACAAACGAGCGCAGAAGAACGCAGAAGAATAGTTTCCTCTCGTACCTATCTTAAATTAAGTGTCTTTATGAAGAAGCTGTCTCTCCTTTATGCTCTGCTTTGTCCAGTGTGCACAAGATAACGGGAAATCTTTTCTAGTCCTGAGGATCTAGCCTCAGTGAAATCAGGACAGTGCTGCGCGACGTGTTTTCGAATCCTCTTACCATGCTTCTGTTGAACCTGTCTCTGTTCTTCCCCCTCGCAGGTCGCACGTTGAACAAAACATAGATTCCACTGTCTCTCTCTCTTCTATCGTTAAATTCACTTGAAGACCAGGCTCCAGGGTGTCACTCTGAATCCCTCAGTCTGCCCACATCTCTTCATCATCGTTCTGCTGCTGACATCCATAGCTACAGACTACCTTCGTTTAGGCCCAAACCACACAACGTTCTTTCTGACATCCGTATGTACAGACTCCTTCGTTTAGGCCCAAACCATACGGCCAACGTTCTCCTTTCTGATATCCACGTGTACAGACTCCCTTCGTTTAGGCCCAAACCATACGGCCAACGTTCTCCTTTCTGATATCCACATGTACAGACTCCCTTCGTTTAGGCCCAAACCATACGGCCAACGTTCTTCTTTCTGACATCCACATGTACAGTCTCCCTTTCGTTTAGGCCCAAACCATACAGCCAACGTTCTTCTTTCTGACATCCACATGTACAGTCTCCTTCGTTTAGTCCCAAACCATACAGCCAACGTTCTTCTTTCTGACATCCACATGTACAGACTTCCTTCGTTTAGGCCTAAAGCGTACGGTCAACGTTTTCCTTTTATCTTGGGGTCCCTCCATCTGTAACCAGCTCCCTTTCTCTGTTCGCCAAATAGACCTGAACACAAGTTCTAAGAAGCGTTCTGACCCTTACCCATCACCCTTTCATTTAGTTTACGACTTCTCTGACTGCTAGGCTTGTGTGTGTGTGTGTGTGTGTGTGTGTGTGTGTGTGTGTGTGTGTGTGTGTGTGTGTGTGTTGTTTGTGTGTGCGTGCGCTCTCAGCGCCATTGTTGACAAAAGTTTGTTACATCGTCTTGTCATGACTGTCGTGATTTACTGGGCATATAGCAGCAGTAGCACTAGATAGTAGTAGTAGTAGTAGTAAATGGTAGTCGTATTAACAATCGTGACGAAGCACCACCAGCAATAGCAGTACTGAAAATAGCAGTACTCGCTGTAAGCGAAAAATAGTACCGATAATTGCAGTAAGTAAAATGTTGCTGGTAATTATTGCCACTGTCATAGTTTTCAAATTCTTTTTCTTTTTTAATTGTATTCCTCCCCCCCCCCCCCCCCCCCCCCCCCCCCCTTTTTTGTGTGTCACTCAGTGCAGTGATTCACGGTGAAATCCGATGAAAAAGAGGTAATCCTCTTCCCGCTTCAAGCCCCTACCACCACCCCCACCACCACCACCACCACCCCTCCTCCCACATCCTGTCATTCTCTTCTTCTGCCCTCTTCCTCCTTTTTGATAATACCGCAGTGATTGGGAAACCTGTTTAGCCTGCTGTTTTTCCTTTTTGATAATACCGCAGTGATTGGGAAACCTGTTTAGCCTGCTGTTTTTCCTTTTTGGTAATACCGAAGTGATTCGGAAACCTGTTTAGCCTGCTGTTTTTCCTTTTTGATAATACCGCACTGATTGGGAAACCTGTTTAGCCTGCTGTTTTTCCTTTTTGGTAATACCGCAGTGATTGGGAAACCT
This sequence comes from Conus canariensis, assembly GCA_033310375.1. NCBI lineage: Eukaryota > Metazoa > Mollusca > Gastropoda > Neogastropoda > Conidae > Conus > Conus canariensis. Next base: position 67,639,054 of record CM065732.1, read on the forward strand.
GTTTAGCCTGCTCTTTTTCCTTTTTGGTAATACCGCAAGTGATTGGGAAACCTGTTTAGCCTGCTCTTTTTTCCTTTTTGATAATACCGACACTGATTGGGAAACCTGTTTAGCCTGCTCTTTTTCTTTTCTTTTTCAAAATACGTAAAGCGCGCGAGCGCGCGCGCGCACACACACACACACACACGACACACACACACACACACACACACACACACACACTGACACACACACACACTATAGTCAATTCCATCAAACTATAGACCAATTTTATTTTATCTGCTTTATCTAACCTATTGAAAAACACTTGCAAAATTTACTATTTCTTACCTTACTAAAAACAATTTACTCCACGACGATCAGTCTGGTTTTCCGTAAAAATCATTCCTGCCATACAACCCTTGTACAGCTTATTGATAGCCTCTTATGTAGTATAAATGAAAATAAATTTACTGGTATTCTTTTTATAGACTTTGAGAAAGCTTTTGATGTAATAAATCATTCTCTCCTTGCTAAACTGACCTACAAAGCTTTGATGTAATAATCATTCTCTCCTGTTGCGTAAACTGAACTCTACAAATTAACTCCAGAATTAATAAATCTCATGTCCTCATTCCTATGTAATAGGAAACAATCAGTAACAGTCAACAATAAAACGTCAAATTTCATGTCTATCAAATATGGAGTACCACAAGGCTCTGTATTGGGCCCCCTACTGTTTACTGTCTACGTCAATGATTTACCTTATTTTCTTGAAAGTAAATGCGAAATGTTTGCTGATGATACATCTCTTCATTCCAGTGATTCAGATCCATATAGATTAGCTAGTAAACTCCAAAATGATGTTAAAAAACTTATCGAATGGACTCAGTTGAACCATATGTCCTTAAATGCAAGCAAAACCAAGTGCATGTTTGTATGTGCCCGACAAAAAAGACAAAAGATGAAGTCAAAATTTCCACCATTGTTTATATATGACCAAAAAATAGAAGAAGTCGACTCACATAAAATACTAGGAGTAATAATAGATAAAGATTTAACATGGACCGACCACATAACGTCAATGGGGAAACGTCTCTCAAAAAAATTACTTCAATTAGCGAAGATTAAGAACTTCCTGGACACCCATTCTCGAAAGCTCTTTTTCTGTGCTCATATTCTATCGATTATTGATTATGCATCAACCCTATGGGATAACTGCAGTGAAACCAACTTGAAAATTATTCATCGAATGTATAAAAGAGCATTAAAATTAGTATTACTAAAATCAAGCACCCTAACAAAAGAAGACTATAAACAACTTAATATGTTAACCTTCTACAACAGACTTTTGTTCAATAAGGCAGTATGCATGCATAATGTTACAAACGGATATGCTCCTAAAAAGATAAGAGATTCATTTACAACTAACACTTATAGACATAGTCATTTATTATCCTTTCCTAGACCAAGAAATAATCTTTTTAAATCTAGTCTTTTGTACTCCGGTGGAAATGTATGGAACAAGCTACCAATCACTTTGAAA
>CM065732.1:67645578-67680578 GCA_033310375.1 Conus canariensis
AGACCGCGTGGGCACTCCCGTTATTTGATAACTCGCGCGGCAATGGCGGTCAGTATCAAGCCGGCAAACGGCTTGGCTGTAAGCGAATTAAAGAATTGTCGAGTGTGTGTGTGTGTGTGTGTGTGTGTGTGTGTGTGTGTGTGTGTGTGTGTGTGTGTGTGCTTTACGGGACGAGGTATTCTTCATATCTAGACATCAAATGTTCTAGATTTACATGTTATATGATTTCTTCCTGCATGTTATATGATTTCTTCCTGTATATAATGTAATTTCTTTGTTCTGTCATGTGGAACGTCTTTGGTCTTCGTCCTACCTATTGTTTAACTGATATTACTAGTGATTATCTCATTACCTAAGAGCCAACTTAATCACTTCCGAACGTCTGTTCATCCCCCCCCCCCCCCCCCCCCCTTTCTTCTCAGTGCCTTCATGGTTCTTTATTCATTGATGCACCCCTCCTTCCCTTCTTTTTGTGAGTGAAATGAAATTTCACAACATTCTGGAGGAAAGGACATTTGAGGTCTACGAAACTTATTCCTGCGCTGGCTTACATTCTCGGAGTATCCTGAAATATATTTCTAAATTTGTCAACATGTGAACACAGCTTTTCCGTAAGGATTTTCTGCATGATACCTTTCTTCACCTACTGGACCGTCCATCTTGGTTATCCTGTGAGCCAGTCTGCAGCTCACCTCTCACCTAGAACTGACATTGTACAGTGGGAACCCCATGCCAAAAGAAGGGTGGGGTAGGGTGGGAGTAGGACTCTTTTAGTATAAGCTGTGTTCCAGTCTTCTTGCAATATTGTGGCCGTAATGTCCGTTTTATTTCGCTTTGTTGACTTTTTTGTTCTTTTTTGTCTCCATTGCTTCACTATCTTTTTTTCTCCTCTTTGGTCAATTCTTTAATGTGTGTTTTAAACTCTCTGCCTATTTTTAATTCGAATGCAGGGGGGAGAGAGAGGTTGGGTGGGTGAGGATCTTTCAATGTAAATCGTGTCCCTGTCTTCAGGAAATCCGGTGCTAGTCATTTCTTCTTTTGTATCATTCCCTCTGACTTTACTTTCTTTTTCAGTTTGGCTTTGTCTTTTTTCCCTCTCTGTACTGTTGCCGACCGCTTTTCTGTATTTGTGGTCCGTCTCTCTCCCTAAGGTATGGAAAGCTTTTCTTTCTTGATACACTGTGTCCGATGAAAGGTCTTCCTTGTACTGTGGTGACCAGATAGTCTAATCACTGGAACAGGCACTTGCTGGTCATTCTGCAGTGGTGTTCACTATAGACGTTCTGAGGGATCTTTGTTGCATTGAAACTTTCTCAATAGTGTTTTGTTTTATCGGGTTTTAAAGACAAATCCGAGCGAAATGATCAGAGTGGTTGGTGCACTTAACATGGCTTAGTTTTATTGGAGTAAAGGACTGCAGCATGGTAACTGACGTTTTGAATAAGTGTGAATAGTATGTAAATCTGAGTTTTCCTTTGACGGGAGATACTTCCTGGTTTTGTTGTTTGTTTGTTTGTGTTTTGCTTGTTTGTTTGCTTTCGTTTCGTTTGAAAGAAGAAAAAGGAAAAAGAAACACCCGAAGGTGCTGGGGAGGACCCAGAGAAGCACTGTCTTCACCTGCCTTTTGAGCAGTCCTGTACCAGCCTTGGAGGCCTGCGCTGTGTTGACGATGGGTACAGGCACGCGCAGGACACTCCATTAAGATATCAAGGGACATAACTGCTCTTGAACAGAGGTAAATCAGACTACAGGATGCAACTCGCAACAGCAAAATAGTATCCCCATGGGTGTACCAGCCCGTATTTCATGACTGCAGAGCCCACCGGCAAAAGACACCACCCTCCAGCTGCCGAGCACACCCCACAGACCCAACCATCCCTGTCCACAGACTGATGAAGACAGTGGCCACTCCAGACACAGCCAAGCTTTCGCCATACGGTCTTATGTGCCCTCATTTTGTTTGTTTGTTTGTTTGTGTTTTGTTTGTTTGCTTTCGTTTTGTTTGTATTTTAGTGGTCGTGTTGACAGCTCTGGAAATCTCTGTGGTCTGCTTGAGCTGCACTGAAACCGACACTGTCCGTGCCTTTCTCTCATACTGCCATTTCAGTTTTGTTTCGGACAATGTTTGCAGCTTTGAGCGATTCATTTCTCCTCAAAACACGAACGTTCTTCGCTTGGTGATTGTGGAACCGGAATGCCAAGACTTTGTTGTTCTTCATCACATATCCGGATGAGAACGGTTTGGCAAAGCCTTCCCTCGTTTGCACCCAGCCATCCAAAGTCCCATGATGTCTGGAGCTGTTTTTTAATGTTTGTACAAGGCTTTCCTCTTAAACTGAAATATATGAAACATGGGTGCGCGCGTGCAGACACACACACACACACACACACACACACACACACACACACACACGTGCGCACGCATGCACACGCGCAGGCAAGCACACGCGTGCGCGCGCGCACGTGCACACACACACACACACACACACACACACCACACACACACACACACACACACAGTTTCCTGACCGTTTTCTGCGTTCCACGTGTTATGTTCACTTCTTGCATAACATTGTTGCCTAAGGTTTAACGTCCGTTTAGCTCCCTGTACCGTAGGTCAACAGACAGGCTGCCATAGAAGTGCCCCCTGTACCGTAGGTCAACAGACAGGCTGCCATAGAAGTGCCCCCTGTACCCTAGGTCAACAGACAGGCTGCCATAGAAGTGCCTCCTGTACCGTAGGTCAACAGACAGGCGCTAGGCTGCCATAGAAGTGCCCCCTGTACCATAGGTCAACAGACAGGCTGCCATAGAAGTGCCCCCTGTACCGTAGGTCAACAGACAGGCTGCCATAGAAGTGCCCCCTGTACCGTAGGTCAACAGAGAGGCTGTCATAGAAGTGCCCCCTGTACCATAGGTCAACAGACAGGCTGCCATAGAAGTGACCCCTGGTTCACCGTGTCATTTCTGGAGGTCGTCAACACTGGACGTTTATCTGTTCTTTTTCAGAGACCAAGTTTCTGCCCCTGGTTGAGTGAGATTTGTTAACATGTTCTCCAGGCTTTGTGCTGTTCACTCTATCTGAGTGTAAGCAAGGTGCCGCTCAATGTTAATTCATTGCCGTTGCATGAAACACTTCGCTTATGACACTGCTCTTAGTATTCAGCAGGTTTTCATTACTGCGATTTCTTTTGCAATACCGCTGTTAGTATTCAATAATACTTCGTTGCTGAGATTTCTCGCGCATCTGTCAAACTTGTATAAAAGCTGATTCAGTGTAGACCCTGTGCAGAGAAGTGACGCCCGTGCCAGGTTCGGTGTGAGGTCATATTGTAAACTTGTTTCTCTCGTAGCCTTGCTTGATCTGAGTGCTGCCTTTGATACGCTAGATCACACTACTTTACTTGAAAGGCTTAGGGTCACTTTTGGTGTTGATGGGATAGTTCTCCAGTGGTTCGAATCGTACATCAGAGATAGGTCACAGGCGGTGGTTGTGGGTGGTGTAAGGTCTACTTTGTCACCTCTTTTGTATGGAGTACCACAGGGGTCAGTATTGGGCCCAGTGTTGTTTACATTGTACTCACAGCCCTTGTCAGATGTTATCTCGGACCATGATTGTGATTTTCACAAGTATGCTGATGACACTGAGTTTTCTAAGAGTGGCACACCTGATGAGTTTGTTTCTGTTCAATCTGGGGTGTCTCGGTGTATCAGCAGTGTGCAGGAATGGATGACAAGTAATAAGCTTAAATTAAATTGTGAAAAGACTGAAGTCATGCCCGTTGGAACCTCCTCCTGCCTCAAACTCGTTGAGTCAGAGTCAATGGTTGTTGATGGTACTGAATTGCCTTTCAGTAACTCTGTCAAATACCTTGGTGTTACCATTGATCAGTGTCTGACCATGCAGAATCAAATATCTGTAGTCTGTCGCTCATCCTTTTTAGAGCTGAGACGTATTGCTTCCATCCGACGCTTTATGTCCAGGGAAGTAGCTGTCAGGCTAGTCTGTGCCACGGTGATGTCAAGATTGGACTACTGCAACTCTGTTTATGCTGGGCTTCCCGCAGAACAGATTGCTCGGCTGCAGAGAGTCCAAAATAGCGCTGCACGACTTGTTTTGAAGAGGAGGAGGTGTGAGCACATCACTCCCATGCTGATCGAACTGCACTGGCTTCCCATACAGTATCGGTGGCAATTTAAACTGGCAGTTCTTGCTTTCCGCCACTTCAATGAATCTCTTCCTCACTATCTCTCTTCTTCTCTCTGCACCTACCAAAGCTCTCGTACCCTTCGCTCTTCTTCACAAAAACTTTTGAAAATCCCTAAGCGTTCTCTGAAATCTGTTGGCGAAAGAGCCTTCAGTTTTAGAGCACCTTCTATTTGGAACTCCCTCCCTGAAGACCTTCGTAATCAGCCTACTCTTTCTTCTTTTAAATCTCAGCTCAAAACTTACCTCTTCAAAAAAGCCTATTCTCTTCTGTAGATGACTAGATCTCTCTTAAATTCCTCCACAACTAGTTCGGTGAGACAGTTTATGCATGTAGGTGCGTCTGCCATTGTGTATTTTCTTTTTGCTGTGTGCATGAATATTGTATGAATAAGTGCAAATGGTGGATGTAAGCGCATTGAGTTGTACAACAAGAAATGCGCTATATAAGTATTATACATTATTATTATTATTATTATTATATTCAGGTTGAGCGTCGACACTCACCTAGATGGTAGGGCAGACGGGGTAATCGCAACAGGAAGACTGGTCGAAGGGGGTGGGGACAGAGCAGAAGAGAAGGATGGTAGAGAGTTTATGCAGCACTACACCGGTACCATCAGAACATCAACACATGAAGCCTCAGGTGTTTGTTAACTCGTCTTACAACGGCCTGGGTGCTTTTCGCTGAGCTAACTTTTTAATGGGGTGGGTATGGGTATTGATGGGAAAGTGTGAGGTTCCTGAAGCAACTATGCGGAATCCCGTTGATTAAAGAAATCTTTGCCTTTATTAAACAAATCATTTCGATCCATGTGATTTTAAAAAATCTATATCTCCATATTAACTGCCATTTTTAAAAAGAAAGGCCCTCATATGGTTTACGTCTTCTCCACTCAAAATATGTCATTTTAGATAGATACAACTTAGAACTTTTTATATATACCCTGCCTTTGCCCCTATCCCACTCATGTAGGACACAACATTTTTGAACTTACATTCCTGTGCTTCTTACTTGCATTCTTTCACACCAGGGTGTTGTACTTTTCAGTCCAGTTTCCTCTCCATTCCCAACTTTACTACAAGTTCACTCCTTGATGATCTCCAGAGACCCTTACTTTATTGTACAGTTATGTTGTGGCCATACTGAAAGGATTGGATACACCAACGCCACTTTCCACCTCCATCCAATGGCAGTTTCTCGCTTTTCCACTGCAGTTGTCTTCTTTGAACATTTTATGGATTTGAACTTGAGGCCCTTCAGCTTCTTCCCCTCCTTTCATACTTTAGCCTTTCCATTACCGCTGTGTTACACATGTCATGTTTCCATATTCTCCATTGCCGTGTGTCATATCTGGTCCGTTGCCACTACACCTGCGACCTTTGAAGTCCTGCAGTCTCCCTCCTCCTGTTTTATTCTTCTCCGCCACAGACAGTTCCTTTTTACACGGTTGACCTACTCTTCTGCATCGCTACGAACTTGCAACACCGTCATTTCCATTGTTACCCCCGTGCTTTTTTTTTCGGCGGTATTGAACAGTAGGATGGACGTACCATATCCAACTCCTCCTGTTCTCCGTTCCCTATCCAGCCAGTCTTGAATCATTCTTGTGTCCTCCTTCCATCCATCATTCATGCTCTGAGACTCCTTTCCTCCTCCAGAACATCATTCATCAGTTTCACATGGTTTTCTCCTCAGATCCATCGATCTTTGTTCTACTTTTCTTCACTTGTCCATCATCATCATTCTCACGTCCCCAGTTACTGTTCCATATCTCGGTTATCATTTACTATTGTCATGTTGTGTCCCCGTCCTACACCCAGCATTTTTATGTTCTCTTCGTCTTATCGTGTCAACCATTCATTATCAGCGGTTCCCGTCTTCTCATTACGTCTGATTCTGTGCTGATTGTGCCCACTACTACTCTTTTCGCCCCTGTGCTGATCGTGCCCACTACTACTCTGTCGCTGTGCTGATGTGCCATACTACTCTGTCGCCTGTGCTGATTGTGCCCACTACTACTCTGTCGCCTGTGCTGATTGTGCCCACTACCTCTCGCTGTGCTATTGTCCACTACTACTGTCGCCTGTGCTGATTGTGCCCACTACTACTCTCGCTGTCGATTGTGCCTTACTGATCTCTGTCGCTACACGTTCATTACGCCCATTCTCACGCTCTTCTCTTCTTTCCTTTCCTTTTTCTTCGTCCGTCTTCCGTTCATGAGCGAACACGCCTTCCATCTATCAATCTTCTGTCCTGTGTTTTTGTCTTCCCGCCAATTAACATGCTCATCTCATAGTCTCCTTCCGTCCAGCATTCATCACTTTCAGTCTCCTTCCGTCAGCATTCATCACTCAGTCCTCCTTCCGTCAGCTTTCATCACTTATCTCCTTCCGTCCAGCATTCATCACTTTCGTCTCCTTCCGTCCAGCATTCATCACTTTCAGTCTCCTTCCGTCCAGCATCTATCACTTCAGTCTCCTTTCCGTCGCATTATCCTTTCATCCCTTCCGTCCACATTCATCACTTTCAGTCTCCTTCCGTCCAGCATTCATCACTTTCAGTCCCCTTCCGTCCAGCATTCATCACTTTCAGTCTCCTTCCGTCCAGCATTCATCACTTTCAGTCCCTTCCGTCCAGCATTCATCACTTTCAGTCTCCTTCCGTCCAGCATTCATCACTTTCAGTCCCCTTCCGTCCAGCATTCATCACTTTCAGTCTCCTTCCGTCCAGCATTCATCACTTTCAGTCCCCTTCCGTCCAGCATTCATCACTTTCAGTCCCTTCCGTCCAGCATTCATCACTTTCAGTCCCCTTCCGTCCAGCATTCATCACTTTCAGTCTCCTTCCGTCCAGCATTCATCACTTTCAGTCTCCTTCCGTCCAGCATTCATCACTTTCAGTCTCCTTCCGTCCAGCATTCATCATCCTCGCATCTCACCCCCGCCATGTCCGGTCTCCCCTGTTCAAGATGCACAATGCTCCCCTTTGTACCCAGTCCGGCATCCTGATTTTCACGTTTCGCCCAGTTGAGCATGCATTGTTCTCACCTTTTCCCACTGTCGAACGTTGGTCATTCTCACGTCCCGGGCCAATATTCATCATTTTCACACACACACACACACACACACACACACACACACACACACACACACACACACACACACACACAGTGTCTCCCTACACACACACACACACACACACACACACACACACACACACACACACACACACACCAGTGTCTCCCTACACACACACACACACCACCACGCACGCACGCACGCACGCACGCACGCACGCACACACACACACACACACACACACAAACGCACGCGCACACACACACACACACACACACACACACACACACACACACACCACAAAAGTTTATACAGACGGATCCCTATTAAATGGCAATGCTGGTTCCGGCTTTGTTATTCCTGCTTTGAAAGCAGATAAATCTTTTCATCTTGGAAAGGGGTTTTCTGTCTTTACGGCTGAACTGATAGCAATTCTAAAGGCTCTGCATTATATTATTGACATTCCACGTGATTTTTCTAGAATACTTTTTGTGTTGATTCCAAATCTGTTCTTCAAGCAATGGAATCTATTGCTGCTACCAATCGCGCCGAGATTATCACCGAACTAAAAATTCTGATCCATTTCCTTACACCCAGAGGGATAACAGTGGACTTTTGCTGGATTCCGTCACACTGTGGGTTTGTAGGAAATGAATGGGCAGACAGAACTGCCCGTATGGGATAAAAAAAAAACCCTGATAATTCTGTCTATATTAAAATACCTTGGAGTCTTCGTGAAGCCTATGGACTCTTAAAAAGAGTCTTTTTGAGTCTTTTCATAGCCTGTATAAAGATTCAGTACCCTTTAAAATACATGCACAAGATTCTTCACCGAGTTGCTGTTCAAGAACTCAAAAATCTACTCGTCCATCTAACTCGTCCATTCAAATTCTTAACTGTATACAAAGACGTATGTACATGTACACAAATTTCGGAAACTGGAATCTCTCTTCTATAGGCTTGAAGTTAACGCTCTTCGTACAAAATTTCACAGAAATTTACAGTGCGCTTGTGGAGCAGTCGACAGTTTCAGTACTCTGCATTTTCTTTTTAATTGTTCCCATTTTAACTCATCTCTCTCCAACTTCCGACAAAAAGATTCCCTGTGCATTTACCAGAATCTTCATGCCTTTTTTACATTTGTAAATTCCTTGATGTTAAGCCCAGTTGGCTCGTTTGTTAAATATTTCCAGGCTTTTTTTGAATGCTTTGTAATCTATCTTTTAAATTGTTACATTTAGAACAGTATTTTCATTTCAATTGTCAAAGTCGCATACGTACGCGCGCGCACACACACACACACACACACACACACACACACACACACACACACACACACACACACACACACGTAGGCCTATACTAGCATTTTGCATACACTATTTCCATTTCTCTCATCCACTCATTTCTGCATTGTCTAATATCACTTAAAGTGAACAGACGTTAAATTGAAGAACACACACACACACACACACACACACACACACACACACACACACACACACACACACACACACAAATGCACGCAGGCACGCACGCGCGCACGCACACACACACACACACACACACACACACACACACACACACACACACACACACACACACACACACACACCTCCCGTCCAACATTCACCATTCGCATGTTTTACCCTGTTCCATCCTTTATCCTTAGCACCTTTTCCTGCTGTCCAATTTTTATCATTCTTACATGTTTTGTCAGTCCAGCATTATTCATTCTGACGCCTCCTACCCCTTCCCCCCACCCCCGTCCCCCTGTTCATCATTCACTACTCGCGTGTTTTCCAACATATTCAAACATTTATCAGTCCCCCCCCCCCCCCCCCCCCCCCCCCCCCCACACACACAACACTCATTCATCGTTCTCACATTTTTCCCTGTCCTAAATTAATCATCTTCATGTTTTCACCTGTCCTACATTCATTATTCTCACGTCTTCCCAATTCCAACATTCGTCATTCTCACATTTTACTCCAGTCCGACATTAATCATTTCCACTGTCCTACATTCATTATTCTCACGTCTTCCCAGTTCCAACATTCAGCATTCTCACACTTTATTCCAGTCCAACATTGATCATGTTCACGTATTCCCCTGTCGTACATTCATTATTCTCACGTTTTCCCTGTCTAACAATTATTCTTCTTACGTTTTCCGCCACTCCAAAATGCTATGTTTTCACCTTTCGTCCATCCAACATTCATCATTCTCATGCTTGCATCGGTCCTCAATTCATCATTTTCACCCTTTTCCCCATCCAACACTCGCTGTTTTTGATATTTGCCCCAATCCAACATTATTTTCATGTTTTCCTTGGTCGAACATCCAGTATTCTCACGTTTTCTCCCGTCCAGCATTCATTATTCTTACGGTTTCTCCCGTCCAACATTTATTATTCTTACGGTTTCTCCCGTCCAACATTCATTATTCTTACGGTTTCCCCCGTCCAACATTCATTATTCTTACGGTTTCCCCCCTGTCCTAAATGTTTTATTCTCATGTCTGATGTGTTCGACATTCAGCATTCACAACTTTCCTCCCAGTCCAACATTCACCAGCATCACGTTTCCCTCCCCCCAACATTCAACATTTTCGCGTCATTCTCTTCACGTTAGTCATTCACCATTCCTACGTCCTCTTCCCTAATTTCGTCTGTCATTCGTCATTCTGTCGTTTTTCTTTTCTGATGGCGTCCAGCACTCGTTATTCTGTCGTACCCTCCTCATTCCATGCATCATTAGATCACTCTGACGACGTCAGATTTCCATGTTCCCCATGATTCCCATGTTGTTCTCTCTCTTATCTCCCCTCTCTCATCCAGCTTCCCATTCCTCATTTTCACCTTACTTCCTCTGTTTGCAAACACTCATCTTCCCCTTGTTTCCGTCGTTTTATTCTTGCTGTCACTGCACCATTCCAACGCTGTCCAGTGTTCATTAATCATTGGTCTCACACTCCTCTCTTCTTTTCCTTCGTATGCCCTTCCTTTACTGTTCTCACGTTATTTTTCCGTCCAGAGTTCTGTCTGCTACCTTTCATACATCGTTGATCATTCTCACATTCTTCTTTTCACCTCACGTTCATAGATGTCACTGTCTCTTTTCATCCCACCCTTCAACATGATTCTGTCTTTAATCATCTCGATCATTAGTCATCTCATGTCCTCTTTTCATCCATCCTTTTACCATTTTCGCGTTTGCCCATTTTCTTCCAATCGGGGGCCAAATGCGCCATCCTCAGTGTCTTGCCTTCTCATCCCAACTGCCCGTCGTCACTGTCACGTTAGTTTCTGATCACTTTATCATCATGTTCACGTTCTTCTCCCATCTCTCTTTCATCATTCTTGTGTTCTTCTTTCTCCCGTCTTTCACCATGCTTCTTTCCCGTCCGTCATTCACCCCTTTCCCTTCCCCTGTTGTCCCTCTTTCGTCATGCTCACGCCCTTTTCTAAATCCGTTCATACTTATGGTCTGGTCCCGTCGATCATTCGCCGTATTCTCGTTCGTGTCAGTCAGTCATAACCTCCACGGTTTCTTGTTCTCAGTGTGTCTGTTACTCATATTCCTTACTTCTTTCCTTCCTTCGTCATATTAACGTTCTCTTGTTCTTGTTCTTCATAAAACATTCCTCCGTTAATGTCTTCTCATTCTTCAAATCCCGTTTGTCATTCGCTACCTCCAGTCCCATCTATAAATACATTTTTTTCAAGCTCTTTCCTCGTCCACTGTACATTATTTTCACGTTCCTCTCTATTCATCTCGTCTATTTCGCGTTTTACTATCCACACTGCGTCCATCATCCGTCATACTTGTCATCACTTCATATATTCCTTCCTTTATTGAATTATTCTGACAATATCTTATTTCAATATAGTCCATCGGCCTAATGGTCTTTTCTCTCTACCTCTTTTCTTGTCCCGCCCCTGTTCATAATGTTCCCCACTTCTTCTTTTTACCTCATGAAAAATGTGATGTTATCTGGTTTCATTTTTTCCCCAGTTTGTCCATCACTGGATCATAAATATATTGTCTGTCATTCATCATTCATTGTGCTCACGTTCTCCTCCAGTCAGTCAGTCATTATTTTCACGTTCCTCTGACACCAGTCATTTAACGTTTCACGTTCTCCTCCAGTCAGTCAGTCATTATTTTCACGTTCCTCTGACACCAGTCATTTAACGTTTCACGTTCTCCTCCAGTCAGTCAGTCATTATTTTCACGTTCCTCTGACACCAGTCATTTAACGTTTCACGTTCTTCTCCAGTCAGTCAGTCATTATTTTCACGTCCCTGACATCAGTCATTTATCGTTTCACGTTCTTCTCCAGTCAGTCAGTCATCGTTTCCAAGTTCTTCTCAGTCAGTCATTCGTAGTTTTCGGTTTTTCCCAGTCGGTCATTCATAATTCTAGTGTTCTTCACCAGTTAGTCACTCGTCATTTTAACACTCTTCTCCAGTCATTCATTCATCCTTTTCACGTTCTTCTTCAGTCAGTCAGTCATCGTTTCCTCATACTTCTCCCGCGAGTCATTCGTCATGATCACGTTCTCCTATGAGCTGTCATTCATCATGATCACGTTCTCCTATGAGCTGTCATTCGTCATGATCACGTTCTCCTATGAGCTGTCATTCGTCATGATCACGTTCTCCTATGAGCTGCCATTCATCATGATCACGTTCTCCTATGAGCTGTCATTCATCATGATCACGTTCTCCTATGAGCTGCCATTCATCATGATCACGTTCTCCTGTGAGCTGCCATTCGTCATGATCACGTTCTCCTGTGAGCTGCCATTCGTCATGATCATGCATCTCCGGTCAGTTATTAATTATTTTCACCTTCTCCTTTCTGTCATTCGTAATTTTCACGTTAAATCATAGAAACAGTTGTTGCTAAAACCAGAAGTGTATTATTTTCCGATTTTCGTCATTCCGAAATACCTGAATCGAAAGATGTGCCCAACGTGTGGGAAAAAAAAATTAAGAATAATTATGAACTCCCATTGTATCCTATTAAATTAAGGAACATTGTTTTCATGAAATCTTTTGACAAAGCACAGACATTTGTAAGGCAAATTCGGAGAACAATTTATCGTCTGATATCAAAATTTGAAGACAGAAAGATGAGACTATCTGTTCATCAAAGACCAAATTCATATCATAATTACAAACAAGAAATTTACAGAACATTTGACGTCTTTCTTTTCCTGTAAACGTATTGTTGGTATTTTATTTGTTTCTAGCGAGATGTGCCAGAGGATCGTTTTAAAAAGCCTCTGGGAAAACATATAGTCCTCGTACATCAGGCGGGTCAAGAACACGATAACAGAAAAGGATACTGCTCTTAGGATACAGCAAAGTGGATGTGCACCACAGGATTACACAATGAAAAACAAAACAAAATAAAACAAAACAAAAAACTCTTAAGATACAGAAAGTGGATGTGCACCACAGGATTACACAATGAAAAACAAAACAAAATAAAACAAAACACTCTTAAGATACAGCAAAGTGGATGTGCACCACAGGATTACACAATGAAAAACAAAACAAAATAAAACAAAACAAAAAACTCTTAAGATAATAAGCTCGAAGAAAAAAAAAAAAAGGAATTTTTTTCTTGATTGAAAATCATGCAGCAGGTCTCGAACAAAGAGCAGACGGTAAAGTGCCAGTGAGCAGCATAACACTGTACCGGCTTCTAGTGAGGACATAAGCACGCGCGCGCGCGCGCGCGTGTATGTGTGTGTGTGCTCATGCGCACACACGTATGTGTGTGTGCGCGTGCGCGCGCACACGTGTGTGTGTGTGCGTGTGCGTGCGTGTGAGTGTGTGTTTGTGTGCGCTTGCTTGCTTGTGTGTGTGTGTGTTAATGAGCGCGCGCGCGCGCGCGCGTGTGTGTGTGATGTGCGTTTTGCGTGTGAGCGCGCTTGGTTGTATACGCATGTATTAGTGCGTGTGCGCGCGCATAGTTGTGTATGTCATGTGTGCGTGCGATTGCGCTTGTGTGTGTGTGTGTGTGTGTGTGTGTGCGTGCGTGTTTGTTTGTGTGCACTTGCGTGTGTATGGTGGTGTTGTCTTTTACGTCTTTTCACATTACGTGATATTAGACGAAAAAGAAAAAGAAAAAAAAATCGGGGCCGGGGAAAAAAGGTTAACACAACTAGTCAAAAGAATGAACTTATCTACAACTATAACGCAAAAAGAGAAAACCCCCTAAATCAAAGATTAAAAAAAAACACGTACAACTCGTCTGTCTCATCTCACCACTGACTGTTACCTGTTATAAGTATTTGCGAATTGAACTTTTAGCTAAGTGCAAAAAGAAAAGATATGTTTCACTATTGACAGGAAAATATTTTCAATAGGCTGTACAGACGTATTTGGACTGAATTTTTTCATTAATTTACACAAAAGAATGCGATCAGTTATGCTATGACCACATATACAATGTATATTTTTGACATACTTTTGTTTTAAAATAATCCATTTTACATCTACAGATGAAGGGATTTATCTGTCGTCTACGATAAACGTTTTGATCATACTTACTAGACTTTTGATGAATATTTTTCATTTCTTCGTGTAAACCAAAACACCCAGGTTCTCTTCCTATCAAATGAAAATTAGAAAATTGTACTTTTTCTGCCAAAGTATAGCACTTTTGCAGTGAAATGGATAAGTTCAAGAAATGCGAATCTGATGATCGTTTTGCTCCTCTCTTTCCTAGAACATCAACCTTTTCATTATAATATAATCCACAGTGGGAGGGCACCCAGATAAATGTTATTTCAGTGTCTCTGACTGAGAGGAAATGTACTAAATTCTTTATTTCAGTGATCATCTCAGGTCGAACTTTTAATGTGAAATTCTTCATTGCAGTAAGAACTGACTTGGAATCTACACATGAAACACCTTTAAATTTTGAGGGTAATCAACAACAAACTTTACGGCTATGATAGCAGTTAACTCAGCAGTGAATATAATTTTTTTTTCCTAGATAATAAGACTTTTCTTTGTTAAGGCCTGGGATAATGTATGCTGCACCTGCATGTTCATTGATTAATGATCCTTTAGTGTATATCTTAAAATGGAATAGTGATCATGCAAATGCATTTTGATATTGGATAATAACAAATTAGTATTTTCAGTCTTTGTTAAATCTGTATGCTCAATATCAAAATGTGTTCGTATTAGTTTCCCGGGAGGGATAGGAGGCACAATAGATCTTTTTGCAATATATATTAGTTTGATATCTGAGGATTCTAAAATCGAGGAAGTGTATGTTCTTAGAGTCGTTTGAGATAATATATTTTTAGCTCTTTTGGGAAGATCAGCATCCGATTTAATATTTTGTTCATGGCCTATATTGTTGTCTATAGTAGAACTTCTTATAACAAATTTGGTGCATGCAAGATTTCTATATTCTTCCAGTGGTAATATCCCAGCAGCACTGTATGTTTTCGTACAAGAGGCATGGACTGGTAGTCCCATGGCTATCTTATATGCTTTGGAATCAATACTTTTGTATTATTTTGATTATTTTGTAATATTTTAATTGTGTGTGTGCGCGCGCGCGCGCGCTTTGCGTCCGTGCGCACGTGCTTGTATATGTTTGTATTGGTGCATGTGCGCGCGTACAATTGTGTACGTCATGTGTGCCTGCGCTTGTGTGTATATGTGTGCGATGCATGTGTGTGTGTGTGTGTGTGAGAGAGAGAGAGAGAGAGAGAGAGAGAGAGAGAGAGAGAGAGAGAGAGAGTGCGTGCGTGCGTGTGAGTGTGCGTTTGTGTGCGCTTGCTTGCTTTTGTGTGTTTGTGTGCGTGCGCGCGCGCGTGGGCATGTGTGTGTGTCTGTGTGTGTGTCCTTGTGTGTGCGTGCGTGTGTGCGCGAGCGCTCGTGTTTGTGTGTGTGTGTGTGTGTGTGTGTTATGTGCGTGCGTGTGCGAGGGAAAAAAAGGGGAGTGGGCACATGAGTTGGCATTGTCCCGCAACACAATGAATTGATGTTTGTGGAGGAGCGATAACACGGGGAAAAGGTGAAGTTGCAGAGGTGTCGAGGAAGGGGGCGGAGAAAGTATGCGTATGTTGTCAAACGAAGTATGTTTCTGTTTTGACGAATTGTACTGTTCTTGAATGACTTTACCAAACATGGCTTATACTTACACCCTTTTCTCTTGTGTTTACCATTCTTCTTCATGGATGCTCTAATGTTTTGTGGTGTTCACTTATAGTAGTTGATAGCTTGCTTTTATCATTTTCGTTTGTGTCGTAAAAATACATTGTCGTGTTCATCCCGAAAAGCTTACAGAAATACATAACTTGCAAAATTGCGCTAAAATGTGAAAATTAGTAGACTAGGCGATGTTTTGTGTCGGTAGTACTTTTTCTTTTCTTAACCTGGAGAATCTGAATGTGCAAGAGTTGGCAAAGTCTAGTCGGTTTTTTTTTTTTTTTTTTTGTTGTTGTTTTTTTTTTTTGAATATCCATACTCTTCAATGTGTCATTATTACTTTTGTTCAGTATGCTACTCCAACTTATGACCTATATAAGGTACCATCAAAAGACATGCGTATGGTATAATAAATCAGACGATATTTCCATCGAGACAAATACAGATCTAAAAAGATGAGGGTATTGAAATATCTGTCAACCGGAGACAAATGCATCAAACATGTACAAGGAATTAAATGGGCTTGCATCTTCGGGAAAGAAAGCACTAATAACGATTGAAAAGGGGAGAGTCCGACATCATTACTACAGCGAGCATTAGATTGCAAAACTGTACAACATTCCAAGACCACATTTTGGGGGTACTTACTGGTAATGAATTGCGTACTGAGAATTTGAAGGTGACAGCAAGGAAAAGGTAAATGTTGACAGCAGTTGACGCTCAACAATGGCATGAAGATACAAACAACAACAACAATAATAAACCTCCCGTACCACAGCCACCAGCCACGTCCGACTGAAATAGATGTATGAATATAAAGTCTCTTTGTTCAGTCCTGCACAGCTTTTGGAATAAAATACAATGTACAGAGAGCAGAACTACAGAATTAGCTCTTGAATAAAATACAATGTACAGAGAGCAGAACTACAGAATTAGCTCTTGCCAGTCCGGTACATACAAGTATATTGAATTCATGCCATGAAGTTGGATTACTGTCTCTTTCAGAATAAAGTAAGTTGTCAAAAGCTAATCGTTTTTATTCGAAGTCTTTTTGTCTTTAATTCAGAAACAAAGTGTACTTGCACTCTGGCAACGAGCATCTGAAAAGAGCTAGACATACGCAGCCCCCCCACCCACCCCTTCTCCGCATCCAGTTAGAAATTATACAAACGAACTTTACAAAAATTGCACTTTTGTTTCATCTGTTTCATCATGTCCATCCGTGCCTGCCATGCCTCACTAAGAGAACCGACAGGTCAGATTGGATAATGGTTGTACTGACGACAGGTGGAAACATTAGCCTTTTATCATCTGAGAACAATGATAAAGTACACAGTTTATTTTCTGATACTCAAGAACATAATCATGAAAGCCTTGTATCCAATTTAGTTGAAAAGTGTTTACAGGTAGCTCAATCCTAGAGTCACGACACGTTCTGGACTAAAAAGAAAAAAAGTACCAGAATAATATTGGTTTGATATTATTAATATCCAAATTCTTTTTCCTAGGTCCGTGTGAAGACACAGGGGCATCGCACTGGCGAACTGTTCGCCAGATTCCTCCAGTTCTGTCGGCTGTGTTCAGAGGCCTGGGGCTCCACAGACGGTTTCCCTGACCATGCTGCAATGTTGTCAGTCCATTTGGTTCTGTCTTCTCCTTGGTCTCGCCCCTCCAACACTTTTCTGGATGATTATTTTAGCGGATTGGTGGATCTCCATGACAATGCCAACTTAGTTTCTTTGCTTTGCTGGTGTTGGCAAATTTTTGTATGACCCAGTGTATTGTTTGATGGTCTGGCGCACTTGTTTAAAAACATGACAAATGACAATCACATCTGATGTATAGTATCATACGATGACATCTTATTCCTTGATTGGGTTCTTTCTTCCAGGTGCATGTCGCGTCTGTATACAAAAAAATGAAACAAACGCCTGCATGTAGGAGCCAGATTTGTATTTCACTAAGAAATTATTGTCTTTCCATACAGGGTTCAGTCTGCACATCACTGATGTCTTTGCTGCGCTTGAGAGGATATCTTATTTACCCCCCCCCCCCCCCCCCCCCCCCCAGTGAAAATAAATCCCATATACATGAACTGTTTAACAGTTCCTAGCTGGAATGAATCCCACAAATGTGAACTGTTTAACAGTTCCTAGCTTCTATTCGTGGTTATGTCGGTACTGGGGGTGGTGGTGTGGCTGGTCATTAGCGTGGTCTTCTCGGTGTTGATATCCATACTGTGTCTCGTAGATGTTTCATCCAGTGCTTTAACAAGGTTGGTGAGTTCTTGGTCAGTACCCGCCAGGCCTTGGAAGTTATCTGCAAAGTGAAGGTTCGCTGGAGTTCTTCCAGTGCTGATTGTGTTGCCATTATCTTCAAGTGGGTCATTCATGATGCATTCCAGGACTATATTGAAAAGTAGTGGACAGCAAAGAGGCCCTGACGGATCCTAACTGATATGTGGGACCACTTTCCATCGCGCCCTTTTTGTGTACTATACCAATCACTTTGGCGTCTACTTGCTGGATGTTTTTGATTGACTTTGTCCTGATAACAAATTTCTTCATAACGGCCTATAGCAGCTCTAGGCATACTCTGTCAAACGCCTCTTTGAAGTCTGTGTTGACATGATAGAACTCTATCAGGTGTTGCTGGTTGCTTTTGGCGAGGGGTTAAAGGTCTGTTCGATAATATTTCAGCCTTTCAGATACAGCGGTGTCTGTCTGCAATTGTAATCTAATCAGAATGATTTTGAAATTACGTTGCTGACGTTGCTGATCTAACTGATTTTGCGGTTATTCTGGCAGTGTTGAGGATGTCCTCTCACAAGTGTAACGATTAGTGATCGTGTCACTTTGGCGTTAGCCACTCGCTACTGTGCCAGACTTTGTTGCAGATGACATTTAATGTATCAGCTACGGCCTTTCTTCTATATTCAAGTGTTGTGCAGGGATGTTGTCAAAGCTTGCAGCATTGCCATGCTACAGCAACTTCACTGCTCTACTTCTTCTTCGGCAGAATGTTGGAAGAGCATCTCAATTTAGTGAATCCTGAACTGTTAGCATATTTAGATCTCTTTTGCTCTGTTTGCTGTAGAATTCAAAGCGAAGTTCTATCTTCTTATGACGTTTCCTTTCTGTGCGAGACACTCAACGTCTTTGTCCTGAGTGGTCATGACTGATTTGCGTTGGCCAATTTATCACAGATTTAAAGGCTTTTGTGTCGTTGTTATACAGGTGTTTCACGAAGTTGTCGCACTCTTATTGTCATCCCGTTTAACAATTACCGTTAGCATGCTCTTCTCGCCTCATTCAATCCATCATTCATTTTAATCAAATTTCAACTCTTCATTCCTCCTCGTCGTACATCTCACTTGCGTTCTCCGTTTTTCTTTCATCCCGTCTGCCATTCACAATCACCACGTTCTCCTATTTTTCACTCCGTCCGTCATTTATCATGCTTAGAGTTCTGCCGTTAAATCATTCATCATTTTCGAGTTTCTTCCATCAGTCATTAGCCTCCGATCTTTTCTTTTTGTCCCAGGCCTATCATTCGTTTATTGTTCTGGCGTTCTCTCTCTCACAAGCTGGTATATTCATTCATTCTTCTTCAGTCGTTGTCATCTCGATTGTCATTGCTCGTGACCACGTTCTCTTCTATTTCCCGAGTCTACCGTTCATCGGATTTACGTTCTGCACATTCGATCCTGTCCGTCATTCATCGTCCTCGCGTTCTTCTCATGCCATCTCGCCTCTCATTCATCACTCTCGATGTGTCTTTCTCGCAGTCTCGTCCCTCCTCCTCCTCCTCCTCCTCCCCTCCTCCTCCTCCTCCTCCTCCTCCTCCTCCATCTCATCATCATCATCATCATCATCATCATCATCATCATCTCTTTCTCTCGTGAAGAGAGAGAGAGAGAGAGAGAGAGAGAGAGAGAGAGAGAGAGAGAGAGAGAGAGAGAATGACAAATGTATTATTGTCTGTTCAGCAGTTAACTTAAGCCCTTTTGACAAGGGGGCATGTTGGGACACAACTCGGTCAAATCGGGAGCTCGCCTAACCCCCCTCCCTGTTCCCTCCCCCCCCACCCCTCGCCAACAGTTCGTTCCGACAGCTTCCTCCCTCCATCGCCCCTTCCCCCAGCCCCTCCTTATCCCCATACCCCGCCCTCGTCCTCATACACACTCTTGTGCACGTGCAGACACACGACGCGGATCATCTTGACAATCATTTCAGTGATCAATCATTTCAGTGATCAATCATTTCAGTGATCAATCATTTCAGTGATCAATCATTTCAGTGATCAATCATTTCAGTGATCAATCATTTCACCAGATGTTTCTTTCAGTTGTCATTTTTCTGATGTTCATAGCTAGTGATATGAACTTTTTCTAGATCTTGTAACACGTTTTCACTGTCGCTCGGCGAAACATTTGCGATACGATTTCAGTCCGTAATATAAGAAGGGGAGTCAAGTACAGTACTTTACTTTCGGGTATCTTTGTAGGCTGTGCAGTAGAATAAGAAATGAACTTCTTTTGGGTTTCTTTTTCACAAGCCGGACCTTTACCATCAGCCTGTTTTTCATGAAGAAACCATCGCTTGCAGTTATTAAGGCCGCAAACCCATCAACGTAATCTTATAAAGTTATCCGAGTGTCATTTATTTGTAATTAAAGACAAATACCTTTCTTGCGAGAAAATGTTCTTAAAAGAATAATACCATTTACATTTATCATCGTTTTCCAATGCTGAATTCCAGTTTTGCATATTACATGAAATAAATCTGTCGCTCTGAGAGAGAGAGAGAGAGAGAGAGGGGGGGGGGGGGGGCGAAGCGAAGAATAAAGAAATAGCCTACACATGACTTAAAAAAATACACATGGCTTGAAGAGAAAAAAAGAAGATGGAGAAACAGAATAAAAAATAAGATGTGAAGGGAAATTATTTTCAACACATCTTTGAAGATCATTTCTGTACTTATTTCACGTATTGCTTAACCTTTTTTATTCGTCCGATTATGTTTCCTTTTTTATTTTCTATCATATTTTGCCCTTTTCTAGTTTATTTCAACCAAATGTTTTCCCCCTTTTAATTAGTTATGACTGATCAGCCGTTTCATTCTAATAACTACATGGATACACGCATGTGTACACATATACATGTACCTATACGGCTACGTCCACACACAAGGTTACACACACACACACACACACACACACACACACACACACACACACACACACACACACACATTCAAGCACCCGTGCGCGCAAAAACAGGCTCACAAGCACACACGGATGCACTTAAAACATGCGCGCGCGTACACACACACACACACACATACGCGCGAGCGCGCGCGCACACACAGACGCACACGTATGCGTGTTGGAATTATTGTCTGGAGCACACATCGAACCGAAGGTTTAGACATTGATTTTCCAAGAAATTCGAAACTGACGGTCTACCCCTGTGAGTGTGTGTGCGTGTGTGCGTGTGTGTGTGTGTGTGTGTGTGTGTGTGTGTGTGTGTGTGTGTGGTGTGTGTGTAAGCATTTACGTGCATGCTTTTTTCAAGCTCGGCTTACCTTTCTTTGTAACTGGTTGCTTAACCTCCGCTCACTCCCAGCCTCTCACGCTCTTCCCCCCAAAAGCACGTGTGTGTGTGTGTGTGTGTGTGTGTGTGTGTGTGTGTGTGTGTGTGTGTGTGTGTGTGTGATGTTGTTACGGAAGAGATTGCATTAACAAGAATGTCATAAGCATTTACACTCAAAATTAAATCAGATATGGACTTTAAGTTTTGAACCTGCATTTGTACACGCACACACGCGCGCACGCACGCACGCACTTAGACACACGCGTGCGCTCATGCGCATGCATGACACAAACACACACACACACACACAACACACACACCACACACACACACATACACGCGCGCGCGCGCGCGCGCTACCGATCGTCATGAAGACCGTAGGTTTTAGGCTTTCTGCCTTTACGTCTGCAATTTAAATGTTTTACATTAAAATTAAAGGCACATAGACGTGCAACAACAGGTTTGTTTTTGTACTCCCAGTTCTTATAGAACAGGGAGTAGTTTAGAAAGGGAACGAAGAAATGCTCTGTGTGTGTGTGTGTGTGTGTGTGTGTGTGTGTGTGTGTGTGTGTGTGTGTGTGTGTGCCGTCCGTCCGTGGTCAAAATGTGTTCCACTCGCTCCAGACAAAACTACTGGGCCGATCTTTCTGAAAAATTTGTAGGTGTGTTCATTATGGGTCACGGATGATGCCCGATGTTTTAGTTTACCGTTATAGCCGTTACTAACGGCCTGTAACGGTTTCTCTTCTTTATGGAATATCTCAGAAAGTACTTGGCCGATCTTTGTGAAAATTAGCAGGTATGTTCATTATGGGGCACGGATGATGCCCAATGTTTTAGTTTACCCCGTTATAGCCGTTACTAACGGCTGTAACGGTTTTTCTTCTTTATGGAATATCTCAGAAAGTACTTGGCCGATCTTTGTGAAAATTAGCAGGTATGTTCACTATGGGTTACGGATGATGCCCGATGTTTTAGTTTACCGTTATAGCCGTTACAAACGGCTATAACGGCCCATAACTGTTTTTTCGTCTTTATGGAATATCTCAGAAAGCACTTTGTCGATCTTTCTGAAAATTTGTAGGTGCGTTCATTATGGGTCACAGATGACGGCCGATGTTTAACAGAATAGCCATTACTAACGGCAAAAATGGCCCCAAACGGATTTCCTCTTTATGGTATATCTCACGCGTATTCAAGATAAACTGGGAGTACGTTTATAGGCTTTGCATCTTGTTCTTCTTATCCCCCCCCCCCCCCTCCCCCAACTTCCCGCCCATCACCCGCTACGTTGTTTTTAGATGAGTTTGTTTTACAATCGTTTATGTTCTTTTCATTCTTTGGTTCACTATTTGTAATTTTTTTTTTCGCTCCCCCCCCCCCCCCCCCCCTTGATTTCTTCCTTTGTTTTGCACGTGTGTGTGTGTGTGTGTGTGTGTGTGTGTGTGTGTGTGTGTGTGTGTGTGTTCGTTCGTTCATCTTTGTTTGTTTTTCGTGCGTGTGTCCAGTCGCTTGTTCAGTCATTTATTCGTTAAGTCGCTCAGTTGATCGTTCAGTCATTCGTTCGTAAATTTGTTCGGTCTGTCGCTCATTCAATCATTCCATCGTTCACTCGGTCGTACAGACATTCAGTCGGTAATTCCGTGTTTCAGTGATTCGTTCGTACATTTGTTTGGTCGATTCGTACATTTGTTTGGTCGATCGCTCATTTAGTCAATCATTCGCTCAGTCAGTCAGTCGGTCGCGTAGTCATACATTCGTTCAAATCGGTCAGTCAGTCGCTTACTTATTCATTCGTTCAATCGGTCAGTCAGTCATTCGTTCAGTCGATCGGTTGGCCGTTAAGTCGTTCATTTGTTGAGTCGGATAGTCGGTCGTTCAGTCATTCATTTGTTCAGTCGGTCCTACCATCATGCATTCGTACAGTCGGTCAGTCGGTCGTTCAGTCAATCAGTCGGTCGTTCAGTCATTCGGTCAGTCGGTCGTTCAGTCAATCAGTCGATCCCTTCATTCATTCATTCTTTGAGTTGGTCAGTCGATCGATCAGTCATTCATTCGCTCAGTCGGTCGTTCAGTTATACATTCGGTAGGTCGGTCAGTCAGTCATTCAGTCAATCCTTCGTTCAGTCGGGTAATCAGTACTTCAGTAATTCATTGGTCAGTCAGTCTTTCAGTCATTCATTGGTTCAGTCGGTGAATAGGTCGTTCATACATTCATTTGATCAGTCAGTCATACAATCGTGCATTCGTTCAGTCGGTCGTACAGTCAATCATTCGGTCAGTCGGTCTTTCAGTCACTCATTCGGTCCGTCGGTCGTTCAGTCAGTCAGCCAATCAGTCGATAAGTCGATCGTTCAGTCATTAAATCGGTCAGTGAGTCAATCGGACGTTCAGTCAGTAGTCGTTCAGTCGGTCAGTCGATCGTTCAGTCAGTCATTCGTTCAGTCGGTCCATCGATCGTTCAGTCATTCATTCGTTCAGTCGGTCAGTCGATCCTTCAGTCATTCATTCCTTCAGTCGGTTGTTCAGTCATTCATTCGATTCGTTCAGTCGGACAATCGATCGTTCAGTCATTCATTCGTTCATTCGGTCCATCGATCGTTCAGTCATTCATTCGCTCAGTAGGTTGTTTCAGTCTGTCAATCGATCGTTTAGTCATCCATTCGTTCAATCGGTCGTTCAGTCATTCATTCGTTCAGTCGGTCAATCGATCGGTCAGTCATTCAGTCGGTCAATCGGTCGGTCAGTCATTCATTCGTTCAGTCGGTCAATCGATCGATCAGTCATTCATTCGTGCAGTCGGTCAATCGATCGGTCAGTCATTCATTCGTTCAGTCGGTCAATCGATCGGTCAGTCATTCATTCGTTCAGTCGGTCAATCGATCGGTCAGTTATTCATTCGTACAGTCAGTCAATCGATCCGTCAGTCATTCATTCGCTCAGTAGGTTGTTCAGTCATTCATTGGTTCAGTCGGTCAATCGATCGGTCAGTCATTCATTGGTTCAGTCGGTCAATCGATCGGTCAGTCATTCATTCGTTCAGTCGGTCAATCGATCGTTCAGTCATTCATTCGTTCAATCGGTCGTTCAGTCATTCATTCGTTCAGTCGGTCAATCGATCGGTCAGTCATTCATTCGTTCAGTCGGGCAATCGATCGGTCAATCATTCATTCGTTCAGTCGGTCAATCGATCGGTCAGTCATTCGTTCAGTCGGTCAATCGATCGGTCAGTCATTCATTCGTTCAGTCGGTCAATCGATCGGTCAGTCAGTCATTCGTTCAGTCGGTCAATCGATCGGTCAGTCATTCATTCGTTCAGTCGGTCAATCGATCGGTCAGTCATTCGTTCAGTCGGTCAATCGATCGTCGGTCAGTCATTCATTCGTTCAGTCGATCAATCGATCGGTCAGTCAGTCATTCGTTCAGTCGGTCAATCGATCGGTCAGTCAGTCATTCGTTCAGTCGGTCAATCGATCGGTCAGTCATTCATTCGTTCAGTCGGTCGATCGATCGGTCAGTCATTCATTCGTTCAGTCGGTCAATCGGTCGTTCAGTCAGTCATTCGTTCAGTCAACGGGCGTACGGTGAGACACAGATGCAGGGCGTGACATGGGTGGGGGAACACAGGACGCTGATGTTGGTCGTGACAAGGATGGGCGTACGTGGAAAGGGGGTGGGGAGAAACGAATACAGGGTATGGTATGTACGGGTACGGAGGACGCGGATGCAGGGTATGCCATGGGTATGTGGGATAATAATAATAATAATAATGAATACTTACATAGCGCCTATTCTCAGCTAGAGACCAAGCTCTAAACGCTTTACATTCCACACTCGTTTACACAACGGGCTGCCTACCTGGGTAGTGCCGACTGAAGAGCTGCCAGCTGGCGCTTCATTCAGTCGTTTCCCGTGTCATCCAGTCAATATCGTTCAATATCGTTCACTCAGTTTCTTTACTTCCTTCATTCTTTCCATTTCTTACGCAGGGTGCATGCTGTGTGTAACGTGTCATCCATACAACGGCCAAACTGGCCTACTCTTCCGAAAGTTGGTGATGGGATTTTACGTGCGTGCAAGATATTATGCGTGCGTTCACACACGGAACCTCGGTTTATAGTCTCATTCGAAGGACTGTATGGGAAATGGAGTCAGAACTAATGTTAACTCCGAGGGAAAAATCCCCCTGTACCGAAACGCCCCGGCGGAGATTCGAACCCGCAACCCCAGGATCACCAAGATTACGAGTCGGGCGCTCTACCAACTGAGCTATTCCGGCTCCGGGATGTGGATTCAGGGTATGCCATGGGTATGTGGGATGTGGATGCCGGGTATGCCATGGGTATGTGGGATGCGGATGCAGGGCATGCCATGGGTACGTGGGACACAGACGCAGGGCATGCTATGGGTATGTGGGATGCGGATGCAGGGCATGCATGGGTATGTGGGACGCGGACGCAGGGCATGCTATGGGTATGTGGGACGCGGATGAAGGGCATGCCATGGGTATGTGGGACGCGGATGTAGGGCATGCCATGGGTATGTGGGACGCGGATGTAGGGCATGCCATGGGCATGTGGGATGCGGATACAGGGTATGCTATGGGTATGTGGGATGCAGGGTATGCCATGGGTATGTGGGATGCGGATGCAGGGCATGACATGGGTATGTGGGACGCGGATGCAGGGCATGCCATGGGTACGTGGGACGCGGATGCAGGGTATGCTATGGGTATGTGGGTGCAGGGTATGCCATGGGTATGTGGGATGCATATGCAGGGCATGCCATAGGTACGTGGGACGCGGATGCAGGGTATGCCGTGGGATGCGGATGCAGGGTATGCTATGGGTATTGGGATGCAGGGCATGCTATGTGTATGTGGGATGCGGATGCAGGGTATGCTATGGGTATGTGGGATGCGGATGCAGGGTATGTGGGATGCGGATGCAAGGTATGCCATGGGTACGTGGGTCGCGGATGCAGGCTATGCCATGGGTACGGGGTCGCGGATGCAGCGTAAAACGTGGTTGCGGGTATAAAGGACCGGAATACAGTGGATGACATGGGTCGGGGTACGGCTGTCGCGGTTGCTGGGTGTGACCCGGGTGGGATGACGGGGAGGAGGTGCAGATACAGGGAGTAACACGGGTGGGGATGCAGGGAGCGCGGATTTCAGGGCGTGACATGGGTGGGGGCATGGGGGAGGGGAGGGGGGAATGACGATGCAAGGCGTAACACAAGTAGGGGTACAGGGAGTGCGAATGCAGGGTGTAACTGGGTGCGCAGGTATCGGATTTCCTTTCCTGAACAGAGTGCGGGTAAAGGATGGGGATGGGTGCGTGTGCAGAGTTTAGAGCATGATATAGGTCGGGGTAGGGTACGGAATGTGTAGTCAAGGTGGGCGAAGAGAGTGCACAGCACGATATAGGTGGGGGTAGGGAAGGCGTGGTCAGGGTGGGCGGAGAGGGTGCAAAGCATGATATAGGTGGGGGTGGGGTAGGCAAGGCGTGGTCAGGATGGGTGAACAGGGTGCACAGCATGATATAGGTGGGGGTGGGGTAGGCAAGGCGTGGTCAGGGTGGGTGAACAGGGTGCACAGCATGATATAGGTGGGGGTAGGGTAGGGTAGGCTTGGTCAGGGTGGGTGAACAGGGTGCACAGCGTGATATAGGTGGGGGTAGGGTAGGGTAGGCTTGGTCAGGGTGGGTGAACAGGGTGCACAGCGTGATATAGGTGGGGGTAGGGTAGGCAAGATGTGGTCAGGGTGGGTGCACAGCGTGATACAGGCGGGGTGGGGTAGGCAAGGCGTGGTCAGGGTGGGTGAACAGGGTGCACAGCATGATATAGGTGGGGGTAGGGTAGGCAAGGTGTGGTCAGGGTGGGCGAACAGGGTGTACAGTTTTCAGGAAGGTCCAGGGGATGCCGATTTCAGAGCGTGGTAAGAGTGGGGTATCAGGGGGCGAAGATGTCGGGGCGTGACGGGGGGAGCGTACGAGGGGCGACGATGTAGGGCTGGGCAGATGTGGCGCGGATACTGGGCGTGGCATGAGTGGGTGTACTGGGGCAGAGGGGGTGCAGATGAGGGCGTGACGTGGATGGGCGAAAAAGGGCAGTGAAGGCGTGACGGGGGTGGACGCACTGGGGTCGAAGGGCGTGAAATGGTGAGCGTATTGGGGCAGAGGGCGCGCGGATGAAGGGTGTAACGTGGGTTTGATATTGGGACAGAGGGGACGCGTATGAAGGATGTAGCGTGGGTTGGATATTGGGGCAGAGGGGACACGGAAGAAGGGTGTAACGTGGGTTTGATATTGGGGCAGAGGGCGCGCGGAAGAAGGGTGTAACGTGGGTTGGATATGGGGCAGAGGGGACGCGGATGAAGGGTGTAACGTGGGTTTGATATTGGGGCAGAGGGGACGCGGAAGAAGGGTGTAACGTGGGTTTGATATTGGGGCAGAGGGGACGCGGATGAAGGGTGTAACGTTGGTTGGATATTGGGGCAGAGGGGACGCGGATGAAGGGTGTAGCGTGGGTTGAATATTTGGGGAGAGGGCGCGCGGATGAAGGGTGTAACGTGGGTTTGATATTGGGGCAGAGGGCGCGCGGATGAAGGGTGAAACGTGGGTTGGATATTGGGCAGAGGGGCGCGGATGAAGGGTGTAACGTGGGTTTGATATTGGGACAGAGGGGACGCGGAAGAAGGGTGTAACGTGGGTTTGATATTGGGGCAGAGGAAGCGCGGATTTAACGGTTGTAACGTGGGTTTGATATTGGGGCAGAGGGGGCGCGGAAGAAGAGAGTAAACGTGCGTTGGATATTGGGGCAGAGGGACGCGGATGAAGGGGTAACGTGGGTTGGATATTGGGGCAGAGGGACGCGGAAGAAGGGTAACGTGGGTTTGATATTGGGCAGAGGGGACGCGGATGAACGGTGTAACGTGGGTTGGATATTGGGGCAGAGGGGGCGCGGATGAAGGTGTAACGTGGGTTTGATATTGGGCAGAGGGGACGCGGAAGAAGGGTGTAACGTGGGTTTGATATTGGGCAGAGGGGACGCGGATGAACGGTGTAACGTGGGTTGGATATTGGGGCAGAGGGGGCGCGGATGAAGGGCGTGAAATGTTGGGACTGAGGGGGCGAGGAGAAAGGGCATGACCTGGTGAGTGTACTGGGTCAGAGATAACGGATTAAGGGCGTGACATGTGGGCATATTGGAGCAGAGCGCTTGCGGAGGAAAGACGTAATATGGTGGGCGTATATGGGCAGAGAGGCGCGGACCAAGGGCGTGACATGGTGGCTGTATGGGGCAAAGGGGCTAGGATGAAAGACGTGACGTGGATGGACTGATCAGGGCAGATGGGGCACAGATGAAAGACGTGATGTGGATGGACTGATCAGGGCAGATGGGGCGCAGATGAAAGACGTGACGTGAATGGACTGATCAGGGCAGATGGGGCGCAGATGAAAGACCTGATGTGGGACTGATCAGGGCAGATGGGGCGCAGATGAGGGGCGTGACGTGGATGGATTGATCAGGGCAGATGGGGCGCAGATAGAAGACATGACGTGGATGGATTTATCAGGGCAGATGGGGCGCAGATGAGGGGCGTGACGTGGATGGACTGGTCAGGGCAGATGGGGCGCAGATGAGGGGCGTGACGTGGATGGATTTATCGGGGCAGATGGGGCGCAGATGAGGGGCGTGACGTGGATGGACTGGTCAGGGCAGATGTGGCGCAGATGAGGGGAGTGACGTGGATGGACTGATCAGGGCAGATGTGGCGCAGATGAGGGGCGTGAAGTGGATGGATTGATCAGGGCAAATGGGGCGCAGATGAGGGGTCGTGACGTGGATGGACTGATCAGGGCAGATTGGGCGCAGATGAAAGACGTGACGTGGATGGACTGATCAGGACAGATGGGGTGCAGATGAAAGACGTGATGTGGATGGATTGATCAGGGCAGATGGGGCGCAGATGAAAGACGTGACGTGGATGGATATATCGGGGCAGATGGGGCGCAAATGAGGGGCGTGACGTGGATGGACTGGTCAGGGCAGATGGGGCGCAGATGAAAGACGTGACGTGGATGGACTGATCAGGGCAGATGGGGTGCAGATGAAAGACGTGGCATGGATGGACTGATCAGGGCAGATGGGGCGCAGATGAGGGGCGTGACATGGATGGATTTATCAGGGCAGATGGGGCGCAGATGAGGGGCGTGACGTGGATGGACTGATCAGGGCAGATGGGGCGCAGATGAGGGGCGTGACGTGGATGGACTGATCAGGGCAGATGGGGCGCAGATGAAAGACGTGACGTGGATGGACTGATCAGGGCAGATGGGGCGCAGATGAGGGGCGTGACGTGGATGGATTTATCAGGGCAGATGGGGCGCAAATGAGGGGCGTGACGTGCATGGACTGATCAGGGCAGATGGGGCGCAGATGAAAGACGTGACGTGGATGGACTGATCAGAGCAGATGTGGCGCAGATGAGGGGCGTGACGTGGATGGATTGATCAGGGCAGATGTGGCGCAGATGAGGGGCGTGACGTGGATGGACTGGTCAGGGCAGATGGGGCGCAGATGAGGGGCGTGACGTGGATGGACTGGTCAGGGCAGATGTGGCGCAGATGAGGGGCGTGACGTGGATGGACTGGTCAGGGCAGATGGGGCGCAGATGAGGGGCGTGACGTGGATGGACTGGTCAGGGCAGATGGGGCGCAGATGAGGGGCGTGACGTGGATGGACTGGTCAGGGCAGATGGGGCGCAGATGAGGGGCGTGACGTGGATGGACTGGTCAGGGCAGATGGGGCGCAGATGAGGGGCGTGACGTGGATGGACTGGTCAGGGCAAATGTGGCGCAGATGAGGGGCGTGACGTGGATGGACTGGTCAGGGCAGATGTGGCGCAGATGAGGGGCGTGACGTGGATGGACTGGTCAGGGCAGATGTGGCGCAGATGAGGGGCGTGACGTGGATGGACTGGTCAGGGCAGATGGGGCGCAGATGAGGGGCGTGACGTGGATGGACTGGTCAGGGCAGATGGGGCGCAGATGAGGGGCGTGACGTGGATGGACTGGTCAGGGCAGATGTGGCGCAGATGAAAGACGTGACGTGGATGGATTGATCAGGGCAGATGGGGCGCAAATGAGGGGCGTGACGTGGATGGACTGGTCAGGGCAGATGGGGCGCAGATGAAAGACGTGACGTGGATGGACTGGTCAGGGCAGATGGGGCGCAGATGAAAGACGTGACGTGGATGGACTGATCAGGGCAGATGGGGCGCAGATGAGGGGCGTGACATGGATGGATTTATCAGGGCAGATGGGGCGCAGATGAGGGGCGTGACGTGGATGGACTGATCAGGGCAGATGGGGCGCAGATGAAAGACGTGACGTGGATGGACTGATCAGGGCAGATGGGGCGCAGATGAGGGGCGTGACGTGGATGGATTGATCAGGGCAGATGGGGCGCAGATGAGGGGCGTGACGTGCACGGACTGATCAGGGCAGATGGGGCGCAGATGAAAGACGTGACGTGGATGGACTGATCAGAGCAGATGTGGCGCAGATGAGGGGCGTGACGTGGATGGATTGATCAGGGCAGATGGGGCGCAGATCGGGGGCATGTCATGGTGGGCGTACTGGAGCAGAGAGGGCGCGTATGAAGGGCGACACGTGGGTGGGCAAACTAGAGGGGGTTTAAGTGGGGGGTTGATACACATGGGTGTGCGTAATGGGGAGGAGGAAGCGCGTATGCAGAGCCTGACATGGATGACCAAACTGGCTAAGAGGTGGAGGGGGGGGGGGAGGTACAGACATGACTGGGTGTAACTGGGAGGATGGGAAGGAGCCAATGAAGGGTATGACTGGGGAAGATGTGGATACAGGGTATGCTATGGGTACTGGGCAATGAAGAGTATGAGTGGGGAAGATGTGGATACAGGGTATGCTATGGGTACTGGGCAATGAAGGGTATGACTGGGGAAGATGTGGATGCATGGTATGCTATGGGTACTGGGCCGTGGGTGAATCGCGTGAAGTGAATGGGCGTATTGCGGCAAAGGGGACAGGGATGCAGGGCGTGCGTGACACTGGTGGCTCTATTAGGATGGAGGAGGCGCGGATGAAGAACGCGAGGTGGGTAGGTGAATGGGGGCGCAGATGAAGAGCGCGATATGGTGATCGTATTGGGGCAGAGGGGGGTGTGATATGGTGATCGTATTGGGGCAGAGGGGGACGTGATATGGTGATCGTATTGGGGCAGAGGGGGGCGTGATATGGTGATCGTATTGGGGCAGAGGGGGGCGTGATATGGTGATCGTATTGAGGCAGAGGGGGACGTGACATGATCATACTGGGGCAGAGGGGGGCGTGACGTGGTGGGCATATTGGTGCATAGGGGGTGCGGATGAAGGGTTTTACATGGTGGGCGTATTGGGGCGGATGAAGAACGTGACGTGGGTGTCTTAATGGGGCAGATGCGGCGCGAATGAAGGGTGTGACATGGTGGCTGCATTGGTGCCGAGGGAAGGCAGATGACGGTCGTGACATTGGCGTCTTTTTGGGGCAAAGGGGGCGCAAATGAAGGTCGAGGCATGGTGGGTACATTAGGGCAGTGGGGCGTTGATGCAAGGCGTCATATGGGTGGGTGTACTGGGGTGGAGGAGGCCCAGATGTAGGGTGTGACATGGGTGGGCAAACTAGAGGGGGGAGGGGAAAGAGATGCAGCGCTGGAAATGGATGGTGTAAGGAAAGAGGGGGGGGGGGGGGGGGGGGAGGAAGCGTGAATGCACATGGGTGGGCATGATGGGTTGGTGGGATTATGTTTGCAGGGTATACCATGGTTACGGCGCCCTGAATGCAGGTGTGTGACATGGATGGAGTAAGGGGGTGGCAGATGCAGTGTACAACATGGTGACGGGTATGGAAGAGGAGGACACAACGTAACTATGATATTGGTGGTGGTACGGCGGTCGCGGGTGCAGGACGTGACAGAGTTGGGTGGACGGGGATAGGGAAGGTACAAATACAGAGCGTGACAGAGTTGGGTGGACGGGGATAGGGAAGGTACAAACACAGGGCGTGACATGGCTGGGGTTGCAGGGGTGTGACAGAGTTGGGTGGACGGGGATAGGGAAGGTACAAATACAGGGTGTGACAGAGTTGGGTGGACGGGGATAGGGAAGGTACAAACACAGAGCGTGACAGAGTTGGGTGGACGGGGATAGGGAAGGTACAAACACAGGGGTGACATGGGTGGGGACGCAGGGGGCCAGCATGCAGTGTGTGACATTGGTGGAACAAAGGGATGCAGATTTGGGGGCTTCACATGGGTGGAGATGGGGGGTCGGGCGTAGTTTTCAGATAATGATACAGGTTGGGATAGAGGGAAGGGTGGGGGCGGGGGCGTATTTTTAAGAGCGTGATATGGATGGAAATGGGGAAGGGGGCGGGCGGATGAATGCCTTTACGTGGGTGGACATATTTTGGCAGAGGGGCGGATAAGGGGCGTGACGTGGGGCAGAGTGTGCATAGATGCAGAGGGTGATATGGAGGACCTATTGGTGTAGAGGGGGGGGTGGAGGTGGGGGCGTGGGAGGGACCTATTGGTGTAGAGGGGGTGAGGGGTGTCGTGAGGTGGAGGTCTATTGGTGTAGAGGGAGGGTGAAGGCGTGACGTGGAGGGCTATTGGCTAGAGGGGGATGAGGGGGGTGGAGGGCATGGAGGGGGGGGTGAATGGGCGTGAACGTGGAGGGCCTATTGGTGTAGAGGGGCGGTGTGAAGGGCATGACGTGGAGGGCTATTGGAGTGGAGGGCCTATTGGTGTAGAGGGGCGGTGAAGGGCGTGACGTGGAGGGCCATGGTGTAGAGGGGGTGAGGGGCGTGGGGCCTTTGTGTAGGGGGGGTGAAGGGCGTGACGTGGAGGGCCTATTGGAGCTAGAGGGGAGGTGAAGGGCGTGACGTGGAGGGCCTATTGGTGTAGAGGGGCGGATGAAGGCCGTGACGTGGAGGGCCTATTGGTGTAGAGGGGCGATGAAGGCGTGACGTGGAGGGCCTATTGTGTAGAGGGGGGTGAAGGGCGTGACTGTGGAGGGCCTACTGGTGTAGAGGGGCGGGTGAAGGGCGTGACGTGGGTGGGCCTATTGGTGTAGAGGGGGGATGAAGGGCGTGACGTGGAGGGCCTATTGGTGTAGAGGGGCGGATGAAGGGCGTGACGTGGAAGGGCCTATTGGAGCAGGGTGGCGGTGAAGGCGTGGGGGGGGTATGGTGTGGGGGCGGATGAGGCGTGACGTGGAGGGGCATTGTGTAGAGGGGCGGATGAAGGGCGTGACGTGGAGGGCCTATTGGAGCAGGGGGGGGGGAGATGGGCGTGACGTGGAGGGTGCATTCGTGTAGAGGGGCGGTGATGAAGGGCGTGACGTGAGGGCCTTAGGAGGGCAGGGGGAGGGGGGGGGTTGAAGGGCGTGACGTGGAGGTCCTATAGGAACAGGGGGAGGGGGGGGGTGAAGGGCGTGCGTGGAAGGCCTATTGGAGCAGAGGGGCGGGTGAAAGGGCGTGACGTGGAGGGCCTATTGGTGTAGAGGGGCGGTAGGGTGAGTGAGGGCCTATTGGTAGAGGGCGGATGAGGGCGTGACGTGGAGGCCTATTGGTGTAGAGGGGCGGATGAGGCGTGTCGGGGGCTATTGGAGAGGGATAGCGGATGGGGTATTGGGAGGGGAGGTGAAGGCGTGACGTGGAGGGCCTTTGGTGTAGAGGGGCGGTGAGGTGGTGACGTGGAGGGCCTATTGGTGTAGAGGGGTGAAGGCTGACGTGGAGGGCCTATTGGTGTAGAGGGCGGTGAAGGCGTGACGTGGAGGGCTATTGGTTAGAGGGGCGGTGAAGGGCGTGACGTGGGGCCTATTGGTAGAGGGGGGATGAAGGCGTGACGTGAGGTGTATTGGTGTAGAGGGGCGTGGAGGGCCTATTGGTGTAGAGGGGCGGATGATGGGCGTGACGTGGAGGGCCTATTGGTGTAGAGGGGCGGATGATGGGCGTGACGTGGAGGGCCTATTGGTGTAGAGGGGCGGATGATGGGCGTGACGTGGACGGCCTATTGGTGTAGAGAAGGTGGATGAAGGGCGTGACGTGGAGGGCCTAT
This sequence comes from Conus canariensis, assembly GCA_033310375.1. Taxonomy (NCBI): domain Eukaryota; kingdom Metazoa; phylum Mollusca; class Gastropoda; order Neogastropoda; family Conidae; genus Conus; species Conus canariensis. Next base: position 67,679,788 of record CM065732.1, read on the forward strand.
TGGTATAGATAGGTCGGATGAAGGGCGTGATGTGGAGGGCCTATTGGAGCAGAGGGGCGGGTCATGGGCGTGACGTGGAGGGCCTATTGGTGTTGAGGTGCAGGTGAAGGGCGTGACGTGGAGGGTGTATTGGTGTAGAGGGCGATGAAGGGCGATGACGTGGAAGGCCTATTGGTGTTGAGGGGTGGGTGAGGGGCGTGTCGCGGAGGCTATTGGTGTAGAGGGCGGATAGATGGCGTGACGTGGAGGGCCTATTGGTGTAGAGGGGGGATGGATGGCATGACGTGGAGGGCCTATTGGCCCTAATCCGCCCTCTACACCATAGGCCCTCCACGTCACGCCCTTCATCCGCCCCTCTACACCAATAGGCCCACCCACGTCACGCCCTTCACCCGCCCCTCTATACCAATTGGCCCTCCACGTCACGCCCTTCAACCGTGAAGGGCCTGACGTGGAGGGCCTATTGGTGTAGATGGGTGGATGAAGGGGTGTGACGTGGAGGGCCTATTGGAGCAGTTGCGCGGGTGAAGTGCGTGACGTGGAGGGCCTATTGGTGCGGAGGGGCGGGTGAAGGGCGTGAAGTGGAGGGCCTATTGGAGCAGGGGGGGGGGGGAGGTGGAGGCCTATTGGAGCAGAGGTCGGGGGGGGGGGCGAAGGGCGTGACGTGGAGGGCCTATTGGTGTAGAGGAACGGGTGAAGGGCGTGACGTGGAGGGCCTATTGGTGTAGAGGGGCAGGTGAGGGGCGTGACGTGGAGGGTCTATTGGTGTAGAGGGGCGGATGAAGGGCGTT
>CM065732.1:67685578-67695578 GCA_033310375.1 Conus canariensis
GCTATACAGCATAGAGGTGCGCCCCTGGTTGGTGAATTGGGGATCCCTCAAACCTTGAGGGATGCACTGGATGATACAGAAGAACGTGTCCAGACCAGCATAAAGGAAACTTTGTGTCAAAACCTGTACTGTCTGGTGTACGTTGAGCCCGTGTTACCGGGGTAACCACGCAACCAGGAGCTGCTCTGAAGTCGGAATGTGTCCGCTGAGGCCAGCGGGCAGACCTCCTGCTGAGTCACAAGCACAGGAGAAGACCAGACGCCACGCATATCACCCATTATGGCAGACTGGTGTCCGACAGTATGGTGCTCGTCCCATGGTTCTCCAGGCGGAGCGCCAGGCCTCCAGCCTCAAAGAGTCCCAGCCACAGAGGCTGGAGAAGCAATACAGGAGACGCCAGACCGGTTGAGGTCCAGGAGAAGCTGTGGGGACCGTTGGGGTCTCTGCAGCGGACTGCTGACTTCGTCTTACTAACAGGACTGAGGATGTAGAATGGCCGGGAAAGCGAAAGAAAGAAAGAAAGAATTTGGTTTTCCCTTGTGACTCTTTGCTGCACAGACCAGACTACAGACACATACGTGGTGTGAGAAAGGTAGTAAGCCTGGGAAAAAAAAAAAACTTTTTTTTTGAGTGTGTGTATGATGTAAACGTTCAGCATGAAAAGACTGCGATCCAGCTTGTGAACAGGTTCAGTGCGGCACTGCCACTTCAGTTCCTCGTCCACTATCACTCCCAGGATTTGGTGCTTATGCCTTTCTCCTATGGTGTTGCCTTCTACAGTCAGACTGAGACTTCAAGTTTCTGTTTGGTGTTTCTGGCCAGAAGTGATTGCCATGCTTTGTCTTCTTAGGATCAACTCTCATGGACTTCTAATGACACCACTCCCCGGCATCATTCAGATTTTACTGGAGAGCGTTTTGGACTGTCGGTAAGTCCGCGGCGCTAAAATGAAGGGAAGTGCCATCAACAAAAAGATCACACAAGACACTCGGATATGAAAATGATAGTGGAAGATCACTGATAAACAAACAGAATAAAAGCAGCCTTGAGAGGAGAGAGAGAGAGAAGAGAGAGAGAGAGAGAGAGAGAGAGAGAGAGAGAGAGAGGCCCATGCACACCACACACCACACACACACACACACACACACACACACACACACACACACACACACACACACACACACACCACTTGTACATACACATACACATAATGTTGTGAGTTTTAAAGTGGATTCAGAGAGAGAGAGAGAGAGAGAGAGAGAGAGAGAGAGAGAGAGAGTCAACGCACAATCCGTTACAGCAGAAAAATATCCTAGCTACATATGTACAAATGACTCTTACATGAACGTTCACATATGATATCGTCCGATCTAACCTGACATACATTTCATGAATTGCGCATGGATAGTTTCTTAAGGGACTAAAGTCTGTCTCTCTGTCTGTCTGCCTGTCTGTCTCTAGCTTTCTCTCTCTCCCTCTCTCTCCCACTCTCTCTCTCCCTCCCTCCCCCTCTCTGTCTGTTTGTCTGTCTGTCTGTCTGTCTCTGTCTCTGTCTCTCTCTCTCTCTCTCTCTCTCTCTCTCTCTCTCTCTCTCTTCTCTCTCTCTCCGCATGTGGAAGAGATCAGTAAGATACAATGTCTTCATTTGATTGAGTGGATGGTCGAGTCAGTCTTAAGATTTTTTTCTTTAACCTTAGGCCTACTGCATTACTCCTACGCGTAAGGACATAAGGAAATGTTACGAATTTATTTGTTTTTGTTAACCTTTGATTTGATACACAGTAAGAATGAACGTGTACTATTTGTTTGCGGGAAAGGAAGAGGGAAATGTAATTGTTCTGTTACCCCTCCCCCCTTGTCAAAAGACCTCTTTGGTAATGACAATAAAATATCAAAGTGTCTCTCTCTCTCTCCCCCTCCTCTGTCTGTCTGTCTGTCTGTCTGTCTTCTATGTGGTGGAATATCGGGACATATAAACAGAGTGGTGGAATATCGGGACATATAAACAGAGTGCCAAATCCAGCGAACTTTAAGAAATTTAAATCGTCATTTTTGTTTACTTTAGCTCGGTAGCACGTGTGACGCGTATAATATATACGTATATATTCTTTTTTAATGAACATTTTTAATATCAAATCGTTTTTCAAACACACATACATTGCAAACAAATTACATAACAGTTGATTACAAACAAACAAAACAAAACAACAAAAAAAAACCGCACACACACAACAAAAAGGCAATCGAACAATCAAACATTCTTAAACACAAAACAAAAGGTGGACCTGGGACCTGAAGGTGGGAGGCTGGGGGCAATGGTAAGGGATGGGGTGGGGTCCATTAGCATTCTCATGTCAAATACATATTAAACATGATTACATACAACTATTCAACCATTTTCAAAAACACGCAGTTGAAGTAGATCTTGATGAATGTGATAGTTTACAGGTTAAATACATATGTGCCATATTGAGTTCTAACGTTCAAACAAATCAGAAACGAATTGTACAAAAGCCAAGTTTGTTCAAATTGTGCACAAGTTCCATTTATAATTGCCATGTAACGTTCTACGTAATATCTATCTCTCTATAATGTAACAAAGGTTTGCACATGTGGTTGTGCATTTAGCAGTTTGCATTTGTAGATGTAAAATTTCGCAAATAAAATGATGAAATCAAAAACAGTGTCTGTCCGTATATTCTCCTTTACACCAAACAATACAAGTTCTTTGTCAATCACAAAATCATGAGAATGTGAACATTTCCGAGTCAGCAACTGCTGAAAATTCATCCAAAATTGGTGTGTTATATGACAGTTAAACAGCATATGAGAAATTGTCTGCTCTTCTTGCTCACAAAGGTTACATACAGAAGAGTTTACTAAACGACTCAGAAACAAGAATCTTTGGGTTGGAAGTAATTTATGTAGCAGTCTGATTTGAAACCATCTCAATAGCACATCACTAGATATTCTATAACAATGTGAGAAAATGTCTTTCCAATTTAAATTCTCAAACCAATTATTCCAAATGGAAACAGCATTTGGGGTAATTCCGTTTTCATTCAACATATTCTGTATGAATATACTTCCTTAATACAGTACAAATTTTATTTTCTAAGGGTTTATACCTATTAGTCAAAACTATGTTTAACTTCTGACAATAGGCTCACAGTGCGTTCAAAACACCTTCGTATATTAAAAAGTTTGTTCGAACATTGGGAAAACTAATTTTAAAAAAATCATTGTAAGTCTATGACTTACAATCCGTACCATCCGTATTTATCAACTGTTTCACAAAAAAAGATATTGTGATTACACCATTCTTGTAAGTACACCACCTTTCGATCTTTCAATATATGAACATTGTATTGAACACACTCTGCCATCAACTCATGAACTGTCATTGGGCAGGATTTTAGATATAGTTTTTTTGTAATGTTTCATTACATCTTTCCAGAACAAATTATCAACATCCTTAAAACCACATCTGCATACTCAACACCAAAATGTCTTAACTTCGCTAACTCTGGGAACACATTAATTGTAAAATCCTTCCACTCAGATTTATCCAAAAGTCTTCTCAGCCAACTTATTTTCATGGAGGTCAAAAATGATCTAATATTGGCCATTCTCAATGCTCCTTCACTGTATTGCTTAAACACCACAGTTTTCTTAATCCTGCTTTGCTTCCCATTCCACAAAAATATTATCACCTCATTTTCCAATGCAGCAAAGAAATCTTCTGGGGGGGTGGGGGGTGGGGGGGGCGCCAAATCAATCAACAAATGTACAATTTTTGACAGAACCAAGGTCTTGATTACTGTTATTTTTCCAGATGGTGTCAATTGTCGCTTACTCCAAAAATTCAAAATTATTTTTATTGCGAGAAGTTTATCCTCAAAGTTAATCTTTGTAATACTTGCGTCATCGGTGGAAAACAACACTCCTAAAATCTTGAAAGTACCAGGGCCCCAAATGAAATTTTTGTCCCGCATATATCGAATATTTGTATTTTTCCTACTCCCTATCCAAACAACCTGACTTTTGTCGAAGTTTATCTTTAAAGCAGAAATTTCAGCAAATTTAGTTAAAATGTGCACTGATTCGTGAAAAGATTTCTCACTTCCATCCAAGCATAATAAAGTATCATCTGCAAACTGAGACAATAAGATGTCTTTGTTCTTCACACTGATTCCTTTTATATTTAAGTTTTTACAGAGCATTATTTAAAGAATCGCAGCACAAATTAAATAGGGATATGGTGAAGAGGGGTCCCCCTGTCTCACTCCTCTCTGTATTGGAAGCTAGGAAGAATACTGTCCATTCACCGACACACATGTCAAAAACAAAAACAAAATAAAAGGTCTTTACCCAGTTTATCATTTCTGGTCCAAAATTAAAAAGAAAAAAAACTAAACATTTCTGTAGAAATGACCAAGAAATACTACCAAAAGCCTTTTCAAAATCAACCAGAAGAAACATACCAGGAACATTTTCTTTTTCAGCATATATCAAAGTATCATAAAGTAACTTAATGTTTTCACCAGTGAATCTGCCTTTTAAAAAACCCTTTTGACTTTCATGTATTATGGAAGGTAGGACTATTTTTAAACGATTCGCAATACAGGCAGAGGCGATTTTGTACGCAACATTAGTGAGGGATATAGGGCGCCAGTTCTTAATAAATCTTTTTGGTTTTCCTCCTTTAGGAATGCATATAATAATTCCTTGCCTGTGCGATACTGAAAGCTGTCCTCTTTGAAATCCTTCATTCACAGAACGTACGAGGAAATGTCTTTAAAAAAGAACTTATAAAACTCAACAGTGAACCCATCAGGACCAGGGCTCTTGAAATTCTTCATTTGTTTTAAAGCAGCTGCTGCTTCTTCACATGTAAACAGCCCTTCAATATGTTTGCTCTCCTCCTCGGTTAAAGTTGCAGCATCTTGTAGTTCACTTAGAAGGTGAATGTCATCTACATCTCTATAACTATACAACTGTTCGTGATATGATTTCACCTCATCTAAAATTTCCCTCTGGTCCGAAATGACAATGCCATTATTCTTTTCCAAAACTGGTATTGATTTATCGACAAAATTTCTATGTTCTAAGTTACAGAAGTACTTGTTGGTTTTTTCCCCTTGATTAGTCTATCGGACTATTGATCGAACTGCAATGCCTTGCACTTTAGACTGTCTTAATTCTTGTAACCGTATTTTCAATTCCTCAGACACTGGTAAATCATCTGTTTTTAAATCTAGTTCAATATTTTTTTTTTCTAATTCTTTTTCTTGTGTATCATTCTGTCTTTTCTTATATGTTGCGTATGAAATTGTTCTTCCTCGTATTTCCATCAGTAATGTCTCAAAACAGAGTTGATCACTCACTTGGAAAGTCATGTTGTCATTTGAAATCATAATTATCAACATTGTCAAAGTTGTAAACTGGTATCATATACTGTTTTTTTTTTACTTCTTTAATGGCATCTTTATATGCATTACATAATCTTTATCTTTCAATAAGCTGTTATTGAACTTCCAAAAAGGTCGAACACGTTTAAATTGTTCTTTTATTAATGCAAATACAACAAATGCATGATCTGATCGATATCCTGGTTCAACAAACACGTCAGTTACTTCAGTCATCAAGTGATTATCGATCAGAAAGTAATCAAGTCTCGCTTGTTTTACAGAATTAAATTTGCCCATGTGTAAACTCGTTCATTAGGATACAATTCTCTATAAACATCAACTAGATTATGTTTTGCCATTATATCAGTAATTTGTCTCCGGGTTTGGCGCGATTCTCTGTACTGGCATAGTTTCATACATTCAATTTCGCATTCAGGGCACAATTCCAATCCCCCGTTATAATAACAGAATCGTTGTCAAGCTGTTCTATACATTCACAGATTCTATCCACAAAAAAAAAAAATAATATATAAAAAAATTCTGGTTGATCGCCACTACCAGGTCCGTACAAATTCATTAATGTAATTTTCTTCTTCAACATTTCAATACTCATCACAATGAAACAAATATGGGGATCTCTAATCACATCAAATACTTTGTATTCAAAATCATTATTGAAAAGTATAGCTACTCCATATTTATTTGATTAAGAGCCACTGAGCCAAACATTATATCCCTAACTGGCCCGTATAAAAACTTCAGTCTGAGCCGGCCAATGTGACTCTTGCAAACACAAAATGTGGGAATCAATCTCTTTCAAAACGAATAAAGTCAAAAACATCCCTTCGTTTTTTAGAATCATGAGGTCCATTACAATTGAATGAACACAATTTAAAGGTACTGTTTTTGCTTATTCATTTAGTTTAGGGTTGAAAAAAAATATTAAAAACTCATTGCTCTGTGAGACATTTTAGTAAAAAAAACAACAACACAACAATGCACAGGAAACATAGTAACAGCATGAGCAAGCCATTCAGTAACCCTTCCAAGAACCAAGGAGAAAGTGACCACTGCACAATCATGGCAATAAATCTGCCAACAATCCAAAAGAAATACTTGATAAGCTGATTTAAATGCAGTATTATCATCAAGAAATAACAACTGTATATTCATATAGTTCAGGAACATTTTGAGACACACAAATGAATAAAACATTCGACGAACCAACCTATACGTAAGTACACTCATACCACAAAAAAGAAGGGAAAAAAAAAAACAGGATGAAATTAATGAAGGAAAATAGTAAAAAGGACAAAAGGTACAAAATGCTAACATCACTCTGACTGTCAGTGGCGAACATGAGCATACAGCAAGTGTCAAAATAGAAAAAAAAAAAAAAGAGAGAGAGAGAGAAAAAGCCGTTAGGTACAACCGCTTTGATGTACTAACAAAGCACGCAAAATATGGATGCATTTCAAGCAAGCCTCGCTCGAGGAAAGAGGCCATAAGACCTACATATAAAGATTCTGATTCAAGGGGAGGAGAAAGAAGAAAAAGAAAAAAAAATCCAAAAACCAGCATTCAGTCTCCTGCCTGGGAATTCTATACAATAGAATATACCAATATATGCCATACAGACGCGTCAATAACTAGCCAGGGGGAGAAAGGGAGGGTCGGCGGGGGAAAAAAAGAAGGGGGGGGGGGGGGTCAGGGGAAGCAGATGGCTGAGCGGGGAACTATTTAAAGGTAAAGAAGCGGGAGGAACTGAATATTTGAGTGCAGGTGTACACATGCGCACTTGCATGAGCGCACAGGCGCGCACACGCAAACAGCAACATGTGTGTGAATTCCAGTCTCAGAGAGAGAGAGACAGTGAAAATCATCTCATAGTCAGTTATTGCAATCAATACATCTTTTTTGCTCTCCCTCATTCACTTACACTCCCCCCCCCCCCCCCCCCCACACACACACACACATACACCACACCTCCACTTAGTCTGACCCACAGATGAAACTGCTCTCACGCAGAACATTTTGAAAAAAAAATGCTAACATGAACAAAGCATGTGAATATGAGCAAACCAAACAAATAAACAAACAAACGAAAAAACCCACGACCACCACCAACATGAAAACCAATATACAACGTTCTACGTTCCCTCAGGTAGCACACGCGGGCGCGTGCGTGCCTGCGCACGCTCACACACACACACACACACACACACACACACACACACACACACCACACACACACACACACACACACACAAACACACACACACACACACACACACACGCGCGCGCGCGCGAGCCAAATATATGAACATCAGTTAGAAAAATGCAGTGCACAACTACGTATCATCAAATTGAATACACACACCGCGCGCGCGCGCGCGGCACACACACACACACACACACACACACATACACACACGCACGCACGCACGCACGCACGCACGCACGCACGCACGCACGCTCGCGCGCGCGCGCACACACACCACACACACACACACTCACACACACACACCACACACACACACACACACACACACACACACACACACACAACACGCACACACACACGCACGGTGAGTGGAAGGGGAGGGAGGAGAAAAGAGGAGGAGAAGAGACCACCCCCTATTTACTTATGCCAATTATTGCAGATTTCTGTATTTACCAACCTGCGTGCCGTCCTCTGCAATTTAATACATTATGTATATCTTGTATATAACTGGAAGCCAGGTTGTAATCAAGTTGTCATCACTGTGACTATGCATTATGCACGCAGGTCTTCACTCATGCAAAAATCTCCCCCACTGCTGTTCACAGAAAGTCACGTAAGGATACTTAAAGAAAGAAATAAAGACCCCCCCCCCCCCCCCCCCTCCCCAACAGCAAACACTTTGGATCATTGACTATTACATTCACACTAACATTACATCCTCTCTACCTGAAAGATGCAAATTGCACCGAGGGGGCGAAGGAGGGGCGGGGGGACGGTCGGAACCCCCCCCTCCCCACCACTCCCTGACCTAGTACCATACAATCATGAAATGGATGAGAACAGACCACAGTCTGTTTGGCCCAACGAGGAGAATTGTACGATACAATCATCTTAATCGCAAAAGTGAAAACAATTGAAAAATACATAAATATTACATTTCAATACTTACATACTAATATTCAGCATTATAAATCTTCAACATCTTTATCATGCCATTGCTTTCATCAGTTCTTGTTCAACATTCATATTCACATCAAGTTTGATAGTCTTGCTATTTTTCACTGTCACCAAGATCTTACTGTTGGAAGACCAGGAGGCTAACGTTGCAGAGTGCTGGCCTGCTCTCTTCAGGACTTTAAAATTGGAGTGAGTCAAGTCCTCACCAACAGAATCACCAGTTTGTTTTATTTTCCTTGCGGTCAGCAAGCACCAGATTGCGAACCCTCCTGGAATGGAAGCGCACAATGATGGGTCTTGGTCTGCTGCCGCCAGGTTTGCCGGTGCGGTGCCCAATTTCCACACTGTCTTTGGTCACAGGCACTTTAATCTCATTATTGAAAATGTCCAGGCAGTGATGCACACAGTCCTCTACAGTCTCCCGGCCACCTTGCCTCTCGGGCACCCCATACACGCGCTAATTAAACTGGCGTCCGTGTTGTTCTTGGTCGTTTAAGTCTCTCTTGAGATCATTGACTTTTTTCACACTGTTCGAGTTTCACTCCGAGTTCTTTATTTTCCTCCCTCAGTGTCTTCACCTCCTCAGCTAGAATGTCCTTCTCATTTCTCAGCTAAAAAATGACGCTCTCTAACTGTTCAATACGGATATCTAAACGTGCCGTTGTTTTATTCACATCATCTCTGAGTTCCTGAAAGTCGTTTCTCTTTGCGAAATCGAGCAATTGTTGTTTTATTTCTTCTAGCGTCACTTGTAGTGTGTCCATGTTGTCGTAAATATTGCCCTGGCTGCCCTGTCTCTGTTTCTTTTAGTCTGGTCTAAGTTTCCCTGGCACCTGAGTCACTGACTGAGGAAGATGACAACTGACACTTACTCGTGTTTGTTTTACTCATGTCAGCCTCACGGAACACCACCACAATACTGAACACATGAAGTATTTCACTACACCACACATTTGTTGTATTGAACACCTGGGTAACACAATCTTAAAAGTATTCACAACCATCGCCCATCTCCCAATTTTCTTTTCTCTCTTCTCTATTCTTTTTTCTTTTTCACCACACTACTACATCTTATATTTACAATGGATAACAAAATACATCCCTGAAACATCTTAATATAACTACTGAAACCTTTTCGCCATTTGCGGAGCCCGCATGTTAATCACATTTTCAAACTCTTGAGCACATAAATCCAATATCGACGCGCATATTACATCAGAAAAAAGAAATAGGTAGAATGACGTAGGAACTACTAGGGAGATAGAGTTTCTTGTCAGTTGACTTTGGCAACCAGAACATAGGCCTAGTGGTTGAGATCTTAGTCTTTCAGAGAGAAAGTGGGTATTCTTTTTTAGGTTAACTGAACTTGTGTTGGCTGGTTTGGGTCCAACAGTGTTTTGACAAGCTG
>CM065732.1:67708078-67715578 GCA_033310375.1 Conus canariensis
CTTGCTAGCTCTGGTATCAGCATGAACTGCAGACACCAGACCTTGTATTTGCCAGGGAGCCCACACTGGTCAATGGTCTCCAAGCCTTCTTCCGACATCTGTTTGGTTTCTTTTGCTCTTTGTGTGTCTTTCAGCGTATCATCATACCATCTTCCAAGGCTCTTGACTGGCTCTTCTGTGACTGTTGGAATGGCCTGGTTGGCAACACTGAAGACCACAGATTCGACCACTTTTCCTTTCCTCAGTGAGAGACTCCGTGATTTCTTTGGCTTGAACTTCATTCTGGATGAGGCAACTATGTCGTCCAGCCTTTCCAGCACATGACGTGTCTCGTCTTCTCTGGATGAAATCACTGTAGTGTCATCCATGAAGGCCTTGAGAGGGAGCATCTTGTATCCATCGCCAAGGTCTGTTTGTCTTGCGTTGCTTGTTGTTGCTTTCAAGATGACTTCCATTGCCAACACGAACAGTGTTGGGGAAATTGCACAGCCCATTGCAATGCCCGCTTCCAAGTTGATCCAATCTGTTGTGTACTCCTTGGTAGAGAACAGCATTGAGAAGCCGTTGAAATACTTCTTGAGCATGTCGCAGATGTTCTTTGGCACATGGTACATCTCAAGAGCCAACTGTATCATCTCATCGGGTACAGATCCATATGCGTTTGCCAGAACAAGCCACACTACGTCCAGGTCTCTCTTTTCTGTTTTTGCTCTTTGGATTGCGTCCCAGATCATTGTGGCGTGTTCTACACAGCCAGCTACGCCTGGGATGCCACCTTTCTGGACTGACACATCCAAGTACTTGTTTTCCATCAGGTACTCGGTCAGTCTTGCTGCCATGACAGAGAAGAAGATTTTCCCTTCGACGTTCAGTAGTGATATTGGCCTGAACTGGCTGATGTCACTTGAGTTTTGCTCCTTGGGGATGTACACACCATCTGCCGTCATCCACTGACCGCTGATCTTCTGGTTTCTCCAAGCTGATCACAGCAGCCTGTGGAGCCACTCCAGCACCTTGGGACATTTCTTGTACAGCTGGTAAGGTATTCCGTTTGGCCCTGGTGATGATTTGGCTCTGGCTTTGTCGACCACCTTCTTGATTTCCGCCAACGTTGGAGGCTTGTCATTGAACTGTTCCTCAGGGTTGGTTGGCCACACCAGACCTTGAATGTCGAGTGGTGCTTTGCTCTGTGAGTCAGAGTATGTTTTCCTCAGATGCTGCTCAAGAACTCCTTTGTCCACACTTAGGGTCCCAGATTTTGGCTGCTCAAACAGTGTTCTGGCAAACTGGAAGGGGTCTCTGAAGAAGCGCTCTTGTGTCTTCTTCTTTTTGCTCTTCCTCTTCCTCGCAGATTCTGCTTTGCTGAGGGCGCTGTGTTTTGCTTTCAGGTTTTTCCAGAGTTTTTCCAAGCCTTGTTTTTCAGCTGGCAGTGCGGTCTTCATTTGCTTCTTGAGGTTTTTCTTTTGGACCCTGATCTTGTCCATCTCTTCTTGGCGTCTGGATTTCTTTGGAGGTGTTTTCTCTTTGGATAGTTTTGCTCCATAGGCGTCTCTACATGTGTCATAACAATGTCCCCATATGTGGCTAGTTTGTGTTCCAGGGTGCTTTTCCCTATCAGTGCATCGAGCCTTTGGACGATTTTTGCATCCAGTTTCTCCCAATCTTCAGTTTCGTTTGCTCGTGGCAGGTTGAGTTTCAGGCGCCTGGCATCGAGGGCCTGTGCAAATTGCTCATCCGAACCAACAGCGTGGATGTCCTTCGCACTGTGGTTTAAATCCTGGCCTTGGTCTTCCGACGTCTTATCTGCTGATGCAGTGCGCTGCTGCTCATTCAGATGAGTCTTCACACATCCCATCTTTGTTCTGTGGATCTTCATGCCACGGGTGATAGCGAAACGCTTTCCACAGACACATGGATATTCCATTTGGTCCATGTTCATAGTCCGTTTGGGATTTGCAGTCGTGATTGGTTGATCACCGATGGATTCATCATTCTCTCCCCCTTTCGGTGAATCCTGGGAGCATCTTTTCTTTTTGTACTTAGTAGCCACATATTGAAGCAAAGTGGGGAGCCAGCCCACAGAACCCTTGGTTCTGGTCTTTCCCATGGGATTGGACGAGTCCATCCTTAGATCTAGGACGAGAGGGTGGAGTTCACAGAAGAACTCAAATGAAAACCACGAGACCTACCACCTCCTTCCTACCTATACAAATTTCTAACATAAGACTGGCCACTTACACTTTTTGCTGGGGCTAAAGGACAAATAAACTCTGATTTTTTTTCTTTTAGATCTAGGATTTGGGCCCTTTTTTATGTTCGCTGCCTGTGACACACGCGCACAACATTATTATAAGGGAATAAGAAATAACGCTGGAGAGAGAAAGAGAGAGAGAGAGAGAGAGAGAGAGAGAGAGAGAGAGATCCTTGTCAATAATGTCACATATCGTATGACGTTATCGTCGCAACGGCATGGTTGCCAGCCCTCCCGAATTGATCAGAAATTTCCCTGATTTGACCATCATATTCGATTTTCGGAATTTGTTGATAAAAATTGCAGATTTTCGGAAAAGAAAGAAAAGAAAAAAGGAGAAAAAAAAAAAGAGACACAAAAATCGGGGTAGGGTGGGGTGGTGATTTACGGATCAGTCCTAGAAGAGGCTGACAAAGTATTTTCCGAATGAATGAAGTCCAATTTATGGTTCGCGAGCGTCAGCAACTACGTGGTACTATTGAAGATAGTGGGGTTTTTTTATTTTTTTTTTTTATTATATTTATTTTTTTTTTTTATAAAGCCCTCCCTTGATCAGATGAAGCAGTTGGGAATAAGCATGCTGCTAGTTCAAAATGCTCACTGTATCTCCCGGGGTCCTGAATTTTTATTCCAGAAGGTTGTGGAAAATTCGGGCCAGTAGGTGTTCCCCGGGGAAATCCCGTCGCATGGTACAGTGCCTTTTTAAAAAAAATATATTCATTGTTTGCTTGTTTGTAACAACTTTTTTTTCTTCAGCTTTCCGTTTTTTCTTAATGAAAGTGATCTGATGGACATGGATTCTCTCACAGAATTTTGCCAGGGTCAACTTCGTCACAGTCAACCTGCCGCCGTGGCGCAGTGGTTATCTTTGCGGATTCCGGTGTAACGATCCACGTTAACTCCCCTCCACTTTTAACTCCCCGGGAGTTAGAATTAGCACGTGCCAATTTTAACTCCGGGAAGTTAAAACAAACCACGCCAGAATGACTCTTCCCCTATTTTAGATTAACTCCCCCACCCCAAAACATTCAGTTTATGTGTTAGTCACGATATGAGAAATAAACATTTAATATACACCCCCTTCCTTCCTCCCTCCCCCTCTCTCTGTCTGTCTGCCTGCCTGTCTGTCTGTCTGTCTGTCTGTCTCTCTCTGTCTCTCTGTCTCTCTGTCTGTCTGTCTGTCTCTCTCTCTCTCTCTCTCTCTCTCTCTCTCTCTCTCTCTCTCTCCCTCAACTTTCTTTCAGTCTCTTGCTCACTCTCTCACTCTCCTTGCTTGTCTGTCTGCCTTTTTGCTTGTTTGGCTGTCTGTTTGTCTCTCTCAATCTCTCTCCCTCTCTCTTTGCTTGTCTCTCTATCTGCCTGTCTATTTGTTTATCTATCTCAGTGTCTCTGTCTCTAGTGTCTCCCCCCACTCCCCGTCATTCTGTTTTTCTTTCTTTCTTTTACTCACCCCCCCCCCTCTCTCTCTCTCTCTCTCTCTCCCCCTCTCTCTCTCCTTCACTCTCTCTCTCTCTCTCTCTTTCTCTCTCTCTCTCTCTCTCTCTCTCTCTCTCTCTCTCTTGTCTCTCTCCCTCTCTCTGCATGCTTCTAGTCAACTTCGTTTACTGTTATTAGTGTTTATCAAAGACAGATTGGATTAATAGGCTTTTATGTTAGCCAAAGATCTGTATCCTTGTCAAGTAAAGTTTTCAAGTGTACCAGCCGCCGTGGCGAAGTGGTTAGCGTCGCGGACTCCCGGCTGGGAGGTCGTGCGTTCGAATCCCATCAGAAGTCATGTGGGTTTTTCTGCCCCGACCGGCTCCTACCCAGAGTTGAGTTGCTGCGGACTCAGTTGGGAAGACTGGGACCACACAGTCGAGTTTCATCCATTTAATGAGAGTGTTGCTCAAATTTTCTGACCAACACTGCAGGTGCCTGTATCTCTCGGGCCTGGTTGACGCCGGGATATATTATGAAAGGAAGCGTGGAGTACAGCCCTGTCATGTAGTCTCAGACCGAAATGGAAATCCGTAGCATCATCTTAATCATCCTCATTCTCATCGATCAGCATAAAAAAATGTCTCAAATTCTGTGGCCCTTCATGCCCTGCTCTCATGGTGACCTCAATTTCGATGTCCTCTCCACGTCTGTGGCCTTGGTTTGGTTCCGTCTGGCCTTATGCCAGGAATGCACCCCCCCACCCCCCCTCCCTTATTCAGATTATTTCAGATTTTTTTTCTTCCTGGGTGAAATTCGCATTGTAAGGCAATGCTAATACAACTTTCAAAACATATTTCTCCCACCCATTCTATAATTTGAAAACGGGGTGGGGAGGGGAGGGGGTCACTTTGGGCACGTCGACCACATGCACGTATTCAAACACGCTTATGCACACAAGCATGCATGAAGCACACACACACACACACACACACACACACACACACACACACACACACACACACACACACACGCATGCATGCGCACTCACATTTGCAAACTTTTTTCAGTGGTGTAACAGAGTACATGATGCTGAATACCCGTTATAAAAACAGGTACTTGTATTGCTGTGAGATTTATTATAATGGCAACACCAAACTTCGCTGCAAATTCGAATAAAATCGGTTCAGAAGTGGTCAAGCTAGAAGGCCTAGTATCTTAGGCGCTGGGTGGTCATATCCCCGCTGGCGTGCTAACTGGTCAAGTTAGACTGCCTTTGCTACATCAAGCATTACAGAGATTTGACGAAAATCGATTGAAAAAGGACTGAACTATAAGGCCCAGTGCCCTGCAGAACGGGTGTTGGATGCTCAGGTCATCCACTAAAAGGACACTAACTTTCAAATAACATTGGCATAGTCACACCACTTCTCAAAGCAAAATTGAATTGAATCAGTTGAGAACCAGCTGAGTTATAGGGTCCGTTTTATGTTTAACACACACACACACACACACACACACACACACACACACACACACACACACACACACACACACACACACACACACACACACATTTGCATTGTCATTTTCTTCATCATGGTTGTTGCCGTGCTAGAATGAAAGGAGGGTAGTGACTTCCCATCTCCAAGCCTTTTATCCTTCCTAAGATTTATATAAAAGACAGACATGAGAGAGGGGGAGGGGGGCACACAGACAGAGATGGAGACAACCGGACAGACAGACAAATAGACCACCAGATAGACAAACAGAGGGCATCGGTATCGGCGAGATCTTGGGGACTGTTGTTCAGTCATTAGATTTGGAGAACAAAGGAAGAAGGAACGAGGGATTAGAGAGGAGGGAAAGGGGGGCATGATCATTTTGAGTGTATTGCCGCTGTCTCAGTATGAAGCAGCCCTGCCTCAGTTTTGTAGTGGTCTAGCTTGGTCTGCTCCACTCCCCTTCCCCCTTTGTTTTTGCAGAAAAGAATGTAGTGGTAATCATTGTTTCCTGTCTGTGGAGATTCTCACCGTTGAGTAGGCACACATTTGCATAAAGGCCAGTGCTAGGCCCTTGTCTTATCAATATCTGTCACAACACTGAGTGCCTGTTTGTGTGCCGGTTTTCATGTTAATAACGTTGGTTGTACACCGTGAGGGGTTACTGGGGTTTGTGGTTTGTTCGTCCGTAACGCTGAACAGTGTTGATGTCTTTGGTGCCTTCGAAGAATTTTGGATGTAAATCTCCCTTTGCTTATAGCCGATCCCACGTACCCAAATTGCTACAGGGTTTCTAGTTTCTCTCCACAGACATTTTTTCCAGCATCTATGGTCATGTTGTAGTTGGTCCTCTACTCGGTCTTCACCAGCACTGATTTCCATGCAATATCTTACTGATGTTACGTCTGGTCTTTCAGCCAGCTTAGCAGGTCTCCATAGCTCGACATTGGTTTGTTTCTGTCTAGTACTACACACAAACCTTCATGTAAAAAAACATTGTCTCCATTGCTTGACTTTTTTTTATCTAATACTACAGGCAACTCTGATAATTTTAGCGAAAGTCTGTATCAAGGATACACCATCTGATAACAATACACCATGGAGGTTCTCTTTAGACTGGACCCATCTAGGGAAAAAACAACTGCAGGACAATGCTCAGCATACTAAAAAATGGACCAGGTGATTCCATTGATAGCCCTGGGCAGAACAATGTCTTGGGAATGAAACCTAAAGCCTAGAATCTAAAGTTTCAAAATGTATACAGTGTCATTTATTTGTGATCGATGACTTAGGTTTTTCTGTTAAAATGTTTTATAATACGTACAACGATTAACATTTTTCCTTATATTCCGCTGGAGTTTCTGCCTCATCAGGAACAGTATTAGCTTCCTGCACACTCCATGAGTGTAGTTCATTCTACGTTTGGCAATAGCTTAGCACAGAACACTTGTCACCGAACACAACCCGGGGTGTGGGAGCTGGGTTTTGTGGAGTCCAGCGGCTTTCTGTCATTTACCTGTTGACAGGAGGGAAGGATTCTACAGACTGCGTATAAACAATGCATGTATTTGTTGAGAGAGTGAACAAATGATGTCGCCAGATTTAAAAGAGAGAGAAAAGTAAAGAGCCAAAAAATAAATAAAATACCTACCCTGGTTGGTCGATATTATTTTATCAAATAGGAAGAGCAGCCTCTTTTGGGAAAACCGTCCACATAACGACCCCTCAGAGTCTTAAGGCTACATGCCATTCTTGGATCAACATAATGTTAGTCGATCCATATCATTTCATCAATGGAAAGATCAGTCTCTCAGAGTCTTAAAGCAAAACGCCACCTTTCCTTTGATAAACATATTTTTGGTAACGATATTTTTACTCACTCTTTGATATAACATTTCAGGAGACCTCTTTTATCTTGTAAAAATCTTTGATTAAATGTTAAACTGAGATGATTTTCGTGAGATGAGTTTTTCTTGATCAAAAGAAAACTTAGGATTTGTCTTTTCCCTTTTTTGTCCAATCTTTAATTAGCAAAGAGATTAGAAACAATATAGTAGAAAATTTCATCTGTACCAGCGAGGACGCTGGTAATATTAGAGTAGGGGGGAATGTAGTGGTGCGGCACTACATGTGCCGGAACATGTGTTAGGACACAACGATGTGTTGTGTGGCTGTAGATCTGTTTGCATTATAAATTCATCTCGCATTTTAGAGTTACATCACATATTAGGAATACATACCTTTTTTTTACGTAGTCTCTGTAGGTTTGTGTTGTATCATAGATTTGTCTTGTTGTAGACATTTTGCATCGTGGACAGTGATTCAGGCATA
>CM065732.1:67720578-67725578 GCA_033310375.1 Conus canariensis
CGTTATATAAACACCAAGAAATTTAATATTTGAAGCATATTTAAGTGTGATGTTGTTAACTTTGAATTCTGGGGCATTGTGAACATATCCACTTGCATCGAATAGCATCATGTGAGATTTTTGAGGTGATAAGCTTAAACCATTTTCAGACATATACATAGCAATATTATCTAGATCACATTGATATGCTCTTTTTATAAAATTTATAGACCTTTTTGATGTTTTCTTTTTTAAAGTAACATTCATCCACAAACAGATATGATCGGCATACTGAATGAAATTACTTTTTGGGGAAATAGATATTGGTAAATCGTAAGTTAGGATATTAAATAGAATAGGAGCAATAACAGAGCCTTGAGGGATACCCATATCAAGGAATCTTTTAGAGGAATAAATGTGACCAATTCTTGTTTGGATACTTCTGTTGGCCAAGAATGTTTTAACATAGTCATAGATATGACCAGAAAGCCCAACCGTTTTTACCTTGTATAGTAATCGTTCATTCCAAACCTGATCGTATGCCTTATTTATATCAAAGAATGTGGCAAGAACATTTTGTCTTTTGGCAAATTGTTGTTTGATTTGAGTTGTTAATTTCACTAAATGATCAATGGTTGATCTACCTTTTCTAAAGCCTCCTTGGTTTACAGGGATAAACCCACGTTTTTCGCAATGATAAGACAATCGATTTAAAACAATTTGCTCCATTAATTTGCATACGTGAGACGTCAGAGAGATAGGTCTATAACTATTCACATCGTGTACTGGTTTGCCCTGCTTTAAAATAGGGACTATAATTGAATCTCTCCATATGGATGGGATGTTACCTTCAATCCAGCATTTACTAATAATTCCGTGTAAAAATAACAAAAAGTTTTCTGGAAGATGTTTTATCAACTCATTGGAAATGGCATCCAGACCAACAGAAGTTTTCTTGGTCTTAGGTAATGAACAGATAGCAGAGAGTAATTCTTGGAAAGTAATTTCAGCATTCAAGTAGTGATCATTATTTTTCTCAGGGTCATTGTATATGTCATTTTGTGATTGATTTTCCCTCAAAGTTCTGCATTTGTCTGATAGACTACTGTAGGAGCTATTCTTTACAAAGGTGTCAGCAAATACCTCAGCTTTTTGATATTCTGAAGGAAATTGTTCATCACCTAGAATAACTGGATATTCTGGTAGATGAATCCCATTTTTCATTTCATGGATCTTTTTCCAGATTTTACTTTTATCTTTATGGTCACTTATTTCATTAAAACAAAACGTTGACCAATAGTTGCTTTTAGCACTTTCTATAACTCTGTTTCTTTGGTTTTTAGCAGATTTGACAGGAACACTGCCTTTCACTTTTTTAACTTTAGCATACGATTTAAAGGTGTTCTTGTTTTTGTCTACAGCATATTTACATGAATCTGTCCACCATACTTTACCAACGTGTTTCGAAGAGTTTGACACATTAATTTTGGGAATTGCTTTGCCTGCAGCATTTAAAACTGCCTCTGTAAAATGAGTGTACATAGATTCAATGTCTGATTTATCAAAAGAACTAACGTCGTAAGACCTTAGAACAGATTCAGATTTGGCCCAGTCAGCTCGTTTATAATCAAATTTAGGAATTTTATCCTTTACATCATTGTGCTTAACTTCAAATCCTCTAAAAGTAAGGATAATAGGAATATGGTCACTTCCCAAAGTGTTATCGTGTAATTGCCACTTGCAGCTAGGAACTAACTTTGGAGAGATTAGAGTCAGATCAGTTGCTGATGGTTTGTGGCTGGGAACATCAGGCAGTCTTGTAACACTTCCGTCATTTAAAAGAAAAAGTGGAGAATCTGAAATATTCTCCACCAAGCGATTAGAGGTTACTTTGACGCAAGATAGATCCTAAAAAGGAGCATGTTCATTAAAGTCCCCCGCTATTAACCATTTATCAGTTGTAGTATTTAACGAACGTAGCCAGTCAGAACTGCAATCAATAATACCTTTTGGGAAATACACTGAAACGATATTCAAAACTAACGATTTGTCGAATCGGAAACACGCTGCACAAGAAAACAAGTTTGTTGTGTCATTTGGTACAGGCGATTGGATTGGTTGGTAAAATAGTTGGTCATTAATATAAATGGCCACAGAAATTTTCGCAGCACAATCACTTTCTTAGCACACTGGTGGATAGAAGAAATGGTCCAATCGTGGCAAGTCCTTCTTTGTCACATTTAGAGATTGAAGGATGATGACCATATAAGTGTTGTTCTCAAGATGTTGTTGAAGGTGTATTATACTGGTAGTGATTGAACAGCAATTCCATTGTAGAATACTAATATTTGTCTTTTTTTGCATCAAAAAGTTATAAAGAATAATAATAAAGAAACAGAAGAATACTGCAAATAAAACAAAGCACAGTAATAGCCTATTAAAATGAAAATAGACACTTTGCAAACACCAAAAACTGAAATTCAGTATGGCAATACCTAAAATCTATCAACAGGACAGTGACTAATAATACTATAAACAATCATGCGCAACTATGAAAATGGCAGCCTTATAACAATCCAACAGAAATACGTAGACAGAAGACTTTCACTGGGCTTGGTAATTGTACAGGTAATCTCGTCCCCGATGTTCCCTGCGCAGCAAGAAAGAGTTCCTCCTGCCCTGGTGATGTGGACGGGGTGGGTTATCCCTGGGACGACGAGAGCTGTAGCGATGACCGGGTTGTCTTTGCTTTCTCCAGTACATGTAATGAAGATGACGACCAAGGTTGCCTGCAAACACGCTGAGACCCCTTTCTGAGGGATGGATTAAGTCCCACATGTATTGAGTGTTGTTGGTGATGTTTTCGTGGGACACAAACGACACGTTATTTTGACCGGAAAGATTACAATGTATTTCGTCATTAAAGATTTCTCTTTTGATGTTTAGCTTTTTTATCCCAGTTGGGGCGACCTTGCTAACAACAATTCGAGTTTGAGGATAATGCTTTTGTAATTCTTTCACAAAGTTGATGAAAGTAGATGCCTTTTCTTTTGGATCAGATGTGTCTTTGAGATCATTTACCCCAACATGAAGCACAAACACGTCTGCATTGTCGATAGAGTCAGACAGTAAAGCCTTCTTGCATTGATCAATGGTGGTCGTTTTCTTTTTCTTGATATACAGTCCATAAGCTGCACCCAGTCTTTGAGCGGATATACTGTTTAGCACCGAGTCGTGCAATACAACAACTTCGGGTAAATCTATGGAACCTCTAGATTGCAATGAATGTGAAGAAAGTTCGTGTTTTTGCTGGTGATCTTTATTTCTTTGTTTGCTTGTAGAATGTAAGGGGTTAATTTTGTCTTTTTCTGAATGTTCTTTTTCCTCATCCATCCCCCTAGCGTCATTTTTATTCGCGTCATCGTTCTTAACGTCATCAGATACCGTAGAACCCTTCATTACAGACCTTTTAGCTTTGCGTCTGACAATGTCCGAGTATGTTGGCCTCCCACCACTGCTCATCCGTGACATGGTCCCGAGACGAGTGGCACCTGCCGCGCCCGCAGCAGATGCCACATGCTGGGCCCCGACAACGCCTGTTGTACCGTCCGCAGTCGACCGCGCAGCCACATACGCACTCTGAACCACCTCACGCAGCTCGTTGATTTGGCTCGAGATCGCACTTTTTAGATCCAAAATCGACGCATTCACCTCATTCATCAGACTCTCCCTCGTTTTTGTAAGTTCTGTCTGAGAAGCTGTGTTTGATTTTGTTGTTGTACTGTTGTCTTTCGTAAGGTCCCTTTTCGTCTGGTTGCCAACAGTGGAGTAACCGCTAAAAGTAGGTCTATCCCGTTGATCAGACTCACCTCTTTCTTGCTGAATCTCCTTCATCAGTTCAGGACTCATTAAACCTGATGCACAATTTTCGCACATAAACTTTCGTTTAGTTATCAAAAATACGCATAGCATGTAGCTTGGGAGTCCAGTTTGTGACCAGGGAATTAGATCTAAACATTCCATACATTTCAAGGCGCACATTTCAGTGATGTTCTGTGAGTCACTGGTCTCGATTTGGTCAATGTATGTTTGCTAGGGGGTACGCATGCATACACGTACGCATCTCATCACGATTATCGTCAGCACGATCATCACAACTACCGATAGTATTACACACACACACACACACACACACACAACATGGCGGCTGATCTCTCCATGGACTAAATCAGTCGTAGCAGAAGACCTATCATGGGCAGGACAAGATACAAAGAAGCATGATAAGAAAGGAAATGCCACCATAAAGTCAACCAGAGAACCATCGGAACCTTCTACAGAACCAGATCTATGTGCATCGATTGTTACATCGACTGTGAGATTTGTCCATATCAGTATTAAGTTCAAGTGATGCTGCATTTATCATGGCAGTGAACCCGTCTATCAGTGAACATTTCTGACGGATTTGTGCTCGTGAATTATGTTTGGATGGATTTTGTTCATTTCTAACGTCCTTATGCGTTAGTTGAACGTTTAATGGAATCAATGTTTCTTGAATATTAACTGACACACACGTGGACTTACAAACGGTGAATCTATACGAATCAACTTGAAACCAGGAATCACCACAGTGCCATGACACACATGACTAAAAGGTTAGATCTGGTGAACAGGTTGGTGTGTTATGCAGAACTGTGGATAACTTACGTAACATGTTTCTGCTACTGATCTTATAAGATTAGACAATCAGTGCAAATCCATATTTCCGTGTCCACACAGAAGAAGGTTGCACCACATTGCTTCCAACAGTAGTGTAAAGAGGAAGATTGCACCGCATTGCTTCCAACAGTAGTGTAAAGAGGAAGATTGCACCGCATTGCTTCCAACAGTAGTGTAAAGAGGAAGATTGCACCGCATTGCTTCCAACAGTAGTGTAAAGAGGAAGATTGCACCGCATTGCTTCCAACAGTAGTGTAAAGAGGAAGATTGCACCGCATTGCTTCCAACAGTAGTGTAAAGAGGAA
>CM065732.1:67733078-67758078 GCA_033310375.1 Conus canariensis
TGAAAAATAAACTTCTTGTCCGTACACTAGTTTTGATCTTATTAGAGAATCAGCTAGGTGCAGGAGGGTTTTTGTATCTTGAGCCCACGGTTGAATACAAATAATTTTCAATAAGTTTAAACGTTTCCTTGTTTTAGCTATCAAGCTTTCAATGTAAAAACGCCAGTTAAGTTTAGGGGTTAAATTCATACCCAGAAATTTTATGTTTTGTGAGTACTGCAATTCAGAACCATTCAATTTGAAGCTTGGCAAATACACTGGATTGTCTCCATTATTGAAAAACATTAACTGTGTTTTTTCACCTGAGAGAATAAGCCCGTTATTTTCCATAAAGTTGTTTAATTTATCTATCTCTAACTGATATATCTTCTGGATATGATTCGTAATTCTCTTGCCAGTATGCTTTCGGATATTTGTATTTATCCACATAGCAATGTCATCAGCATATTGTACTAAACTCACACTTTTTGATAATATAAGCAGGCAATACAAATAGATGTGCCTTCGAGAGGGATTGCGATGGTTCCCTCAGGCAGCTAGTGAAGGGTTTCTCATATTTATAATATATTCCCCCCATTTTCTTCATCTTCAATTTTTTTTTTTCTTTTCTAAAAGTTCAAATCTTTCTTTGCCAAGTCATTACTATAATGACTGAAGAATTGTTAGCCTGCACTTGTTTTCCCCCACTACTTAATTGTTCAGCATTCACTTTTTGATAATATCTTTGGAAGATCATAAATAAGAATGTTAAACAACATGGGGGCTATAATAGAACCCTGTGGAATTCCGATATCAATGCTCTGAAAAGACGAGTAAACTTTCCCTATTCTTGTACATATGGATCTCTGCGATAAAAAAAACTTTTAAAGTATTGAAACATCGTTCCATTAATTCCTATTTCTTTCAATTTATAAAGTAGTCTAGCGTGCCAGATACTATCATACGCTTTTCCGATATCAAAAAAGGTAGCAAGTGTACTTTTCCGTCTAGCAAACTGCTCATGCTGGTGTATGTGTTACACCTCTGTCACCACTACTTACGCATTGTGATAGATTACTCGTACAATGATAACAGTTGGTCGTGCATTCCGCATTTGAAATGCAAGGTTCCTTACAACTGGATGGTTTGTAAAGTGACCTGAAGGGAGTCATTGGCTTCCTGAAAAACAAAAGGCAAAGAGACAATCATTGCCCTAACGACCGTATCGGAACGTTCTTACTATTGTTTGGCAACTACAGTGACACTGGATACTTTACTCGAGATTTTTGTTTTCTATCAAAGTCAGTTGTCGAGCAGATGCCATTCAAATTGCTGAACAGACAATAAATAGGTCAGGAAAGTTATAAGTCAAATGATTAGTTTATGCGTCAGCTAGTTAATTAGTTAGGAGGCATGTTAGTCCATTAGAAAATTTGAGAGACAGCGAAAAGACGATTTTTGCACTGTTCTTGTTTGTTTTTTTCCCCCTTTTTTAATTAAAAAAAAATTTCATGCAGATACATGACATTTACATACATATACATAAACTAGAAAGAAAAAAAAACAACCACCATACATACGTACATATACAGATCACCAGATGAGAGTTTAAGATAGTACATATACAGATCACCAGATGAGAGTTTAAGATAGTACATATACAGATCACCAGATGAGAGTTTAAGATAGTACAACATGAGTCCAATTACATATAATAAGACAGGTGTAGATACATTAATGAACATATTCAAACCTTTTATGAATTTTCACACACACACACACACACACACACACACACACACACACACACACACACACACACACACACACACACAGATGCGCGCGCGCGCGCGCGCGAATCTGTACGCATCTGTACAAACATTTGGGATTGTTAAGTCTAAAAGGGAAAGTGAACCACAAAGACTTCAAAAGAAAAAGAAAAAGGTTAACCTATAATATAGTAGCATTGTATGATATATTATGATAGAAGCATAACTAGCCATAATCATTACACAAAACACACGAACATTTAGACATGGGAAAATAATGGTTTGTATGTCAGCCACTTTTCAAAAAAAGTTGTATAACATAAGCTTAAATATGCATTATGTTGCTCGATTTTATATCTATAGTTCAATTTTTTCAAAAAAGATGTTGTTTGTGGAAGGTTTCCTTCTAATTTGCATGTGTATACGTAATGTTTTGCTAGTAATATAAAGAAATATAAAATACCATCAATAGTGATAGTCACATCGAAGCCCAATAATATTAAGGATGCCGTTAATTTCATATTCTCTGCGTTGACACATTTTTCTATAATTAAACCAACAAGAGAATTCCAAAACTGTTGAACATAAGCACATTTCCAAAGCATATGGTCAATACTATCTTTACATAAACCACAAAAACTACATTTATCATTATCAGCCACTCCCATTTCTTTTAAGATAACATTAGTACCTAGACACCTATGCAATATTCTCAGCTGAAACCATTTCAACTTTATGTCTTTAACTTTATGTACGTTCAAGAAGCATAATTTCCAGTTATGACGAACCGACATTTTCTGATCCCATTTGTCACAACATTTTGCTCGTAAATTATTATCAGTCATAACATCATAGTATAATCTAGAGCCTTTATGAATGGCGAACAATTTCTTAAATGAGAGTGTTAAGTTAATACATTTATTGTTCTCAACAACAATATTAGATTTTCTTATGTAGTCAGTTATAGCTGACCTATAGCCAGCAAAAGTAAGAAAATTAATATTTAGATTATACTTTTCCCTAAAACATCTATGAGACAGAAAATGTCCATTTTCATAAAATAAAAAAAAAACTGAGAAAGATGAAAAACGTCTTTGTTATCCAGTATTTTAGACACAATATATTTTTTTTCCTATTTGAATTCGGTTGTTGTAGCAAAAAGGCTCACCAAGAAATTCAGCAGAGGTTTTTGGTGTACATTTGTAAAAAAAAAAAAACTTCAAGAACTCAAGAATTATGAGCTGGGCGTTGTCGTTGCAGGAGTTCTCGTACGAAGTCCAGCCAGTTCCTGGTTCGGCAAATGTTTTCGCTGACCTTCTCTCCCGTTCATGTGAGAATCAGTTGATCCCTTAGGAAGTGAGTTTCCTTGTGTGAACTGTAGTTTTATGATACTGTTTTGATGTGTGATTTCTGGGTTTGTGTATTCTGCTGTTTGTTTACTTCTTCAAAAAAAACAACAATTTGGTCATTGTTTTTGGGTTTTTTTTAGGAGGGGGGGGGGGGGAGTATTGTGACGTCAACGTAAAAAAAAAAGTATTATGACGTCAAGGTAAAATTAGGTAACTACATGACAAAATTGATAATTTTTGACGAGAGGAGACAGCAAGCACTAACGGCCGAGGCTTAGGTGTCCAGCCTACTTTAATTTGTTTTAATCGTCGTTTTCTCCGTAGTGATACTATGTGGAGAGGCTGACTTTCAAGTCAGTAGTGCGTCGATGTTCACTGTGTATGTGCGATACTTCTGATGACGGTACCAGCGAAATATGTACCAGGAAATTTATTTGTTATAAAAATGTTGTGAATGCTGTGTCGCCGAGAGTGACTTCAAACTCCTGCAAGAATATTTATGTGCACTAATTGTACCACCTCACGTGTGTCGGTGGGCTGAGTTTATTGATGTGAATATTGTAATGTCAATACACGGAGAAGCTCAATTTTGTTTTAGATCAACAATACGTCGAAGTCTATTGTGCGTTATGGGACTTTGCTGCAATCGTGTTCTCCGGGGATTCAATATTGATTGCTGTGCTTTGTGAATTTGCAGTTCTTCTATGGTTTACTGTGCCTTGTGAATCTGTGGTTCTTCTGTGGATAACTGTGCCTTGTGAATCTGCAGTTCTTTTTCTATGGTTTACTGTGCCTTGTGAATCTGCGGTTCTTCTTCTGATAGTTCGACATAATATATTGTGCTTGCTATGTTGAGACCCTGTTTCTTCTTCATCGCTTGTGTTTGTGAACGGCTGTGTTTACCGTGTGGGGACCTTGGTTATCCTTCTTCGTCTTATTTTAATGATGTAGGCTGTAGCTTGGGTACTGTGGAACCGACTGCGTTGACTGTATATGTGAGACACTGTGGACGGCGCCGGCAAGATGTGTGAGTTATATCAAGAGACGTAATATGAAACGCTGATATCTGATAATTGAAGTGTCATGTATTGATGTCTTAATTGACGTGAATTGATCTGTATACTATGTAGTAGCATGTACTGAGTTTGTAACAATTCATATTGATGGTTCAGGCAGCATATAAAAAAAAGAAAATCTAACGTGTGTTGCCTGGCTATCCATGTCCGTATGGTGTGGGTGTGTGTAGGGGAAAAGTCGTACACGCATCCAAACTTTTGAGAGCGAAAGTCAGACAACAAAACACACACCGCACACCATCCGTAAGAAAAACAGCTTGGAATATCTGGTAAGAAGAGGTCCAGTACCCTTAAGGCAATGGCAGAGGCCGCTAACAAGGGTTCCATGAGGATCAGGTCGAGGTGGAACAAAGTAAACTTCATAAGGCTTACATTTCTCAATGTAAAACAAGTATCCGTTAGCGATATGGGTAAGACATCAGTCTAAACAGGCACGCTTCGAAAGGCCAACCCATACAGAAGGTGCAGGCTCGAATCACGGTGGCGCAAGGATAAAGAGAAAAAATGGCAGCAGAAGGGCATCTGGAGAGCCATGAACTGGATGCGGCCCAGGCCCCTTAGAGTGTGAGGATTTCAGGGCTGAAACACTTGCTTGAGAGGGGTTTCTTCTTTGAAGACCTGCTATCAATCTCTCCGTAAAGTTTTTTTTTAAGACAAGAGCAATTTGGAGAGTGCATACCTCTGTTAAAGCCGGGGACAACGATAGCTGGAATCGGTCTGTTTAATGAAATAAGTTATTTTTGGAACCAGGGAAAGTAGCATTTGATACGGACTGCAGGATCTATTTCCTATTTACTTTGAAAAAATACAAATTAGAAAATAAATGTCTGTATTACTAAATTTATTTTCCATTAAAATTCATTAACAGTTGAAAGCAGTAACGTCCTCGTGCTTGATATGTTCAGTGGATCGACTGTGGTAATGTGCTGTCAACAATAGGAACAGATCCTTAGTCCGCCGTTTCATCTAGATCCTTGATCACAGATCTGAACCAAAATGTAATGGATTTATCTGTGGGCCGCATTCCATCTTCCCGTCAAATTGTATTGGTTGCTTCTGAAGTTTGTGTTTAACCACAATAACAACAGCAACAACAACGACAATAATGTAATAATAATAGTAGTAATAACAATGATAATGTTAGATTTGAAAGTGGGGTGACTGCAGGCGGAAGTTGAAACACAGAAAACAAAAACAGAACTACCAAGCCGCCAAACGAAGGAACAAAGTACAAAAAACACACAATACGTTTCGACCTATTGGGCCCCATTCAGACAGGATAGCAATATTCAAAACAATGGAAACAAAAGGCGAATAGTCATGTATTGCTTCGTTCTGGTGCAAATGTTTGTGTGGGGGAAAAGCTAAAACTACAGAAAAGAACTGAAGACAGAGGGAAAAGGCTGAAGAAGAGAAGATACAGGTTGAATGATAATGACAATAATAATAATAACAACGATGATAACAACAACAAAACCAATGTCACGAGGCCTGTGATGTTGGTCCATCTTGGGTTGTGGTATTATTTATTTGTTTATTTTTGTTGTTGCGGTTGTCGTGAATCAATCCCTTAATGTGGCTTGTAGTGTGTTTGCACCTTAATGTTGTTCAGCTCGGGTTAGGTTTACTTTCTCTCTCTCTCTCTCTCTCTCTCTCTCTCTCTCTCTCTCTCTCTCTCTCTCTCTCTCTAATTCCACTGTCCGTGCAATTCATCCTGCAGGTTCACGTGTGGCTGGTGCCTTTCTCTTGAACTGGCTGTCTCGATCGGCCTCTCACCTGTCTTTTTACCTGCCGCACGTGCTGCATTCCCCTTAGCTTGAGGTATTCTCACTCTGTGACGTATGGTGGCATGTTTGCTGCCAACGGTTAGGAAGGTTTTCTCTTCACTTGTGCGGAAGATGTCCCTGGGAGCGCCCGCTCCGGTTCTGGTTCTCGACCATATCGCCGAAGGTACAGTCAGTACCTTCATTCCTGCAGTCGGCCTGTAGGGGAGGGATGTCAGCGTTTCCGCATCTGCTCGGCTGGTTCTCTCGACTGGACAGAGGGCAGAGAGTCGCTTGACCCGCCACTTCTTGGGTCACCCACGGGTAGCTGGTAAGCATCAGTTGTGTTTCGTGGGTTTTTTTTTTTTTTTTTTTTTTTTGTTAGCCGGCTAATTCTTCTTTTGCGCAATTTCTTTTTGTTTTCAAAACTATAAAAGAAATATTGTTTGAGACCACTTTTCTCTGGTTAATTCGATTTTTAACCTGGCCATTCAAAATTAACATCTAAAATTCTCTCCTTTCATTCATCTGTTGATGCGGTAGTCGGTGGGGATAGTGGAGAACCTGGTGATTTAGGGTTGGGACTTGCTTGGTCTCACTCGTCCGCCCCGGTCACAATCGCTGGTCTCATATTCTTCGGCCACCGTCTGTTTGTGTGTGCAAGGGGAACGAGTGTTTTGTGTTTGCGAGCGTGCGTACGCACGATTAGGCGTTTGGATGCGTGGTTTGAGAATTGTGTTATTTTGAAGTGGTACTGTAAATGTGGGGGTAATCGTGCCATTAAACTATGATTATTTGTAAATGTGGTGGCAATTGTAAAGCAATGATTGCTGTACTCTTCAAGTTCAAATCCTAAGAAAGGAAAATGTGTTGTGGTCGTTGAACGTGAGTGAAGGAAGGATGGAGATATAAATTGCTATTCGTTTCTTCAACCTGTTAATTCAATGTAATTTCTTGCCTGCTTCGTGTGAGAGGACCTTTAGCGAACATTCATCATTTGTTTTGTTTACTGTTTTACGCTCAGGTCTGTGTTGAGCTGGTGCTACTAATGCATTCAGCAAACACCTCCCCTCGCCCTTCATGCGGGTGGCTGTTAGGGTTTAGCAGCATATTTCATTCCATACTGACTGCGGGGTTCTAGTACCCCTTTCCTTTCCTGTTCCTTTCCCTTCTTTTTTCTCCTCCCGCTGGCTTCACCCGGGCCTGACGTTCTTGAGGCCGCAGTGTTTGAGGAGCACGCATTCTTCACTGGATGGTCCTACCCCTGTCCGGGACCTTTAACGACTACCGCCTCGTCCGACGGGATGGGTTCTACACTGTCTTCAGACTTCATGCAGCCCATGAGACAGCTGAGCGACTGTGGTTAGCTCTGTGTCGTGCTATTGGAAGTGGTGTGGGTGTGTGCTGAGGGTGTCGGCACTGAAAGACTATTCAGAACAGGCCCGTTTTGGACACCCGATTGGACATGATACTCCCAGTGAACTTTGGGGAGGTAAGGGTGGAGGACAACGGGAAGGAACAAATGTGTGTTGAAATGCTTATTTGTGACCATGGGTATATATTGTGTGTGTTGAAATGCTTATGTGTGACTATGTGTATGTTGGTGTGAATAAATGGTGTGTTGTATCGTAATCCTTCCTGTGTGATCTTTGCGGAGCGCGTGAGGTCAGTCGCTCCCTTCACTCCCCTTTTAGACCGATCCTGTCAGGGCCGACCTCCAGGGGCCGGTCGTGACAACCAACAACAACAACAATAATAATAATAATAGTAATGATAATGATAATAATAATGATATTGATAACAACCACAACAACAACAGCAACAACAACAACCACATCAACAACAGCAATATCCAGAACCAGAACAACAGCAACAACAACAACAATAATAATAATCATAATAATTGTTATAATAATGGTGATAATAGTGATAATGATAATAATACCAATGACAACGATAATAATGATGATGGTGATGATATGATGATAATAATAATAATGATAATAATAATAATAACAATAATGATAACAGTAGTAATCATAAAAATAGTAATAACAATAACAATGATGATAATGGTGATGATGATGACAATAATAATAATAATAATAAAATACTCATAATGATAATGATATAATAACAATAGTAATAATAATAATAATAATAATATTATTATTATTAACAATGATGATGATGACGATAATGATGATGATAATGATATTATTATTATTATTATTATTATTATTATTATTATTATTATTATACTACGACTAATAATAATGATAGAAATAACAATGTTGATGATGATGATGATGATAATAATAGTAGTTATAACAACAATACTACTGCTACTACTACTACTACTACTGCTGCTGCTGCTGCTGCTGCTGCTGCTGCTACTACTACCACCACCACTACTACTACTACAACTACTACTATTACTACTACTACTACTGATTAAGTATTATGGTAATGATGATGGTGATCTAGAAAAAAGAAAATAACATGGTGATGATACTTCCACTTCTGATAGTGATGATAATGATGATGATGATGATAATGATGACGACGACGATCATCATCATCATCTAGGAAATTGGATAACAAGTAAGATCTGAGCAATGTAGATGTAGTTTTACTTTACCACTACTACAACTACCATCACAACAACAACAACAACAACAACAACAACAACAACAACAACAACTACTACTACTACGACGACGACGACGACGACGACGACGACGACGACGACGACGACGACGACGACGACGACGACTTTTACTACTGCTACTGCTAGTACTACTACTACTATCATTTCTACTGCTACTGGTGTTGCTCGTGCTGCTGCTACTGCTACTAGTACACTACTGCTATTGCTAATATAGCCATAGTTATGACAATAGTATAAATAAAAATTATTATTATTATTATTATAAAAATGGGAAAGATTGTAATATAAAAATAAAATAAGTATACACACACACACACACACACACACACACACACACACACACACACACACCACACACATGCTTAACAGTATAGAAAATACAAAAGGAATAAGGTTGCTCATAAAGTTCATGTAAGGAAAAGGATAACAACAGCAATACTAATATCAATAGTCATAAGCTTGCTTGATAAAGTTTGTCACGCCAAATCCGAACAGAGTGCTCCGAAAAGGGTAGACATTCCAGAGTTATAACAAAGTCCTGAGGGACAGCAATAAGACATCTCCATTTTTCTTTTTCAAAATGATAATGGACAGAAGATATGATAGAATACCTACCACTGCGATCGCAGGTTACGGCGGTTGTCCGTAGGCAGTCCATTGTCCACATCTCTTGTTATTTGTCCTGGCTGGACCCCTGGAAGAAGCAGGGATACTGATCGTTCAGTACACCTTACGTTGATAATGATAGATGAGCAGCCTCTATCGATCACTGTCATTACAATCAACACTTACTGCAGAGAAGGCCACTATGGACATGACTGCTTCACATCTCCAGATTCCATTAAGTACTGGCGAAAGACAACAAATAAGCTACAAAAAGTATGACGCAAGGAAAAGAATGAGACAGAAATGATGGAGGGCAGGGACTGACCACACATGTCATAGGTAATGATTGTGTAGCGTTTTATCGTCATAAAATAATATCTTCATTTAAAAAAGGTCTTTTGTTTTCCAAAGGTAAACTTGGTACCCACCTCCTCTAGAATAAGACAAGACTGTACACGTTGGTATTATCTGTACTACTAACCACCCTTCACTTTGAGTGGGCCTGTTGAGAATCAACGTCATCAATAGTATACCATGCCATCGTCACAGCAGATTATTCATACCACTAACATTGTACAATGCCATAGTCACTATGAGAATTAACGTCATCAATAGTGTACCATGCCATCGTCACAGCAGATTATTCATACCACTAACGTTGTACAATGCGATAGTCACTATAGAATTCTTTGTCTAAAAATCACGCTGCTGATATTGTACCCTGTCATTGTCACACCAAAGTACTAACCACGTCACAGAAACACTGCAGCATTTTGGAGCTGGGAAAGATAGAATTGACCATATCAAAGAAACACGGCATAATGTGATGTTAGGGTAGATGATACTGACCACGTCAAAGGAATACTACAGTGGTGTGGTGCTGGGATAGATGGTACTGACCACATCTGAGAAACCCTTCAGTTGTATTGTGCTTGGATAGATGATATTGACTACATGCAAGAAATTGCACAGTGGTGTGGTGCTAGAATAGATTATATGATCAAATGAAAAAAAGTCAAGCAATGGTGTGGTGGCGGATATAGATAGTATTGACCAACCAAAGAAACACTGCAAGCAGTTCTGGTATAGATGGAACTGACTACCACATCAAAGAAACACTGCATGGCTAATGGTGTGCTGCTGGAATAGATGATACTAATCACATCAAACAAAACTACAGCTGTATGGTGCTGGAATAGATAGTACTGGCCATCTCAAAGAAACCTTGTAGTCGTGTGGTGCTTGGATAGGGGGTATTGACCACATCAAGGAAGCACAGCAGCGGTGTTGTGATGGGAACAATAGTACTTATAGATCAATAGTACTGACCACATCGAAGAAACATGGCAACAGTGTGATGCTGGAGATGATAATATTGACATTTCGAGGAAAAAAAAACTGGAGTGATGTGGTGCTAGGATAGATGGTACTGACCAAATCAAACAGAAATTACAGGTTTATGGTGCTGGGATAGATGGCACTGACCACATCAAACAGAAATTACAGGTTTATGGTGCTGGGATAGATGGCACTGACCACATCAAAGAAACAATGCAGTGGCGTGGTAAAGGGATACACAGTATTGACCACATATAAAAATACAGCATTGTCAGTTTGGTGCTGGAATAGATTAGGCTGACCATATGAAACAATACAGCAGTATGGTGTTGGGATGCATTACATTGGCTACATCAAAGAAACTCCACGGTTTCGTAATACTAGAATGGATGACATTGACAAGAACACAGAAATACTGCAGAAGTCTGGTGCGTGCACGAAGTGTGCGGTGACAGCTTGGACAGGTAATGTGGAAGACCTGCTTTTGATTGCTGGAGCAGGCTTTCCTTGTCTGTCTCTTGTGTTGTGCCGCAGTTGTCCTCCTTTCTTCCAATAAATTGATGCCTTTGTGGATAGAGAATCGCCATATAGCTCAGTCCATAGCAGTCTTTTTCCCTGT
Source organism: Conus canariensis (assembly GCA_033310375.1). NCBI lineage: Eukaryota > Metazoa > Mollusca > Gastropoda > Neogastropoda > Conidae > Conus > Conus canariensis. The sequence goes on from CM065732.1 coordinate 67,744,249, forward strand.
GTCAAGGTTGGTATTAAACGCTTTACAGGATGTTGTGAGAGTGTCTTAGAAGCGTTTCTTCTGACCTTCATGGAAGCACATTCCTAGTTGCAGCTTACCATAGAAGAGTCTCTTGGATAGCCGGTGGTCTGGCATGCCAGCTACATGACATGGCCATCGAAGTTGAGACAGCATCAGGATGGTGTGGATGCTAGGCAGGCCTGCGTGGTCAAGCACCTCTGTCTGGGATCTTGTCCTGACATTTTATATTTAACAATCTTCTGAGGCAGGTTGTGCGGAAGCGATTCAGCTTCTTGGCATGCCATTGGTACACTGTCCACGTTTCACTCGCGTAGACGAGCGTGGGGAGAACAACTGCTCTGTACACCTTCAGCTTGGTCTAAAGACTTACGCCTCTTTTATTCCAAACATTGATGTGTAGTCTGCCAAAGGCTGCACTTGCTTTTGCAATTTCGTTGCTCACTGCTTCGTCGAGGTGACGTTCTGGGACAGTGTGCTGTCAAGGTAGGTGAATTTACTAACCATTGACTGTAATGTTAAGCTCAATGTAGGGTCTGCTCGGCTCGGGTTGATCAAGAACTTCCGTCGTCTTTGTGTTTGTAGTGAAGTTGGTGCATGTTACGGAAAACTTGTCGATGCTGAATTGCGTGTCAGTTTCCAAAACCAGCATCGAGAGCGCAGTCATCAGCAAAGAGAAAGTCTCTGATGATGTCTGTCATTATCTTAGTTTTGCCTAGAGTCTTTTGAGGTTAAGCAGCTTTCCATCTATTCTGAATCTGATGTCAATGCCTACGTCTCCTTCTCTGAAGGTGTCAGTCGGCATTGTAGAGAACATAACACTGAACAGAGTGGGTGCCAAAACACAGCCTTGCTTTACGCCACTTGCGACAGGAATGGGTCGGGTGTGTCTCCATTGTACTGAATTCGGGCCTGGGATAGTATTGACCACATCAAAGAAACACAGCAACTGTGTGGTGCTGGAATAGCCAGCATTGACCACATCAAAGAAAAACTGCCGCCATGTGGTGCTGGGACAGAGAGAATTAACCACGTCAAAGAAAGACTTGCTGAATAGATGGCACTGACCATATCCAAGAAATGCTGCAGCGGTATGGTTCTGGGATAGTACTGATCACATCAAAGAACCATTGCACTGGTATGAACCACGGACAGGTGATTCTGATCACATCAAAGAAACACTGCAATGTTGTGGTGCTTGGATAGATGGTACTAACACCATCAAAGAAACTGCAGTGGTGTTGTGCTGGGACAGCTGGTGTTAAACACATCAGAGAAACACTGCGACAGTGCGGTGCTTGCAGTGGTGTGGTACTGTGATAGATCGGGTTGACTACATCAAAGAAACACTACAGCAGTGTGGTCCTGGGATAAATATTACTCATTTTACTTAGGAATGCGGTGCCTCGCCAGTGCAAAAAAAAAGGCTGCCAGGGTTGTTTTTGTACTCCCAGTTCTTAGAGAACAGGGAGTACTTTAGAATGGGAACGAAGAAATGCTGTCTGTGTGTCTGTCTGTCTGTCTGTGTGTCCGTGGTCAAAATGTGTTCCACTCGCTCCAGACAAAACTACTGGGCCGATCTTTCTGAAAATTTGTAGGTATGTTCATTATGGGCCACGGATGATGCCCCATGTTTTAGTTTACCGCTATAGCCGTTACTAGCGGCTGTAATGGCCTGTAACGGTTTTTCTTCTTTATGGAATATCTTAGAAAGTACTTGGCCAATTTAGAAACGGTTTGGATGATCTTGTGACAAATCGGAGCCTCTGTCCATATGTAAGTGATGTAATGCTGAAAATGGATTAAACAACCGTAAAAAGCCGTTATTCTGCCGTTATGTCTTATATATTGGTGGGTTTTAATGAAATTTTGTATAATAGAAAGGTTATCACACACAAATGGCACTTCCATGTAGTGTTTCAAAATCTGACCGTTAAAAACCGTTATTCTTGACATATTGTCCGATTTGGATGAAATTTGGTATGTACACAGGCTTTAGCCCAGTGAGGAATAAAATACCAGTTTCAAAAGTGTACATCGGTTAAATAACCGTTAAAACCGTTATTTTGCCTTTATTTCTTATCTCACAAAGCACTTGGCTGATTTATAAGCGGTTTGGAAAACTGGGAGTAGGTTTATATGGTTCGCATCTTGTTGATTCTTCAGACGACATGCCCGATCTCGTATTTACAGTTCGACTTCTCAAAAAGCTCCCAACCCTGATCAACAACCCACAACCTTCCAGGGTCCTCAGTGTTGTAAAATCTCTTGAGATTTGGTCAGCTTTTAGATGGTCTGGTCGTCTTGAATGCCTTCCAGGGTCCTCAGTGTTGTAAAATCTCTTGATATTTGGTCAGCTTTTAGATGGGCTGGTCGTCTTGAATGCCTTCCAGGGTCCTCAGTGTTGTAAAATCTCTTGAGATTTGGTCAGCTTTTAGATGGTCTGGTCGTCTTGAGTGACGTGAACACATTTCAGATACAATAGAGACCAACAAAAATTAGACAAACACTTTCTAGAACATTCTCACAAAGCCAGTGCAGACTCATGTACGCTCAATAGCAAGAAACCTGGTAGGGGGAATAACCAACTAGGGCAAACAGTCTTCACTTGGCGTCTTGTGTCCTAGTGATGGAGCCGTTTCGACAGGCGTGGTGGCAATTTGTCTCCACTCAGGAAGTACACAGTACAAAACTCGTTGACCATCTTGCTGAGGCAGGTAGAACATAAAAGAAAAAATCGTTGCTTCTTACGTAGGCCTTCTGGTGAAATACCAACCCATGGTGTTCTCTCTGATGAATCATTTCGTATGTGTGAATATCACCACTGAGAGATGAAATGTGACAAGGATACTGAAACAGATTGTAATGTTACAGGAATCGGGCTAGAATGCCAATTATTGACAGAGCAGAATATGTGAAACAGTATTTGAAACATGAATGTTGGAGAGAGTCTGCCTTTCCTGCGTTGAACAGGCTGCCAATGTGGTTGATCTGCACGATTTGCTGAATGCAGTTCCATTGACAGAGTCACCCCACTTTCATAATTATGATTCTGCTTGTCAACTAGTTTAAAGAGTCTGTTTCAATTGGTTAATCTTGTTGGCTCAAAAACAATGAAGGCTTTTTAAGCAGACAACAGGTCTTCTGTATTGGTGCATCTATCCATTTTACATTACTTCCTCTGGTTGATATTTTATGGAAGGAAAGGATTTCGCTAGCCATTTTCTAAGAGGTGGAAACAAAAATGGTGTAGCAATGCCCCTTCGCACCCCCCCCCCCCCACTCCCCCCTTTCCTTTCTCCACATCTCTCCTCTCCAGGCAGATTGAGACTAAGCTGTTCTCGATTTCACTTGCAAAACCTGAATGTCATCAGAACCAGAAGGGGATTTCTCCAACGCGTGTCAACCCACGTCTGTCCTGGACATAGTAGATGAGGGGATTTCTTCAATGCGTGTCAACCCACGTCTGTCCTGGACATAGTAGATGAGGAGATTTCTCCAACGCATGTCAACCCACGTCTGTCCTGGACATAGTAGATCCGCTGCAGAGTCTGCTTGTCCTCCTTCGATGAGGGGCACAGCGGTTTAAATCACAGACACAAAGAGAGAGGAAGGGAGAAGGAAAGAGAGAGATAGACAGACAGACACAGACAGAGAAAAGAGCGAGATAGACAGACAGACACAGACAGAGAAGGAGGAAGAGAGAGAGAGAGAGAGAGAGAGAGAGAGAGAGAACGAGAGAGAGAGAGAGAGAGAGAGAGAGAGACAGACAGACAGACAGACAGACAGACAGACAGACAGAAAGATTTACCGACGAAGTTGCCCAAGGCAAACAGCAGAAGCAACATCAACACAGCTGAGCCTGCCAGTGACAGATGCATTTTAATCGCTGTGTTTCCTTTCTGCAACAAATATTCATCAGCGCTGTAAACAATTCATCAAGCTGTATACACGCATTCCCCATCTCTCCTTCCCTCCCTCCCTCCCTCTGTCTCATACATATGCACATGCGGGCCCGCGCGCACGCGCGCTCACACACACACACACACACACACACACACACACACACACACACACACACACACACACACACGCACAAACACATACATACACATGGACGCACTTATGCATACACACACACACACACACACACACACACACACACACACACACACACACACACACACACGCACGCATGCACACACAATAAGATGTGCGTGCGCGCACCTTACTATACCACATTTTTGCACGTGAACAATCGCTTAGTTACAGTCCAGAAAGGATGAAAGTCCTAAGGGGTTTTGCTGTAGGGACAGTGAACTGTGTAAGAGGCTGATGCTCATGTCTTGGCGCCTTAATTCACTTTGACTTAAGTGCCCTTTTATAAGTAAACAGACTGACAGGCTTTTCAAGCCTTTACAAAGAAAAGAAGAGAAAAAGAACACGAAAGAAAGAAAGGACGCCACAAGAGGTTTGAATTCTCAACCGTCCGTCAGCACTGCAGGCAAAGTCTCTAATCATTTCACTTGGACCTCTCTAACAAGTGATAGAAAGATGACCATTGGAAGTCACAAATTTCTGCACATTTGCGTTTTATTTAATTTTTCTCAAGCGGCCTGCAAAACGTACACAGAATGAAAGCTGGAAGTGTTCACTGTGATCCTCCTTCCACCGTTCTCCCATAACTCTGTTGGGTCTTACTGAGGCACCATACTGGAGAATGTATCGATAATTACAAATAATAACATTACTAAAAAAACAAACAAAACAAAACACAAACCCCCAAAACAAAAAGAAAACACTAGTCGTGGCAATCAGAAACAAATGGACAAGAAGGGCACTCTGGGAGTGTCGACCAGAGACACCCGTGCCCCGCAAACACCATTCACTAAGGGAAGTAACTGTTCATTATTTTGACTGAACGAGTTACTCTCGACGTACATAATGCTTCTTGCCGAACAATCAAAGATCCAACGTGTAACTTAAAGGTCTACTTTAGAGGTTTTCGATAATTGGTCAGCTTATGCAGAAATATAAAATGTTTGATAAATTCGTAAAATAAACATCCGATTCGCTCCCGATCACACGAAATCGATCCGCGAAAGTGGGCATTATTTTGCACCTGTAATCAAGAAAACGGGTGGTAATCAACTAAATCTTGGCATGGCTTAACTGCTCTTTGATATGACGTCACGTGAGTGTCAGCGATGGCAACAGAAAGCGATTCTGCACATCTCGCTCGGAATTTAATTTATCATGTAAAAGCAGTGACTATGATTGCGACAGCCAATGTGATTCTGGGGATGTTTCTGCAAGGCCTTTACCTTATCAGTTCTTACCACGTCGGTTCCAGCTGGACCACGGAAACGAGCTATTCAGTTCCAGCTGGACGCCCGAACACAGCATTCCTAAGGCGTACGGGCTTCACCGAAGTCTCAAGTGAGACTACCGACTGACTTCTTGATGCGATCACGCGTGGACCGCGAGCGGAGATTCTCCTTCCTCAAGTTTGCACAAGTTTCACAATAACTAATTCTTCTGCGTCATCGATGAAGTATTCTGTGATGAAAGAGAGTACTCCTTCAGTCTGAGGGATATTTGCTGCAATATTTGAAATCAAAATGTCTGAATGTGAAATTCGCTTCTCACTTTGTCGGTCCTCAATAAAATTGGGTAAACACTTACCCTTAGATAGAATGTACCACCTTTTATTTTGTTAGCTGTGGCTATGCTTCACCTTCTTTTCCATCCTTAACGCGTTCATTCAATTTAACAAGAGTGATCTATCCATAGATAAGAACAGAATAAACGTGCGACTGTCGTACTCATCTGTACGAGCTCACCACTCTGCCTTCAAAGTATCCGCGCACAATGCAGACGAAATTTTTGATCGGGATCGGCCGACTTCGTGTCCACTCGAACGGGCTCGGCAATTGTCGGAACAGCTCGTTTCCGTGGTCCAGCTGGAACTGACGTTGTAAAAAGAACTTAGCGGCCCGGCATGTTTGCACGAACTGAATCCACTTCATTCGAGTATCTGGATCAGATGGAAATGTGTGCAAAGAATATGAGCTGCTGCACTCGCCCACAGCACAATACCTGCCACCCCCTCGTGACTTTTTAGGCTGTGGGGGATCGCAACTCATGTTGATTTCACTTGGCGTTGCCATGTTGTGTAGGTCGCGGCTGACGGCCACACCGTCAAGTGACGTCACGGTTTTCGGTCTACCGCACGGGGTTTGAACAGGTGTGCAAAAGTCGTTTTTGTATCTATTAAATTCCTCCGGCGATTTTAAAAAAAAATTACCATACTGTAGTTATATGACATGTAGACCTGTTTTTAACAAATTATCGAAAATCTCTAAAGTAGACCTTTAACTCTTCACAGATCCGTTTCACAGTTCAATGGTTCGTCCCTGGACCACACTCGATCTTTACAACATTTTTTTTTTGTCAGTTCATCTCCAGGCTTCTTTCAGTGTTGCCACTGAGTTTTTTGAATTTTATTTTTCTCCTTGCAAAAACATTTCTCACCATTTACATCTTGGCCAGGTACCATAAACAGTTTCCGTTCCATGTGTTAACATATTTGTATGGGGAGATGTTTCAAAAATTGATTAAATACAGAACAAAAAATAAGGGAAAAAACCAAAAACAAACAAAACAAAAACAACAGAGAGAGAGAGAGAGAGAGAGAGAGAGAGAGAGAGAGAGAGAGAGGGGATAGGGCACCGACAAAGCCACCAGGGGATCCAAACGTGCATGCATGTTAAGTGACACAGAGACAGACTCGTCCCTAAGCATATACATCAAGTCCAAAAGTTACTCTTTTATTAAAGATTGGTATAGTTGCCATTTTTCATACAGTTTTTGACTTGACTTTACGTCTTTCGCAACTTGCTGTTCAAAGTTATATCTTGTCCTTAAATACTGTAGAAAGCTTATCAAAATTAGAAGTTTTTTTTTTTCTCGCACTTGCATTTATAGATAAAATATGTTCCTAGAAATAGTATGAAGTCAAAGGTGTCATCACCTCTGAAATGATCTGCATGCCCAAATAATACCAATTCAACAGACAAATTCAAAGAGGCTGCATGCTGACACTTCTCTTTCATTATTGCTCGAAGTTGTTGCCAAAAATGTACCGTATGTTCACAAAACCAAAACAGGTGCTCAATGTTTTCCCTTTCTCTATTACAGAATGTACAATGATCACTCAGTTCAACTGTCATTTTTGACAACACAATATTTGTACCCAATATACGGTGTACAATTCTTATCTGAAACCATTTATGTTTTATTTCTTTTATTTTTTGTACCTTTTTAAAAAATGATATTCCATTCCAATTGCTGGTCAAGTTTTTCATTCCACTTGTTGCAAAAAGTAGGGGTTATGTTGTCACGCAGAAAGGCATCATACACGTGCCCCTCTGCTGACTGAACAGACAGGTTTCCACAATTTATACATTTCTTCATGCATGTTATTTGTCATTGTTACTGCAGTTTTCCGAATATATGCGTTTACCTCCCTTAATAATCCAGTGTACAAAATAAAGTCAGTGCAAAATCCATATTTGTAATTGAACTCTCTGTATGCCAAAAGCGTGTCATTTTCTTTCATTATGTGTCCAGTTTTGTATATACTTTTGTCGAACAGACTTTGATTTAAAAAAAAAAATTTTTTGTTTATCTCAATGTTTTCATTATAAAATATATTTTCCGAAGCAATTTCTTCAGAAACGCAAGATATGATCCTTTGGCCAAATTCTTTATATGCCTCAAATACATCAGCCCAAATTTTATTTATGGTTAATTGGCCTAGAGGAAGACTACAACCAATTTTTTCCAGCTGATATATTTTTGGACAACTTACCAAAGTAATACTTTTCCATTTGTGAGACGATATTCGTATTTTTCTAATCCATGCAAGTTTTAATGCAAATATATATTCTTTTATTCGAGGCACACCAAGCCCTCCATTCATTATGTTTTTAACCACAGTTTTTCTATTTATACGATCCCGTTTTCTATTCCAAACAAATCGAAATACTGAGTTTTGAATAGCAATAATTACATCATCGGGAGGGTGTGGAAGTAATATCCAGAGATGAATTAGTTTGGACAAGATTGAAGACTTTAAAACAGCCAACCTGCCTAGTGGAGTAATCTGTCTCTTTAACCATACATTTATATAGCATTCCTATTTCAAGAAATCTAGCCTGCATGTTTATTTCTGAACCATCAGCAAGATCACTGGTAAATAAGATACCCAGAATTTTTAAATGTGGTGGATTCCACTGAATATGTAAATGTTGCATGTAGCAAATCGTCGAATTTTTCCTACTGCCAAGCCATATTGCATTTGTTTTTTCTGTGTTTAATATCAAACCTGATTTTCTTCCAAACCTATCAACTGTTACCAGAGATTCCTCAAAAGACACTCTGTCACCTTCAAGCATAATTTCTGCATCGTCTGCATATTGTAAAATTTTGTGTTCTGTATTGTTAATTTAGATCCTTTTTATAATTCTATTATCTCTCAATATAATGGCAAGGATTTCCACACACAAAATGAATATGTAGGGTGAAACTGGGTCACCCTGCCTGCACCCACGATCTACAGGAAACCAACCAGGTGCCTGGCCATTCACAAGAACAGTTGACTTAATATCATTATATAAAGTACTTATCCATTTACGTATATCTGGTCCTAAACCGAATGTACAAATACTTTATTCATGAATCCCCAGTCAAGGGAATCGAAGGCTTTCTCGAAATCTAAACGTAACAGCAAACCAGGCAGTTAGTGTGTTTCCAAGTAGTTAATTAAGTCATAGATTAATCTGATGTTTCTGATATATCTATTGGCCATAAATCCTATTTGGTCCTCATTGATCAAACTTGGAAGAACCATTTTCAGTCTATTCGCAACACATGCTGACCCTATCTTATAAACAACATTTAAAAGAGTAATTGGCCTCCAGTTTTTGATGGCATCTTGAGATTTATCACCTTTAGGAATACACACTATAATTCCTTACTTTGTGTGGTGGGCAACTCGCTTAGTTTAAAACCTTCATTTAAAGATCGCACAACAAATGTTCCAAGTGATGGAAAAAAAAATTGAAGAGCTCAACAGTAAATCCGTGTGATCCAGGGCTTTTATTGTTTTTCATCTATTTAAGTGCATAGCCAACCTCATCCATAGATATTTTTCCTTCTAACTGTACCTTTTCGTTGTCCGTTAGGATATGAGGTAAATTAACCATTTCAGAAAACTTCCTTTGGCCGATACAATTCTTCATAAAATTTCTTCACTTCATGTTGGATCCTTTCGACATGAGATATTTCTAAACCATCATCTGATATTAAGTCATATTTTTGTTTAAGAAGTTTATTTTTTTCAAGCGAGCAAAAATATTGATTGACTTTTTCTCCCTCTGTTATCCAACGTGCTTGTGATCGAATCAAAAACTCCTGCATTTTAGCTTCCCTAAGTCTAACTAGTTCCTCTTTGTCCTGCTCTAAATCACGTCTTTCTTCATCAGTCAACTGTTCCTTCATCTCTAACTTTTCAATATTCACTTTTAAACGCTTCTGCTTTTCATTACTTCTGCGCTTCTTTTCAGCTGCAAATGTTATAGTTTTACTTCTTATTTTCATTAATAAAGCATCTAGGAACAGTTGACCTGTAATGGTAAACTGAATTTCTGAACGCTCAATAAATGGTAGTTGTTCTCTTGAATAGGGCAGTACTGCATACTCTTCTATCACAGCTTTAATTTCCTCGTTAATTTCATCAATGTACTGTTTGTCCTTCAACAAATAACAATTACATTTCCAGAAGGGGTATCGTTTAGTTTCTCTAGCAAAGGTTAAAGTTAGAGTAATCATTGAATGGTCTGTCCTGTATCCTGCCTTAATATCTGCATCCGTGACGAAGGTGGACACATAATCTGAAACTAAAAAAAAAAAAAAAAAATCAAGTCTACTTTGCTGCAGAGGGGAGGGTCTGTGCCATGTGTATCTTTTCAACTCAGGATTCAATATTCTCCATATATCTGTAAGATCTAGATTAAGCATCATGTCTTCAACTTGCTGTTGTGCTTTAACATTGTTATAATGCTTGTAATAAAAATAATCCATTGAAAATTCATGAACCAGGTTACAGTCCCCTCCAATGACAACATTCTCAACACCAACATCCTTAATATGATCTTCGAACTCAACAAAAAAAAAAACAACAAAAAAAGGATTATCGTGATTTAGTCCATACAGGTTAATAATCAACATCATCTTATCCAAAATGGATATGACAGCAAAACTGTAGTTTCCACCTGTATCTTTGTAAACCTTCTTTACACAAAATTCAAAATTATTGTTAAAGAGTATCGCAACACCTCTTGAATTTGACATATATGATGCAAAATATGCTTCATAACCCCATTCTGCTCTGATACACACTTCAAGCTTGGGGTCAAAATGGGTATCCTGTAAGAGATACACCGAGAACGCCTTTTCTCTTAGACAGTGAAACACATCCCTCCTCTTTTTTGATCCACTAGGCCTCGGCAGTTCATTGAACAAAACCCTACACAGTTACTCATGCTATAACTTTATAAGTAGAGGCAGGAATACACAACTGTACGCAGAAACACCCATACCCTGCAATCAACATACAATGCAACTGAAATACAGGTAGCTAAATACAAACAAAATCAACAGTCCCCTAAGTGACAACAAAATCTCACCATATCTCTCACGAAAGGAAAACAGCGTCTCACTTAACAAAGGATTTCCTCCAGTTGAACATAAAGACCAAATGAATAAAAGACAAGATGCGAAGCATATAAACGTACTCCCAGTTTTCCAAACCGCTTATAAATCGGCCAAGTGCTTTGTGAGATAAGAAATAAAGGCAAAATAACGGTTTTAAAGGTTATTTAACCGATGTACACTTTTGAAACTGGTATTTTATTCCTCACTGGGCTAAAGCCTGTGTACATACCAAATTTCATCCAAATCGGACAATATGTCAAGAATAACAGTTTTTAACGGACAGATTTTGAAACACTACATGGAAGTGCCATTTGTGTGTGATAACCTTTCTATATACAAAATTTCATTAAAACCCACCAATATATACAAAATAACGGCAAAACAACGGTTTAACGGTTACATAACCGATATACACTTTTGAAACCGGTATTTTAGTCCTCACTGGGCTAAAGCCTGTGTACATATCAAATTTCATCCAAATCGGACAATATGTCAAGAATAACGGTTTTTAACGGTCAAATTTTGAAACACTATATAGAAGTGCTATTTGTGTGTGATAACCTTTCTGTATAACAAATGTCATTAAAATCCACGTATATATAAGAAATAATGGCAGAATAACGGTTTTTAACGGTTGTTTAATCAATTTTCAGCATTACATCACTTACATATGGACAGAGACTCCGATTTGTCACAAGATCATCCAAACCGCTTATAAATTAGCCAAGTACTTTCTGAGATATTCCATAAAGAAGAAAAACCGTTACAGGCCGTCACAACCGCTAGTAACGGCTATAACGGGGCAAACTAAAACATCAGGCATTATCCGCGACCCATAATGAACATACCTGCTAATTTTCATAAAAGTCGGCCAAGTACTTTCTGAGATATTCCATAAAGAAGAAAAACCGTTACAGGCCGTTACAGCCGTTAGTAACGGTTATAACGATAAACTAAAACATCGGGCATTATTCGTGACCCATAGTGAACATACCTACAAATTTTCAGAAAGATCGGCCAGGTACTTTCTGAGATATTCCATAAAGAAGAAAAACCGTTACAGTCCGTTACAGCCGTTAGTAACGGCTATAACGAGGTAAACTAAAACATCGGGCATCATCCGTGACCCATAATGAACGTACCTGCTCATTTTTACAAAGATCGGCCAAGTACTTTCTTGAGATATTCCGTGAAGAAGAAAAACCGTTACAGGCCGTTACAGCCGTTAGTAACGGCTATAGCGGTAAACTAAAACATCGGACATCATCCGTGGCCCATAATGAACATACCTACAAATTTTCAGAAAGATCGGCCCAGTAGTTTTGTCTGGAGCGAGTGGAACACATTTTGACCACGGACACACAGACAGACAGACAGACAGACAGACACACAGACAGCATTTCTTCGTTCCCATTCTAAAGTACTCCCTGTTCTATAAGAACTGGGAGTACAAAAAGCAAGCAGGACATGAAACACAGCAAAACATAGTAAAGTCAAAGAATCAAGGCTATAATAACAAAACACGGTTAATTTTTGGGGAACGATGCGTTTATGTGCGCCGACAGCATTGTGGATATAATGAGAAACTAATGTGAAAAAAAAAGTCTGGATGAAAACAACGGCGGGGAAGAAAAAGGGAAGGACAGGACTGTGGGCCGCGTCAGCAAGTCTGCAGCCATCTGTTCATACTTGCGATATAGGAGCGCGTGCCGTAGCGCGTGCAACTAACTTGTACGCGGCTTGCACGAGGACTTTTTCAGCTCGTGAATCTTGTTTATGAACGACTACATGCGTGCAAGGTAATAGCAACAGCAAAGCGCAATGCATACAATTAGATGCTATGCATAAAATAATTACCACATCTTCTGGGGGAAAAAAAAAAGAAGGAAAGTGCAACGTCGGAGAAAGAGGGAGAGAACGGGGGAGGGGAAAGGAAGATGAGGGGGAGAAGGGGGGAGGGGTGGCGCAAGGCAAGCTAGGCCCCCATCTGCTAATGCCAATCTAATAGTAAACTGCACACGAACACCATCTACTGAGCATATTTCAAACGTTGTAAGCCGGCATCATCTATCAAGTATTTGAATATCATTTTCATAACTAAATATCTGCCAGACCAAAATCATTATCTGTCGATAGACAGCACATGAATGCATACATATGATAACGCATTCAATGGGAATTTTTAACAGTCCATTCATATCTACACATAACTATCCAAAGAATTGCCAAAAAATTTGTGTCATTGAGATTAAAGTGGCCAAGCACACACACACACACACACACGGAAAAAAACAAACAAAAAACAACCCAACTTTGCCCCGGCTTCCCCCCTCCCCTCCTCATCTGCCATCCATCCACCTAAACCGAAAACAAAACAGCTAAACCAATTATTCTGTAATACATACAGCATTATATTCACAGATAAATTCATGGCAAACAAATATAAATGCAAAGAATTGCCAGCAACTTGTAGTACCATTATTGAGCGACACACACACACACACACACACACACACACACACACACACACACACACACACACACACCGAGTCAGGCAGAGTGTGCGTGCGTGTGTGTGTGCACACGTGCGAAAGAGAGAGAGAGAGAGAGAGAGAGAGAGAGAGAGAGAGAGAGAGAGAGAGAGAGAGAGAGAGAGAGAGAGACTCGGAGTTCATTCTTTCCACCACCCCTCATCCAATAGTTCTCTGACAGTTCATCAAGTTCAGTTACTACTGATCCTCGGTCTGTGAATATCCTTTATACAAATGATGCACAATTCAGTTCTTAACAAGCATATTGCCAGCAACTTGTCATTTTGCATGTGGATATTTTAGTCATAAGATATACACATGTGAATTACATACAAGCGCCCACATACCTAATTCAAATCCTAGCACAGCCACACTAAGTCAATGCACTAATTTTCATAAACAAGGAAAACATAATACCTACACAGACACGCACACACTCACATAGCTATACGCACATACAGGCATGTCCACATACATACATTCACACTGAAATGCACACACA
>CM065732.1:67780578-67782000 GCA_033310375.1 Conus canariensis
TGACCCTAACACACACACATAAAAAAATCCGTTCCTATACTACTTACTTCGTGGCCAAGCCGCCTGAATGATAAAATGCCACCACCCATCCATATTAATGACGTTTTCTGGGAGACTGCACTGGAAAATGAATAACGGGAAAACTTCTTATTGTCGGTTAAAGAAGGGAGTGAAGGACGAAGAAAGACTAGATTGGGTGTTTTTTTTTCCCCATCTTAGATTCAAATGCCGTTTTTTATTTTCCTCCCCGCTTTTTGTAACTGCTCAAAAAGTGGTGGCAGCGCTAGAGAGAAAGTTCTGAATGGCAAACTGTATCTGAGTGGGCCAAATGTTATTAGGGAGTATGATTCTACTGTCTACATTTTTCTTCCTTACGGTTGTGGCGGTTGATGACTGCGATTTTAGCGGCGAAGTACGGATGGAGACCCAGCGGGTGACACCGAGTTGTCGAGTAACGTCAGTGTGAACAAATGTCCACGCTGCACTATGAAAATCCCAGGGACTGTACTCAAACCCTTTGTGCGGAAAGCCACGCCCTGGACAGTTGCTGAACTGTCCAGTACCCCACAAGAACATCAGGAGGATATGTCAGAGACAGTACCTATGGAATCACACTCAACCAAAGTTACTCCTCCAGAGTCAGCCATCCTGCCGGAGTTACATTTGAGTGTATCACACACGGACTGGACTATTCCTATCATGCCAAAGACCATGACTATCTCTTGGCGATGAACTTTTCGGATTACTACAATGCAAACTTTTCCGATTCAAACTTTTTTGACGGCTGTCACAGCAAACACCGCGCTACGGTTTTAACCAGATAGTCACACCCGAGAAGAAGTAACAACCGTTAATACAATAGGCAAACTATTACTACCCGACCAACTAAAGTTCGTGTCGTACTCTTTTACCTCAAAACCTCAACTCTTTTGCCCCCTTTCTGAGTTCTTTTGCCTAACTCTTTTGTCCCTTCTGATCTTCTTTTGCCTGTTGTGGCATTAGGTTTTGGGTTGAGTTTTTTTTTTGTGGGGTGGGTGGGCTAATAAATCATGAGAGAACACAAGAAGTAATGCCGAGTCAGTTGTTACATTTATTAACGAAAGGTTAGTTGCAAGTAGTCATATATAAACGGGGGGCTGTGTTCATCATCTGTCAGCCAGATGCTTCATCATCCTAAAAACCACCCTCTTCGACTGGGCCAAGAGGTTTTTCACCACTAAGAAAAGATGGAAGGAGTCGTCACCACCGCCACCACCACCACCACCCTGAACTGCGGCGGGGGGGGGGGGGGGGGGGGGGGGGCTCGAGTGGCAGTAGTAATCGGTGATTGGGGCATCTTGGACCCGGAAGAAAGAGCCATAATGTGGGATCAGTTTGGTCAAAACACGAACCTGCTAATACGCTCATGCAAGAACCAACAAT
>CM065732.1:67782100-67789600 GCA_033310375.1 Conus canariensis
CACACACACACACACACACACACACACACACACACACACACACACGCGCGCGCGCGCGCGCGCGCGCGCGCACACACACACTTTGAAGAGCTCGCTTTCAAGTTCACCAAAGTGTGCAACCCGATACGCAAAAACTGGTTAATCGTTGAATGATGATCAGACTTGGAATTAAACTAGACGTCTGCAAAAGATATCAATGAGCTACGGCAACGAAACGGCAAGAACCTGTGACACGCTGCCAGACCACCACGTGTCTGTTCCAGACACTTGCAGGACGTACACATGGATGATTATTCTGGGTCATACGGTGAAGATTATAGGTATCTAATTTTCTTTTCTTTTTTTTCTGCGTGGACAGTTCAGCCCACAATCTGTGTGAACATTTACTTAAATGAATACATCATCTGTCATGTATTGTAAATGTAAAAGAATGGGAGGAACGTGTTAACAACGATGACTGTCTCAGTGGGGTTAACATTTCTTTTCTCTTTGAATTGCTCATAGATGCAGGAATGGAATAAAACTGTAAAAAGTGCGTTGTGCGTGCGTACGTGCGTGCGTGCGTACGTGCGTGTCCGTGTGTGTGTGTATGTGTGTGTGTGTGTGTGTGTGTGTGTGTGTGTGTGTGTGTGTGTTTGTGTGTGTGTGTGTGTGTGTGTGTGTGTGTGTGTGTGTGTGTGTGTGTGTGTGTGTAAAAATAACAATAAACAATAAACAATAACAATAAATTTATATCAGTCTTTTCAAGGCCATCTGACCCATATGAACAAGAGAGGCAAATCATCATATGAAGTAAACATGAAAGATCTCTTTTCACGCATGATATCATAGTTGTTCCCTTAATTTTAAACATTCTGTTATATAGAGAGCTACTTTGTACACCAACTTTCCTTTAAATCTTAGTATCAAAAATGGTATTTTTTTGCTGAGAAGGAAAACGATAATAATAGTGAGGAATGTATTTCGTTCTTAAAGACAGATATCTTGGACATATCAGCATGAAATGAGTTACGTCTTCAATGCAGTTCTCATTACATTGTTTACATGTACAATCATTTGGTAGTTTGCCAAAACGAGGGATACCATTGAGAGGAAGTCGGTGGCTTTTCAGCAGACGCAATGCCCTTCGAAGCTTTACATTATCAAGATCTGTAATATATGACGCTTTTATAAACTCAGGATGGTACACAAGGTAATCTTGCTCTGTTGACAAAGAGTCATGCCAGACTTGACGATAAACATCTTGGAGTCTAGTTTTAAGTAATGAGAGAAATGTCGGCACATGGCCAGAATCCTGCATCTCCCTAACATACCCAAAACCATAGGTACATAAAATAGTTCTTATATTTGTAACCCAGTTTTTTCTTCCAGACCTATCTTGCATGTACAACATGTTATAACACTGTTTGGGATATCTGTCATTTGCTAAATGTATAACACTGCACCAGTAATTCACAAGATTAATGTTTGTATCTATAAAAATAGGAAACCTGCCACATTCTGCAAGTGCTATCTTATTTCTGACGGTCCTTCCAACCCCTAATATCATTTTACAAACCTTAATCTGCACTTGCGCAATAGTTTCATATTGTTAAAAGCCCCAGATTTCTGATCCATATAACAAAATGGGCTTGATTTTCGTATCAAAGATACGAAGAATAGTACCGGCGGGAAGAGTTTTCAATTTCAGATGTAATCTTTTAACCCCTATAAGTGCTCGAAGGGCTTTACCACTTAAATTCCCAACACACCTTGTCCAGCTTAAGGTTGAAGAGAATATTACACCGAGATAATTATATGAAGACACGGTCTCTATTTCCTGACGGTTAAAATACCATCTTTCAGACTTTTTGATAAAGCCACCGTTTTTGAAGACGACCGTCTTTTTTTTTTTTTTTTTTTTTTGCTGTCCCAACCTCTGCGCCACCTCAGAGGCAGTGCACCCACGCCGCTCATTCCGACACCCCGTCCACAGCCACAGCCCGGTCGGCCCCGCCGCAGCCCCGGCACCGGCAATCCACAGGGAGCAGTCAATGTCAAGTCGTTAAGAGGCAACCCACCGGAGGAGACACTGCACTGCTGCCGAGTCACTTCGGTGGTGTTCAGTGGCGCCTGTTCTGATCTAACATACGCAGGACACCACCTACTAAGTCCCCTACTGACGACAATAATTGCTTAGTCGCGGAGCCGGCGTGGGTGAGCTCTCCCTCCGGAGGGCGCCACCACGTCCGTCCAACGACAGCTCCCATGGACTAGCCCATACCGGTGACCCCGACGGAACCAAACCAAGGCCACAGACGTGGAGAGGACATCGAAATTGAGGTCACCATGAGAGCAGGGCATGAAGGGCCACAGAATTTGACTTTTTTTTTTTATGCTGATCGATGAGAATGAGGATGATTAAGATGATGCTACGGATGTCCATTTCGGTCTGAGACTACATGACAGGGCTGTACTCTACGCTTCCTTTCATAATATATCCCGGCGTCAACCAGGCCCGAGAGATACAGGCACCTGCAGTGTTGGTCAGGAAATTTGAGCAACACTCTCAGAAACGCATCCATTAAGTGGATGAAACTCGACTGTGTGGTCCCAGTCTTCCCAACTGAGTCCGCAGCAAACTCAACTCTGGGTAGGAGCCGGTCGGGGCAGAAAAACCCACATGACTTCTGATGGGATTCGAACCCACGACCTCCCAGCCGGGAGTCCGCGACGCTGACCACTTCGCCACGGCGGCTGGTGAAGACGACCGTCTTCGTTTTATCCATATTTACTGAGAGACCCCATTTTTTGCAATAGTTTTCTAAACAGTCTGTTTTCTTTTGAAGATCAATAACAGAATTTGATACTAAAACAATATCATCGGCATACATCAATGAAAAAATATCAAGTGAATCACCGAAAACATTTACCCCATGTGCACCACAGTGTATTAAATATTGTTGAAGCTCGGACAGAAACATAGAAAACAGAAGGGGACTTAAAATACAACCTTGTTTGACACCAGTGACATATTCGAAACATTCTGTTATCTTACTCCCTACACGCACTGCTGCCTTAACTTTCTTGTACATTCCTTGTAAGGTATTAAACATGTTTCCATGCACACCTTTTGATAACAATAAAGAAAGTAATTTTTCCCTGTGAATACAATCAAATGTCTTTGAAAAGTCCACATACAGTGCATAAAAACGGCCACCTTGTTTTGTCAAGTACTTTTGTATCATTGATTGAAGTGTAAATATATTGTATGTTGTGGAATATCCTTTACGAAAACCAGCTTGTGCTTCAGGGATTATGTTGTTCTGCTCACAAAACTGTTCGAGGCTTATGACAGAACTGTATAGTTTGCAGATTACGTTTATAAGTGAAATACCCCTGTAATTATTGACATTATTTCGGTTTCCTTTTTTGTGTAATGGAAAGATTATCGCTATGGTCCATCTTTCGGGATATTCCCCAGTTTTGAACACTTGTTAAACAGCGGGTGCAGAAATTTCACCAACGTATCTTCTGCATGGAAATAGAAGTCAGTGGGCACGCCATCAGGTCCTGGAGCTTTTCCTCGTTTCATTCTATTGATGGCATCATAAATTTCGGTTTCAGAAATTTCAGCATCGATGCTAAAGTTTAAACATTCGTGACTGGTTTCTGAGTTATGTTCAGTAAGAGTGTTCCTCACTTCGTTTAGTGTGTTCGGTTGTTTCTGTATTCAGCAAATCTCTAAAATACTGAAACCATGATCGTGGGGAAATAGAGCTAACTGCATTATTTGTTTGATAAGTACACGATTTAATTTTCTTCCAGAAACATTTAGAATCGATGTCATTACAAGCTGCATTCAGTTCATTAACAACTTTATTGTTCTCTTCTTCTTGTTTGCGTTTGCACACAGCCTTAAAGTCTTTTTTCAAATCGAAATATTCATTAAGTTTGGAATGTTCACCTGTCCTCCGGAATTGATTCAAAGTCGTGTATTTATTCTGCTTTGACTGTTCACATTCTTCATCCCACCAGTTGGCTGCGTGCCTGGTTCCTTTTCATTCTGCTTTGACTGTTCACATTCTTCATCCCACCAAGTTGGCTGCGTGCCTGGTTCCTTTTCATTCTGCTTTGACTGTTCACATTCTTCATCCCACCAAGATGGCTGCGTGCTTGGTTCTTTTCTCTGAATTTTGATCTCATTGGTTCTGCAGCCTTTTGTATATACGAAACAACCCAGTCTGATCCCGCGTTCACTCCTGCATCTAACGCAGATACAAAATTTGTCCATTCTGATTCCTTTTCCGTGACAGTTTGAATGTACTGACTGTGGAATTGTTCATTATAAATAAACCGTACCCTGTCTTCAAGTCAAACATCCTCTTCCTCGATCACATTGTTATTTTCAAAAAAGTCAAATACGGGAACCAAAGGGAAATAATCTGACTCATTTCTGTTTACGACAAACATATCATTATGTGATGAAACAAAGAAGCTGAACAAATAAAATAGTCTACCGTGCTCATGCCCCTGTTTGCCACACAGGTTATTTCCCCTTCCTTATCGCCTTCTTTCCGTCCATTTACAATATAAAGGTCACGTTCTTTTAACATTTCTACAAGTGTGTGTCCAAATGTATTCGAATTAGGGTCTTTGGATCTCCTTTCTTCCGGTATTGCTACTACATTGAAAAAGTCATCAATTTCTTGTAGTTGAGGTACATGTCTATCATTAGAAACCTCAATGTCATAAAGACCACCAGTGCGAGCATTGAAATCTCCACATATGATCAAAGGTAAGTTAGGAAATATACACTCAATATCAGCTAAGTTGTTTTCTAACAATTCGATCCCATTTACGTTATCTTCGCTATATATCACAGAATATTCCGGCGCCATGTACACAAAACCTGCTATGAAGTCATAAGAGCAGTTGAATACGGATTTATCAAATTTCAGAAAGATTTTGTCTTCAACCTGTTCAAGCAGACGTTCAACACCAAAATCAATTTGTTTGTCCACACAAACGACAACACCGCCTTTGAAACGTTTAGAGCGGGGTGAAAAATAAACTTTATAATAAGGAAAGACATTTTCAATTCATCTTTTTTTACACGACCATATTTCAGATAATGAGAAAATTTTGAATTGTTGACAAAAGGATATAAATGATTTATCTCTAAGTTTACTTTTTAGTCCTTGAACATTCCAAGCCATAAATTTAACTTGTGGTTTTGCATCTTCAACACACATAGTTTGATTATTCTCTCTTATATTACTGTTTGTTTGTACAATATTGTTAGCATGCAACTGGTCGACAGAATGATTTCCATTATCCATGGTTTTGGTTCTAGTATTCTCAAAAACATACCTGGAATTTGTTTCATTTTCACATGAATGCCTGAAATTGCTACCAATTTTGCAACCGCACGCTGGTACATTTTCATCAGAGTTTACGCCAAGTTCTTTAAAGAGTTCCTTTGAAGATTCATCTTGTCTCTGTTTGGTCTCAGAATTCACAGAAGTTAAGCTTACGTTAGTAGAAATGATATTTTGCTTAGTTTGATTATGTTCATTATCAATACTGTTAGCGCTTTCTTTAACATGTCGGTTAATATTGGTGGAACACATTTCAAAGTCAAGGGAAGTTACTCTCCTTAGCCATGGTACGCGCTGTCGGCCGGCCCATCATTTCTGCCCCTGCCTCTCTTTCAGCTGCTGAGTGTCAGTGTCAAACACGTAAGTCTTTCCCTCTACAACCAGGGTGTCAAATCTCAGTTGCGCTCTTTTTCCATCTTGCTTGGCCTTTTTGAGGAATGGCAGAAGCTGACGGCGTCGTTCTCCCACCCTGGGGGTAAAGTCTTCAGACACAAATACACCGGGACAGTCTTTGAGTTTGCCTCGTGCAGATAAAACCGTTTCTTTTTGTTTGAATCGATTGAAGAGGACAATGATCGGGTGTGGAGATTTGCCACCTCTCAAACGATGAGCCCGTTCAATTTCTACTTCCTCATCGATTCCCATTTTGTCTCGGATGACTTCCTTTACTGCCCTCTCACAGTCATTCCATTTTTCGGTAGTCCGGCTGGAGGCGCGATACCATGAAACAACAAGTTATTTCTTCTGCTCCTCCCCTCCAGATCATCAATTTTCTCTTCCATCTTTGTGATTGTTTCTTTCATTTCCTTGTTTTCTCTCACAATTGATTCCATTTGATCATTGACTTTGTTGTTCAAAGCATCCATTTTATTGTCCATAGAATTGATTTTTTCTGTCATTCTCTGAGCATTTTCATAACATCGGAAATCGTACCTTGCTCGTTGCCGGCGATTTCCTCGGTGGCACCAGCTTTCTTTGTGGGGGATGTCAATGCGTTGGCACTGCTGGCCAGTCTTGTCTGACGTGTATTTTGCTGCTTGTCGCTAGGCCCTGGGTTTGGCTCCACCCCACCGATCATCAACAGAGCGAGCAGAGTGCCGATTGCAATTGCAGCCGAATACGTTTTTATTTTGAAACCACGACATCGCATTCTAGCTCTTTTTGCTTTCTTTGACAAAATCGCCCACAAAACAAAGGCAACAGTTTCCGATGCTTGCACGAAAGATTTCCACACAGCATCCCATGGCAGCTGGCTGAAGTCTGTTCACTGTAGCTTTGGACAGGAGCTCGAGCAAAACACGTCCGTCTCCGTCGACGATCACAAGATCTCTCTCTCTCTCTCTCTCTCTCTCTCTCTTGTGTGTGTGTGTGTGTGTGTGTGTGTGTGTGTGTGTGTGTGTGTGTGTAAGGAATGGCATCACACAGTAACGTACAGGTCCTTTTAGATGAATTATTCCCATGTTTATTGATAGCACAGAACATATACAAACAACCAAAGTACACCTGGACGTGACTCACCCCAACACTATGATTAGTAGGAAAACGAATTCACTCAACGTGTAACATAGAGTATTTCAGTACAGTTCTAGGACGGTAATTCAAATGCATTCTCATGGAGGGGCACCAACCCGTATCACAGACTGTTTCAATACAGAACCACATATATGAAGCAAGTATTCAGCGAGGCATGAAATTCGTATGTTAATCCGCATAGAACTCTGCATTCAAATTCACTCGAGCCTAGGGCTGTACAAAGGCAATCACTGGTAAATAAACAACAAAACACAAGGCAATCACTGGTAAATAAACAACAAAACACACACAGACAAACAATGTAACAAAGAGACCAACTAGAAATAAAAACACTTGGAGAGAAGTCATGAGCAGATATGAACAAGATAAGAAGTATGCTTAATTTCCTGCAGATTCCAGAGCCTTTTCTGTTCCATGAATTCAACAGAAATATTCTGCAGGGATGTACGTTCATTATGTATTGATGATTAAGTGTTTCTTGGTTATTCAGTAAGAGATGTGTAATCTATGTACCAGTGTTTGCCGACTGTGCAACATTTAGTGCTAAACGCAAACTTTTACAACTTCATTGCCTAGTGTGTGGAATAAGCACGGAGAGTCCATGAAT
>CM065732.1:67804600-67807100 GCA_033310375.1 Conus canariensis
TTCAGTTTACCTTCCTTGTGAATCGGTACTATTACTGATTCTTTCCATATTTGTGGCAAATGACCTGAGCTCCAGCATTTTTTACATATACTAAGTAAAATGCTTATCCATTTGTCTGGAAAATGCTTAATCATTTCATTTGAAATGGCGTCAGTCCCAACAGCTGTCTTTTTGTTTGGGAGAGAATCTATGGCGTCTTTCACCTCTTGTAATGTAACTGGGGCGTTGATGTCGCATGTGTCGTTATCAGATACATCATTAAAGACATGGGTACATTCTTTATCCTCTCTGAATTTTCTTTGGTTTTCAGACAACCCATCTAACCTGCTTACTTTAGCAAACTGGTCGACAAACGCTTCTGCTTTGTCTGTGGATGATGGTAATTTGTTATTATCAAGAATGATAGGATATTCTGGGAGTTTGATTCCATTTTTCATCGTTTTTATCTCTTTCCATACCATTCTACTATCTTTATGATCGAATGTGTTTCTCTTGCAGAAATTATCCTAATGATCCTTTTCGGCTTGTTCCATAACTCTATTACTATGTACATTTGAGTGTTTCATTTCCTTAAATTTTTCATGTACCATTTTCTTATCTTGACTTTTCTTAGCGTGCACGTATTCCTTGAATAACCGTTTTTTCTCATTAACTGCCTTATCGCAATCTTCAGTCCACCAAACATTACCGAGATGTTTACCCCCTTTAGAACCCTGATTCTTCAATGTAGGAATACATGAACCAGACACTTTTAGAACAGAAGTACAAAACGTGTCATACATTGTATCAATATCATCATCTGGGGACAAGCTTATGTCTAGATCTTTAAGTCTGTCGTAAAACTGAGACCATTTGGCATTTTTATAATCAAATCTTGGGATTGCATCATCAGGTTTTGTGTCTTCAAAATCAGGGGACTGATTAATTGTAATAATGATTGGTATGTGATCACTCCCAAGAGTTTCACTATAAGTTTCCCATGCACACGACAAAGCCATTTTAGGTGAAACCAAAGTTAAATCAATAGCAGTAGGTCTATGTGTTGATATATCAGGAACTCTGGTATAAGAACCATCATTGAGTAGACATAAAGTTGAGTCTACAACATTTTCCACAAACCTATTGCTACTGACCTGTGTGCTCTCTTTTTCCCAGAAAGGAGAATGAGCATTAAAATCCCCTCCTACTAACCATTTACCATTATCATTCTTGATATTTTTCATCCATTCAGTATTAGCTTCATCTGGACCCTTAGGTAAATATACAGAAGCACAGTTTACTTCTAAGGAGTCCGAAAACTTGACAGTTACAGCACATGAAAAAATCCCATGTAATCCACTAGGCACAGGTGATTGTTTGTCACAATACTGTAGTCCAGTGTGAATATAGATAGCACAATTTACTCTATCACCATTTTCATCTGTATCTACTACTGGTGGATAGCAGTACTGTTCCAATCTTGGCAGTTTGTTCTTACTGATATTAACAGACTGGAATAAGAGAACATGGCAGACAGATGACACTAAAAATTGACGTAAGCAGTCAATATTAGAATAGAGAGAGCGGCAATTCCACTGCAGTATTTTTATGTTGTTGCTGAATTTCATGTTTAAAAAAAAAAAAAACCCACAGATAACTAAACAAATAAAAATATTTTGCTTCAACACAATTGGAGCTTAGCTACACACAGACGTAGGCTGGTATGCTGTATTTGTTCCGAACAAAAGCAACAAAAAATGTCACCAGTTGTATAAAAACATTGAACCTATTGGACCAGGCAGAGCCGTAGAAGGAATCCTCAGGGAAGGGAGTGGGGCGCAGGTACCGGGGACGTCGCACAGTCTTCCGGGGCCGTTCCCAGAAGAGGTTCCTCAGATGCCGGCCAATATTCCCCGCTAGGATGCTAGCTCCTCTGGCAGTGGGATGTAGCCCATCACGGAGGTTGAAGCGGGCGGCTTGTAGGTTGGAGTGAGTGATGAAGGTGATGTTTTTCTCATCATTCAGCTCTGACACCAAAAGTGCGTTGTACAAGTCCCCTTTGATATTGAGTTCGGGGTCTGATGTAGGAGCCATCTTACTGATTATGATGGCCAGATCAGGATTTTCTTCTTTGATACTCTTCACGCACTTTGCCATTTTTCCGGAACATGTTGCTGCTGATTCTGTTTCTAGGTCCTTCGATCCAACATGTATGAGTAAAGCATCAGGAGGTGTCCTGACAGATGCACTTGCTTTGGCCACTGCTGGTTTGATGTCCTTCATTGTTCTTGCATAACTCTGATGCAGCTTACATCCGTAGGACTTCCCTAGTCTGTTGGTGTTGACTTTCTTTATGATAGGGTCATTTACATATAAAATGTTGGGAAGGCCCTTTAAAGTTGGATTTGGTTTCTCTCTGGACTTGGCCTTTATGTCTTTGACGTTTTGTTTGTCTCTGGACTCGGCCTTAAAGTTATTATTGTCATTTTTCTTGCACTGTTCCTTAGACTTCGGCTTGTGA
>CM065732.1:67809600-67812100 GCA_033310375.1 Conus canariensis
TGCTCCAACGACAGCAGACGGTGTCAAGGGATAGGTGAAGATGAAGGTGATATATCTAGGGGGTAAGGTTGGTGAGTGAGGGAAGTGTGCTGTCTCATCTTCCAAATTCCCTCAGTGACATTGTCCTCATTCCCATCATTGTGGTTCACCTCATACACAGCCACACCAGTTCTGTCCCACCTCAACCCCAGTACCGAAATCACTTTGAAGTCATCTTTTTCAGGTCGTCATGTGGAAACCCACCAGAGGAGACCCGGCACAGATGCTGAGTCATGTCGGTGAAAAGCAGTGGTGTCTGTTTATTATCCAGCATATTTTACAATATCAGACTTTGGCTTTGCCTGCTGCACACTACAGTACTGCTCACTATCCTGCTGAGTCATGTCGGTGAAAGGTAGTGTCGTCTATTTCTTACCCACCACATTCGCCAACTGCATACTACAGTACTGTCCACCATCCTTCTTCTTGTCCGACAATAAATGCATTGGAATTGTAAAGCTAGTCACTGAACTGAACTGAACTGAACTGAACTGATGAACTCTCTGATGTCTCTTCTTATGATGTTATGTTCCAGCGTCTAGGTACGGATTTTGTGTGTTCACTGGGTCGAGAAATTCGGACTCACCGTCATTTGTCTACTTTGAATCAAAAGTAACAAATCATCCCATTTTTGCGGAATTCGATACGCCGAATCACAACGACAACGAAGTGAACTCTCGAGACTGCTATTTTGTTATGCAACACTTTTATGGAACAGTAAGTGATGTGTGTGTTGTGTGTGTGTGTGTGTGTGTGTGTGTGTGGTGTGTGTGGGGTGTGCGTGCGTGCGTGGGGGTGGTTTCGTGCGTGCGTGCGTGTGCGTGCGTGCGTGCTGCGTGGTGGGTGCGTGCGTGCGTGCGTGCGTGGTGCGTGCGTGCGTGTGTGGTGTGTGTGTGTGTGTGTGTGTGTGTGTGTGTGTGTGTGTGTGAGAGAGAGAGAGAGAGAGAGAGAGAGAGAGAGAGAGAGAGAGAGAGAGAGAAGAGATTTCGACTTTGTGTAACTGCCCTAAAATCCATTTAAGTAAATATGACACAGAAAAAAAAAATCTCTTGAGGATGATGCATGGATGACAACACTACGCCTTTTATACATTTGTGAAATTTAAATCATCTATTGATCATGAACAATCAAGCACAAGGACACATAGCTGGCGTGCCAAACCTGATAATGTTCCAATAATCATAGGGACTTTTGGATTTGATATAGATATTTTGTTTTCATAGTTTTTTTTTGTTTGTTTGTTTGTTGTTGTTTTTTTCATCTACGCCACCTCAGAGGCAGTGCACCCGCGCCGCTCATTCCGATACCCCGTCCACAGCCACAGCCCGGTCGGTCCCGCCGCAGCCCCGGCACCGGCAATCCACAGGGAGCAGTCAATGTCAAGTCGTCAAGAGGCAACCCACCGGAGGAGACACTGCACTGCTGCCGAGTCACTTCGGTGGTGTTCAGTGGCACCTGTTCTGATCTAACATACGCAGGACACCACCTACTAAGCCCCCTACTGACGACAATAATTGCTTAGTCGCGGAGCCGACATGAGTGAGCTCTCCCTCCGGAGGGCGCCACCACGTCCGTCCAACGACAGCCCCCATTGATTCGACGATACCGGTGATCCCGACGGAACCAAACCAAGGCCACAGACGTGGAAAGGACATCGACATTGAAGTCACCATGAGAGCAGGGCATGAAGGGCCGCAGAATTTGAGACATGTTTTTTTTTTTTTAATGCTGATCGATGAGAATGAGGATGATTAAGATGATGCTACGGATTTCCATTTCGGTCTGAGACTACATGACAGGGCTGTACTCTATGCTTCCTTTCAAAATATATCCCGGCGTCAACCAGGCCCGAGAGATACAGGCACCTGCATTGTTGGTCAGGAAATTTGAGCAACACTCTCAGAAACGCATCCATTAAGTGGATGAAACTCCACTGTGTGGTCCCAGCCTTCCCAACTGAGTCCGCAGCAACTCAACTTTGGGTAGGAGCCGGTCGGGGCAGAAAAACCCACATGACTTCTGATGGGATTCGAACCCACGACCTCCCAGCCGGGAGTCCGCGACGCTAACCACTTCGCCACGGCGGCTGGTTGTTTTCATCTCATTTCATAGGTTTGTAGTCCATATTCCATGAAAGAGATTGTGTCGGCGTATCAATGCATTGTTTTTTTTGTTTGTTTGTTTGTTTTTCAAGTGATTGTATACATAACAGTCTTTAAGAGAACGTAATATATCCACTGCTACTTCACACAATTTGCTCAGCCGTTCTCAATTTTGCTGCTATGTTACAGTATGTACTTCCTTTACTTCCAAGTCATGATCATTCAAACGTTACCAAAATGATAATATTTGGAGCGTTTTAAGTTGTTAAGCATGATTGTAGGCTGCATGTTTGTTTGTTTGTTTTTACTATTTTCTTAAAACACAAAATCATGAAGACCTTCTTTGTGTGAGTTTAAAC
>CM065732.1:67814600-67824600 GCA_033310375.1 Conus canariensis
ATAAACAAGGTAGAAAAGGAGGAAGGGAGGGGAGAAGGGGTGGGTAGACAGGCAGCTGAAGGAGATAAAGAGATAGAGAAACAGGGAGATAGAAAAAGATGAAGAAGTATAAATGGAAAACGGAAAAAGAGAAAAAGGAGGATCAGAATGAGAATCGGAAGAAAAAATGTTAACATGAATAAAAATTGCAACCTACAACATAACTAGAATAACATTTTTAAAAATCAAATGAACGCTAAAGGTAACAGGATAATAACATTTACACGTGAAGATAGAATTATTAAAGGAATCTAAAAATGGTACTCTGAACAAGTCCTAAAACAATGTCACAAATCAAAAGGGGTTTTATTAAAACCTCCTTCAGGGACTTTTCCGAAAAAGTAGGCAGATATGTTTTCATTTTTCTACAGTGGAAAAGTATATGTTCATTAGAAATTTTCCCACCACAAACACATGTGATGTTGGAAGTGAATTTCGTCTTAAAAGCATTAAGTTTGAATCTATAGGCAAGGGAAGTTAAAAGCCTTAAGTTAGACAATTGACCATACTTAGATATAAAAACATCTTCAAAACTCGTTTGGTGGTCAGCAGGTAATGAGTGGCCAACATCTTCTTGTTTCTTTCTAAAATGCTTCCAGCAAGCATTCTGCAGTAGGCTATACCCTTCTTTCAGAGATAAAGGGATTTTCAAATTATATGCTTCATTTGTATAATCTGCAGAGTTTTTAGCTAGTTTATCTACGGATTCATTGAAATGTATTCCACTGTGTGAAGGCACCCAAAGAAAGGTAAGATTACTACCTCTTAGAATAAGGAAATGCACCAAATGATTAATCTCAAAAATCAAATCTTGTCTCACACTAGAATTTGAATTGCTTAAGGCATACAACACTGATTTTGAATCGACACAAAAAAGAATCTGAGTCACAGTTTTCGGAAAATCAAGCAAATAACGCAAAGCCATAAGAATAGCAGTTAATTCAGCTGTAAATATAGATCTGTGCTTTCCAATATAAAAACCTCTTTTGACCTTTAAGTGGGGGATAGTGAAAGCAGCACCAGCTTCGTGATTTTCTAGAACTGAACCATCGGTATAAACTTTGAGATGATTTGGATAATTGAGAAATAAATGCTCATTCGCAACTGTGCCAATAAAATTTATATTCTCATTTTTCTTTGCATTGGTATAATTAATGTCAAAATGTCCTTTTTGTAATTCCCATGGAGGGATAACAGTACATGGATTACTACATTTTACCATATCTTCTAATTCTATTCCTGATTGTTGAAAAGTATCTAGAGTTTCAGTTTTTATTGTTTTAAGACATGATATGTTTTTGGCTCGTTTTGGGAAATCAACATCTGATCTTAAGCCAATTTCATTTTCGACATTGTTTTCACTTAAAGAGCCTTTTAACAAATATTTAGCGATGGCAAGCTGACGGCATTCATTTAAGGGAAGTACTCCTACCTCTCTATATGTTGCTATTGTTGATGTATGGAAAGGAACCCCCAAGGCCAATCGAAAAGCTTTACAATCCACGCTTTGTAATTTGTTTAATAAATATTTTGGAGCGGTGAAAAAAACTTCTTGACCATACGTAAGCCTAGAGCGAACAAGACTTATCGCTAGATGTTTTAGTACTCTGACATCTTGGCTCCAGTATTGCTTACTGATAACTTTTAAAAAATTTAAAGTCTTTCTTGCTTTAGATAACAAGTATTCAATGTGATAATTCCAGTTTAACTTAGAAGTAATATGAACCCCCAAAAACTTTACCCTTTGTTTATATTCCAAAATATCAGACCCAATATGGAGGGATGGTAAATTGGGTGGATCAGCACCATTGTTGAATAAAACCAGATGAGTTTTCTCAGTTGATAGAGTTAGTCCATTTTCAAACAAGTAGTTATTTAATTTATCTAATTCCATTTGATAAGCTTTTCTATAGTAATTTATATCTCTTTTTGGTGACTTCTTTTTCATGGACACATTCATCCACATGCAAATATCATCTGCATATTGTACTAAGTTGACATTTTTTGACAAACATTGAGGTAGGTCATGAAGTAATATATTAAAAAGATGGGGCGCTATTACCGAGCCTTGTGGAATACCCATTGTAGGCATGCGTGTAGTCGAATAGGAATTTCCCACCTTTGTTTGCATGCTTCTTTTCATCAATAAGTCTTTTATGTAAAAGTAGATGTTCCCAGACAAACCAATTTGTTTCAATTTATATAGTAATTTATGATGCCAAACACGATCATATGCCTTTTTTATATCAAAAAAGGTTGCTAGAATATTCTTTCTGCGAGCAAATTGATGCTTTACCTGTGTAGTCAATTTGACAAGATGATCAATGGTTGACCTACCCTTTCGGAAACCAGCTTGGTTTTTTGGGATCACTTTATTTTTATTACAATAGAATATTAGTCTGTTTAAAACTATCTTTTCCATAAGTTTGCCTACATGCGAAGTTAATGATATAGGTCTGTAATTATTCTTATTACTTTTCGTTTTTCCTTCTTTAGGAATCGGTATTATGATAGAATGTTTCCATATTTTAGGGTTTTGTCCCTGTTCCCAACACTTTTGAAATAAGTCGTGTAGCAACAGTACCCAACTGTCTGGCAAATGTTTAAGTAAGATATTAGAAATAGCGTCCATGCCTACTGATGACTTTTTATTAGTCAGGGAAAGTATAGCTTCTCTCAACTCACGTATAGTAATTGGAGCATTGACATAAAGATCATCTTTCCGCTGTGGATCTTGATAGTCATCATTTCTTTCTTCATTTTCCCTGAAAATTTTATGATTTTTTGGTAGTTTGCTTGCATTCATTATATCAGCAAACATATCTACAAATGATTCTGCCTTTTCTGAATTGCTTGGTAATTCATTACCATCACATTTGATTGGACAGTGTGGCAAATGAACACCATTTTTCATTTCATTAAACTTTTTCCACACCCTCTGTAAGTCTTTATGGGTATGTGTTTCATTGGTGCAGAAATTAGACCAATATTCCCGCTTGACTTTTGCAATCGTTCTGTTACTCATGACATTTGCTTTCTTCATTGGAGCATGCGTTTTTGGTCCAGGATTTTGTAGGTATAATTTATATTCTTCTGTTTTCTTGTCAACCGCTTTCTGGCATTCATCATTCCACCATACATTCCCTGCATGTTTATCTGATTTGCGAGCTGCATATTTAGGAATGGCATAATCAGCAGCATTTAGTACTGTTTCCGTAAATTTTGAGTAATAAATGTCTATGTCATCATCTTTAATGCAATCTATGTTTTGTGCACATAAAAAAGCTCTAAATGTTTCCCAGTCAGCAAAGTTATAATTGTATTTAGGAATGACATCTTCATCTCTATCGCTAGATATTTGTTGATCATTGACAGTGGTAACAATGGGTATATGATCACTTCCAAGCGTGTCACAAAGTGGTTCCCATGTGCAATTATGGGCCAAAGCAGGGGATATTAAAGATAGATCAATGGAGGTGGCTCTATGATTTGCATTGTCTGGAATTCTAGTCACTCTTCCATCGTGTGTGTGTTGTGTGTGTGTGTGTGTGTGTGTGTGTGTGTGTGTGTGTGTGTGTAAAAGGTTGATTGTCTTAGGTTTGTATTGCGTTTTGTATTTCAGTGTAGTATTCTTTTCATTGTTTGGATAGTGGAACAAAGTGCATTCGCATTGCTTATCTCATCAAAACAAAATTCCGTTTCGTGCCCCCCCTCCCCCCCCCCCCTCTCTCTCTCTCTCTCTCTCTCTCTCTCTCTCTCTCTCTCTCCTATTTGTCTTACTCTCTAGGCTGAACACAACACCAATATTGCGTCTGAATCACATGCTTTTAAGAGACGATATATTACAGAAGCTTGGAATAATGAAGACAGTTTTTACTCCAGGAGAATCGTGTCCTTAGCGATCCCATCCTTGACATGTGGAACTTTGCTACAGGAGAGCTGGGGTCATTTTCCCCATTCTTTTCGCCATTAAGAGCCTGAACGCCTTTAGCCTGTGGAAAAAATATTTTCACCATTTCATTTCTGAAACACTGTCATGCTCCACTCTCTTAGTGATTAGGCACTTTGATACTCCTCTTTTTTGCGGCTAGCTCATTTTTATGATCTTCTTTTCTGTGGTTACTGAGCACATTCATGGTCCACCTTTCCATTACTGCTGAGCACGTTCATGGTCCACCTTTCCATTACTGCTGAGCACGTTCATGGTCCACCATTCCATTACTGCTGAGCACATTCATGGTCCACCATTCCATTACTGCTGAGCACATTCATGGTCCACCTTTCCATTACTGCTGAGCACATTCATGGTCCACCTTTCCAGGGCTGCTCAGCACATTCATGGTCTACCTTTCCATTGCTGCTGAGCACATTCATGGTCCACCTTTCCATTACTGCTGAGCACATTCATGGTCTACCTTTCCATTACTGCTGAGCACATTCATGGTCCACCTTTCCATTACTGCTGAGCACATTCATGGTCTACCTTTCCATTACTGCTGAGCACATTCATGGTCCACCTTTCCATGACTGCTGAGCACATTCATGGTCCACCTTTCAATTACTGCTGAGCACATTCATGGTTCACCTTTCCATTACTGCTGAGCACATTAATGGTCCACCTTCCATTACAGCTGAGCACATTCATGGTCCACCTTTCCAGGGCTGCTCAGCACATTCATGGTCTACCTTTCCATTACTGCTGAACACATTCATGGTCCACCTTTCCATTACTGCTGAGCACGTTCATGGTCCACCTTTCCATTACAGCTGAGCACATTCATGGTCCACCTTTCCAGGGCTGCTCAGCACATTCATGGTCTACCTTTCCATTACTGCTGAGCACATTCATGGTCCACCTTTCCAGGGCTGCTCAGCACATTCATGGTCCACCTTTCCATTACTGCTGAGCACATTCATGGTCCACCTTTCCATTACAGCTGAGCACATTCATGGTCTACCTTTCCAGGGCTGCTGAGCACATTCATGGTCCACCTTTCCAGGGCTGCTCAGCACATTCATGGTCCACCTTTCCATTACTGCTGAGCACATTCATGGTCTACCTTTCCATTACAGCTGAGCACATTCATGGTCTACCTTTCCAGGGCTGCTCAGCACATTCATGGTCCACCTTTCCAGGGCTGCTCAGCACATTCATGGTCCACCTTTCAATTACTGCTGAGCACATTCATGGTTCACCTTTCCAGGGCTGCTGAACATATTCATGGTCCACCTTTCCATGGCCATTGAACACATTCATGGTCCACCTTTCCATGGCCGTTGAACACATTCATGTCCACCTTTCCATGGCTGCCGAGCACATTCATGGTCCACCTTTCCATGGCTGCCGAGCACATTCATGGTCCACCTTTCCATGGCTGCTGAACACATTCATGGTCCACCTTTCCATGACTGTTGAGCACATTCATGGTCCACCTTTCCATGGCTGCTGAACACATTCATGGTCCACCTTTCCATGGCTGTTGAGCACATTCATGGTCCACCTTTCCATGGCTGCTGAACACATTCATGGTCCACCTTTCCATGGCTGCTGAACACATTCATGGTCCACCTTTCCATGGCTGCTGAACACATTCATGGTCCACCTTTCCATGGCTGCTGAACACATTCATGGTCCACCTTTCCATGGCTGCTGAACACATTCATGGTCCACCTTTCCATGGCTGTTGAGCACATTCATGGTCCACCTTTCCATGGCTGCCGAGCACATTCATGGTCCACCTTTCCATGGCTGCTGAACACATTCATGTCCACCTTTCCATGGCTGCTGATAGCACATTCATGGTCCACCTTTCCATGGCTGCTAGCACATTCATGGTCCACCTTTCCATGGCTTAGTCACACTTCCATGGTCCACCTTTCCATGGCTGCTCAGCATTCATGGTCCACCTTTCCATGGCTCTAACACATGTCACCTTTCCATGGCTGCTAGCACATTTCATGGTCCACCTTTCCATGGCTGCTCAGCACATTTCATGTCCACCTTTCCATGGCTGCTGAGCACTTCATGGTCCACCTTCCATGCTGCTGAGCACATTCATGGTCCACCTTCCATGGCTCCTGAACACTTCATGGTCCACCTTCCATGGCTGCTAGCACATTCATGGTCCACCTTCCATGGCTCTGAACACTTTCATGGTCCACCTTCCCATGGCTCCTGAACCTTCATGGTCCAACTTCTGTCCCCATGGCTCTGAAACATTTCATGGTCCACCTCCCATGCACCTTCCCATGTCTGAACACTTTCATGGTCCACCTTTGTATGGCTGCTCAGCACAATTCCCTGACCCACATTTCCATGCTCTGAGCACTTTCATGCTCCACTTCCATGGCTGCTGAGCACTTTCATGGTCCACCTTTCTATGGCTGCTGAGCACTTATAAGATACAATTAGCTTCAGGAAATGAGCACTGTGTTTTTACATTTTTGTTTGGCTGCTGAGCACATTGATTATTCATATTCATATTTGTTGCTCAGAATGTTTATGATCCAGTTTTTTCTGTGGTTGCCAATAACTTTAGTGGTCACTTTCCTTTATCTGCTAAGCACGTTTATGATCTAGTATTCTTTGGCTGCTTAGCACTTTCATGGTCGCTTTTCTTTGTTTGGCTGCCAGAGTCTAGCTTAGGAACTAGATTGCTCTAAAGGCTTCTTTTGACGTCTGGGCCTGGCTGCCCTTGTTAACGTTTTATTTTGTACAAATACTATAATAGAAGATCGCTGTTCTAGCCTTTGTTAATTGGGCTGACACAGCCGTAAATCAAGGCCCGCGCACGCGCGCGCGGTGTGTGTATGTGTGTGTGTGTGTATGTGTGTGTGTGTGTGTGTGTGTGTGTGGTGTGTGTGTGTGCGTGCGTGTGAGTGTGTGTGTGTGGTGTGGT
This sequence comes from Conus canariensis, assembly GCA_033310375.1. NCBI lineage: Eukaryota > Metazoa > Mollusca > Gastropoda > Neogastropoda > Conidae > Conus > Conus canariensis. The sequence goes on from CM065732.1 coordinate 67,821,539, forward strand.
GTGTGTGGGGGTGTGTGTGCGTGTGTGTGCGTGCGTGCGTGGTGTGTGTGGTGCGGTGTGCTGCGTGCGTGCGTGCGTGCGTGCGTGTGTGTGTGTGTGTGTGCGTGTGTGCTGTGGTGGTGGTGGTGTGTGTGTGTGTGTGTGTGTGGCGTGGTACCCAGTGTCCTTGGCCTAACCCGTCCTAGTGTCTTCAGGCTGGTGCTGATGGCAAGCGCACCATCACATTCTGCTAACCCCCCTCCATAGGTTTCTTCAGTGCATGGTTGCTGATGGCGATGCTGCACCATGCACATTCTGCTGAACCCCCCCTCCATGGTTCTTCAGTGCTGGTGCTGATGACGATGTGCACCATGCACATTCTGCTGAACTCCCTTCTTTGAACATGACCTGTGCTCACGAAGGGGTCTTTATGAGATCATTAATTGCTTTTGTTGTTGTTCGCAAACTTCGTATTTTGGGTAACTTTAAATCTTATTGTGTAGTTCTAATTACGAGTATTTTAATTTATTTTCAAAGGAAAGTATTTTCTGAAATGTAATTCAATTGTACTTTTAAAAACAGAGAGGCTTACGTCAAAGGTGCACTTATTTGTGACGCTGTGCATACAACATTAGATCAGATCCATGTTCAGTCCGCTCCCTCCCACCACTCTCATGACTGTGCTGGTGACAGTGGATGGGGTGGATAGGGGAAATGGTAGCGGGTGGGAGGAGTGAGTATAAGTTTAACACCACTCCTCTTACATATGCTGTGTACGTTTGTTGATGGCGGAGGGTTTGGGTTTCAGGACAAGTCACTCCCCGTCCCAATGTTCAAATTGCGTGCGATGACGGAGGGGGGTTGGGCAATATATCCAAATCACTACTCCAGCTATCCACCACGCAACCATCTTTTTTGGGCTGATTAAGGTAAATAGGTTTGAACATTAAGCTCCAAATCATTTTCTATACATGTGCAAAATAAATTTGTTGAACAGGTGGAGTCTAGTTCTAGGAGCCAATCCTCCTCTCCCGTCCAATCATGCATCCAGTATCGGTGTGTATTGGGGTATAGCTGCAGAATTACTCCCGCCCAGCTGTAGGTGGAATTTCTGCTATATGTGTGAATCCAGAGGGTGAGAGGGTAGTGTGTGTGTGTGTGTGGGGGGGGGGGGGGGGTCGGGAGGGAGGGGGGTGTCGAGCATACATCTCGAATTAGTTCTCGTCTGTTGTAGTTTCACTTACCTTAATGGAATGTGGCTTGCAATGTCCTGACTGAACATATTCCTCAAGAGGTGAGTTAGGACTTATACACGAACTCACCAGCTCTAGATGACGCAAACACACATAGGCTGGCTTGCATCTTGTGTGCTGTAAGTTGTCAACATGAAGACTGCGGATTGTGTATGGTAGATTTTTTTTTTTATCATTGGTCTTTCATCCCCATTTCTGACACAGCTGTTGGGGAAAAACCAGCACTGAGTCATACTGAGAGTTGTCTTGTTTTCCTTTTTTATCATATTCACTGACTCATATTGTTAGACGTCAAATAAGAGAGCAGCCTGCGGTGCGACATCATGGTAGGACCTTGCAGAGTTGACATTGATAAAACCCATTGTTTACTGTTGTACGCTAAGCGAAGTACTGTCAGTTGTATCCGGATTTGCCAAGAGCATACCAAAATCACATGCTTTACGAATTTCTAAAATTAGACGTACTTGACTCACAAAAAAAACTTTGTAAAATATGAATTTGTGGTGCTGTTTGATTTCATGTATTGTAAAGAAAAGTTTCACTTTTGGCATTTTCCCTTTGCCTGTACAGAGATAAAAGGCATCCTCGTCCATGACAATGATATCATCAGGAGACTGTCTAGCAAAGCTGGTGATGCTCTTTCTTTCATCCCCACCAAAATATTTAAGATCGATGCATATGGATGTTTAATTATGGTCAATGGTGGTATGTCTTATGTAGCCTAATGCCATGATTAATTAAATCTGCCAAAACGTGCAAATAATATTTCCCTGAATTCAAAAATGCCAATTGTTTCAATTTGATTTCATAGTCAGGATAAACCAGTTAAATATAATTCATTGTGGTTCAGACCACCGTCAGAATTGGCAAATAGTTTTGAATGACCCAGAGGCATGCAGGTCAATATAGAAATCGATAGATTACTATGCTGATTTCTTGTTCATCATCAGAACATGAAAATAACCAATTTTTTTTTTTTCCATTTCTTTATGCAGACGCGGTCGACATTATAATACTTTTTCTTTTTTTTTCTCTCTCAATTCCATGGAAAATTTCTATTTTAAAAAAACCAGGCAGTATGAAAGTAAGGCTTCTGATATGACACGTGGTGGAGACACTCTTCCCATCCATTTTCAAGCATCTGAAACTATTTTGTGTATTGGGGCATGATCAAATAAATATTCAACCCCATGAACTGTATATGTGGATTGGAAATGCTGTTCTTTGATAGATAAATAAAGTTAGAACAATGTTTTTTGTTTGTTTGTTTGTTTGTTTGTTTTTTAATACTTTCATTAATACCTTTCTTTTAAAAAAAGTTATTTTTTCCAACGTCAGTGGCGAGATTTTTGTTGTGTTTTTTCCGTCAGTGGCAGGTATAAAATATTAGTTTTATTCAGAACAAATTCAGTTTGGTTTAGTAAGTTCTTGTACACTACATTATGAATTTTGTATATATAGTGTTTACATTAATTTGGTTTATTATTCAAAGTTTATGTTCAAAGGTTACAGGGTTTTGTGTTGTTGATCTGTATGCTATTTCTCACAATTGCTGACGTGTGTTCTCACAATGCGTCTGTATCGACATGCAGACTGTGAGGGAGTCATCTTTTTTCCCTGCATAGTGTTAATATGTTGCGAAGCAGAGTCCACCAACAAATAATTATTGTTTTTGACCAGCCACAATGATGTGCGGCTTAGTGAGAGCTGTCAGCGTTGAGAGTTCATCAGAGCCAATCATCTGTGTTACTGAGTGGCCACTCATCTGTGTTATTCAGTGGCCATTCATCTTGTTATTCAGTGGCCAGTCACTGTCTTATTCTGGCATCA
>CM065732.1:67837100-67839600 GCA_033310375.1 Conus canariensis
TACTGGTGACCCCGACGGAACCAAACCAAGGCCACAGACGTGGAGAGGACATCGAAATTGAGGTCACCATGAGAGCAGGCATGAAGGGCCACAGAATTTGAGACTTCTTTTTTATGCTGATCGATGAGAATGAGGATGATTAAGATGATGTTATGGATTTCCATTTCGGTCTGAGACTACATGACAGGGCTGTACTCTACGCTTCCTTTAATAATATATCCCAGCGTCAACCAGGCCCGAGAGATACAAGCACCTGCAGTGTTGGTCAGGAAATTTGAGCAACACTCCCAGAAACACATCCATTAAGTGGATGAAACTCGACTGTGTGGTCCCAGTCTTCACAACTGAGTCCGCAGCAAACTCAACCCTGGGTAGGAGCCGGACGGGGGAGACAAACCCACATACCTCTAATGGGATTCGAACCCACAACCTCCCAGCCGGGAGTCCGCGACGCTATCCACTTCGCCACGGTGGCTGGTTGACAGTTAATAGCTTACTTCCACTTAAGTTTCTTAACGACCCTGTAGTGAGAAGAAGCTAAATCTTTTACACAACCGAACAACGTCCTTTAATGACTGACACAGGAGACGCACTTGCTCTGGCTTAGCCTACATGTCCTTTGTCAATCAGGCAGACTGCACTCCGAGCAGTCTGTGTAATCCACGTTATACACTGTTTTCTTCCATTGGGTTTTACAGACTGAGATTACATGATGGCAAATTTGAAAGCTTACACGTACATGGGCACACTCTAAAGATTGAAATTCAAAAGATCAGGACCGGTGCTTGGTAGTGAGGGGGTAAAGGTAGGGGACGGGGTGGAGGGGAGGGAGTGGGGGTAGGGTGTGGTTTCTTTTCCCCAAACTTTCTACTGTCATGCTCTTCCAGGAGTTTCTTCCCACTGTTTTAAAGGAATTACAGTAGAGATTCTGAAGAATTCTTGAAATCCTCGGCAATGTTGTGCATGACGTCGAAATGTACATTAGTGAAAGACATTCTACTACAGTGTGGATTTTCTGAAACGTAGTACCTAACAAATACTATCTGCTGTACAACTGTTATTGAACATGAAGCAAATGCGACCCCCCCAGCCCCCCCCCCCCCCCCCCCCCCCCCTCCCATTAATAGGACTGTAAGAGCCGAGCGCTTATACACAACAGACAGCAATGATATTCATGAACACAGCATCGATGCCATCACAATGCATGACACCTATAGTGGAAATACGCTCATCAAAAGCATCGCTGTCTTCCATAGACATAGCACCTGCGGTGGAAGTAACCTGGGGTGTTTTATTGCTTTAACGTCTTCACAATGTAAGTATTGTACACCTACAATAGAATTGTGCACGACTGCAGTATGTATACAATGAGCATGTCACCAAACGCGTTTCATCTTCTCTCTTTTGTCTGTCTGTCAATTTGATCACATTGTCCTGTCTGTCTGTCCGTCTGTCTGTCTGTCTGTCTCTCTGCCTTCCACACTTTCCCCTCTCTTTCTCTGTCTTTGTCTCTGTCTGCCCGTCTGTGTCACACACACACACACACACACACACACACACACACACACACACACACACACACACACACACACACATCAAAAGCTCCTATAATACACACCTAACATGTGACTAATGAGTTTATTGGGTCCCCTACATGTGTTGAGTTCTCCCTCCTATAATACACATCTAACATGTGACTAATGAATTTATTGGGTCCCCTACATGTGTTGAGTTCTCCCTCCTATAATACACACCTAACATGTGACTAATGAGTTTATTGGGTCCCCTACATGTGTTGAGTTCTCCCTCCTATAACACACACCTAACATGTGACTAATGAGTTTATTGGGTCCCCTACATGTGTTGAGGTCTCCCTCCTATAATACACACCTAACATGTGACTAATGAGTTTATTGGGTCCCCTACATGTGTTGAGTTCTCCCTCCTTTAATACACAACTGACACGTGACTGACGAGTTTATCAGGTCCTCGACACGTGTTAAGGTTCTGCGTCCTTTAATACGCAATTCACATGTGACTGACGAGTTTATTGGGTCCCCTACATGTGTTGAGGTTCTTCCTCCTTTAATACACAACTGACATGTGACTGACGAGTTTATTGGGTCCCCTACATGTGTTGAGGTTCTTCCCCCTTTAATACACAACTAACGTGTGACTGAGGAGTTTATTGGGTCCCCTACATGTGTTGAGGTTCTTCCTCCTTTAATACACAACTGACATGTGACTGACGAGTTTATTGGGTCCCCTACATGTGTTGAGGTTCTTCCCCCTTTAATACACAACTAACTTGTGACTGACGAGTTTATTGGGTCCCCTACATGTGTTGAGGTTCTTCCTCCTTTAATACACAACTGACATGTGACTGACGAGTTTATTGGGTCCCCTACATGTGTTGAGGTTCTTCCCCCTTTAATACACAACTAACGTGTGACTGAGGAGTTTATTGGGTCCACTACATGTGTTGAGGTTCTTCCTCCTT
>CM065732.1:67847100-67854600 GCA_033310375.1 Conus canariensis
TGTCCTATCTACCGAGGAAGACAATGCACGTAAGAGACGTGGCCTCTGCCCCAGGCGGGAAACCCGCCGCCTCACAAAATCAGCGCGCCACTAGCGGCAGTTGTTAAATCCAACACCTCCCTGGCTGCCCAGAGTCCGACATTCTGAACACACACACACACACACACACACACACACACCACTTTCCATCTCCCGTCCATCTCCACTCCCCTCCTCCACTCCACCCCGATCCTCTGAGAGCAGTGGTCATTCCAGCGCAGGAAGAAATGTGGAAATGATGGAGATGGGACAGACATTTCTCTCCTCGCCCTCTGGGTCTCGCTCAGCTTGCTGGCTGTCTTCCAGAGGGAGCACAAACCATGCAGGCAAATCAGAAGTAAAGCATTATTGCCATGAAATATTGAAATAGAAGTCAAATCTATATTTCGGAGATAATCTATGGTTCTAGACTAGCAGTGTAATTTTTCTTTCTGTTTTAGAACTTTCTAAGCAATCAGTAATGTTAGTTCTACTGCTGGGAAGTTTTGGTGAGACGTACCAGTTGGTAGGCCAGAAATATAGGACAAACCAGAAGCACCTATGACATCATCTTGACTCTAATTTGTGTTTTCCCGCGGAGCAGTCGCCCGCTCGTGTTGCATTATTCACTGCAGGGGTAGATACTATCCTCAGGAACGACGAGGTAATACCCCTACCCCAAAGACGACCGATTGCTCCCTCAGCCTGGATCAGTGACACCACAATTATTGTCAACAGCAGGGGTCCTGGAATCGCAGAATGGAAGATGTCCAGATCCTCGCAGAGTGCTGTGTGAGCCTTCAGGCACCAGACTCAGTGGCAGACCAGTCTCACGCTTGAAGGAAGTCTGTGAATCACACAGCGGAACTCATCTGCCATGTGAGGGAGGCTGGACACATGATGCTATGTGAACTGTAACGATGCACAAAGTTGTTCAATTTTTGTTTGCGCCTGACGCACGGAACTTCGATATTCACGTCTAGTCGCGATTGCTGCTTTCTTCAATCTTTGTTGAACAATTATTACTGAATCTGATGAAATGCTAAAACTTCCTAAAATCTGTGAACGGATGTGAGCATACTTATCTTGACTTCAGTGTAGAAAAGGCAAAAGAGATCCTGATTGATTACAGGAAAACTCTACATGTTATCCCACCTCGTTTAATCAAAAGTGTCAAAGTAGATCGTGTTGATGCTGTTGATATTTAGATACAATTCTAAACAATGCATAAAATCTTCGCTACACGTTGCTGTTAAGACATATCAAATCATGCTGTACTGACTACAGAATCTTTGATCTGTTATCATCAAAATTGATGTTATGTAGTGGCTTATTTCCTACCTCCTGGAATCTGTTTGGTCTGTCTCGTGTATGCACTGGTATGGTGGTTTAGGTGTGAAATATGAAAATGTCCTATACAAAATAGCAGAAGCAGAAAAAGAGCGTGTGTGAGTTGTATAGATGTCGCTTGACACATGTTCACACCCAGGTCAATTGCAATACAGTTTCTTAGCTACAATTCTTTTCAGAGATGATCATTTACATAGGTAAACAAATGAGTAGATCAATAAGTAAATGATAGGTAGGTAAATAAGAGAATAGATGAGAAAAAAAATCAGCAAAGTAATAACTTAAATTAATCGATTAATCAACCAATCAACCAATCAATAAATTGATTAAATAATTACTTAAGTCACATATCCCAGCTCGAACACAAACCGCCTCTCTTTCACTGGTCCTTTATCCCACAGCAAAGAGCATGCAGATGCCACAGAAAGTATTGTCCAATCGTGAGAAACTTTACCGTGTTCGGTCAGTACTTGCTTATGTCTATCTATCTATCTATCTATCTATCTATCTATCTATCTATGTCCGTATGACGGTGTATGAATTTGAAAAACTACGAACAGGCAAAAAAAAAGGTAAGGAAATGGATAAGGATTTTTTTTTTTTTTTAGGGCGTTTGGACAAAGAAACTAAACAAACAAAAATGCTGAAAGAGATAAATAATGGCGATGGGGAAAGGATGTATAAAAGTGAAAGGAGAAAAAGCACACAAGAAAAAGGGCGATAAGCAAGGAAGATTAGGCCACATAGAACTGAAACGAGGACATTCAGAGAGAGAGAGAGAGAGAGAGAGAGAGAGAGAGAGAGAGAGAGAGAGAGAGAGAGATCTACGACAACGTTCAGTCCCTCGCTCAAAATCGAAAAGGGAAAATTGGCCGCCTGATTTACGTCGATACAAGTAGGGGTAGACGACTTGGGCGACCCACGCTGTCTTATTTCACACTAATGAAATTGTCCCCCTTGAAGGGCCAGCGTCCTTGCCATGCGTGTCACGTGACCGCGAGTGTCGTAGGCAATCAATCTCGCCAATCAGCGAATGTGAGACTTGAGACTGCAGATAATTTTTCGTAAATTTGCAGTTATGTTTACAGTCCAGAGGTCGTGAACTTCGTTGTGTGTGTGTGTGTGTGTGTGTGTGTGTGTGTGTGTGTGTGTGTGTGTGTGTGTGTGTGTGTGCGTTCGTTTCCGCGTGTGTGTGCGTGCCTGCGTGCGTTCTTGCGTGCATGCGTGTGTGTGTGTGTGTGTGTGTGTGTGTGTGTGTGTGTGTGTGTGTGTGTGGTGCGTGCGTGTGTGTGTGTGTGTGTGTGTGTGTGTGTGTGTGTGTGTGTGTGTGTGTGTGTTCGAAGTGACAATGTTTTTCAGATGTTTTTAGCAGTTTGTGTTCAGTTTGAATTCCTTTAGGAGAGAGAGAGAGAGAAGAGAGAGAGAGAGAGAGAGAGAGAGAGAGAGAGACGAGAGAGAGAGAGAGAGAGAGAGAGATGAGTGTGTGTGTGTGTGTGTGTGTTGTGTGTGTGTGCTGGTGTGTGTCTGTGTGTCTGTACTGCTGGATTCAACAACTGATACGTAATACAATACAAAACAGTGAACGGAAAAAGAAAAAAATGACAGAGAAAAAATAACTCCGTTATCATTATTATCATTATTGTCATTGCTATGATCATTATAATTTTCATTATTGTTATCGTTCTAGTTGTTGTTATTATTCTCTAATTACAGCTGTTGACACGATCATGTCCGCGTGCCAAACTGACATGAAAATACTCAATGTCCTTCGATATACATTACAGAAGCACCTGGATACTTTTACTGGTGAAGAACAGGTTACAGTCAACGAAAACATAAGTACGATCAACCACACCTGTGATCTGTTTACTCTTTGCAAAAGGGAGTTCTGTCACGTGTTGATCGACTTGAAGAAGGCGTTGAAGAGTTCGGCAGGAGGAGGATGGTCATGACGAAAACATACCCCGGACAAAAGATAATCAACACCATCTAGCAGTACTGCGGGACCCCTAAAGGGTGCGTTTAAAACGGGGAGTTGGCCAGCGCTGCTTCTTACTTCCCGTACTTTACAACATATTCTCAGAACGCGCCATCACTAAATACACTATAAGATTATGTCAGAACCATTAGCAGCGGAGGAAGAACAACCCCGAACCTTCGATCCGCAGATGACACTGATGGCCTAGCAGACTGTGAAAAAGAACACTGATTCACCCAGCTTCTTTCATGATCAGTGAAAACATTAACAACACATGGTATGGACAATTGGCACTGGGCTGATCCAGCTCGTGGCCGGCTGCGACACTATTGTCAATAGTGATATAGCTGTAAATGGTCAGAAGCTAGAAACTGCAGCAGTTTAAGTAGCTGAATACATAATTAGTCACAAATGATCCAAACCATGAATCCCCTCAAGGACAGCAAGCACTGCCCAGACTAAGACCTTTGTGGAAGGACGACACCATTTTTATGAAACACAAAATCAGACCCTTATGTGCACTGGCATATTCCGTTTTCCTGTAGCTGTGGGTGTGTGGTATATGGACCTGACACAGTAGATTTGGAAATAACAATCTGAGATATGGGAACGCGAGGTATCGTTATATATCAAACATCAGACAGACGAATCAGATTTCCCATGAAGAAGTGCGCAATGTCATCAAGAAGCACATCTGCCCATATGAGAGTCTACTGGGAAAAAAAAGTAACTACCTTAGCATGGCCATATAACAAGACTCAATGGATTCCTAAACAAGTTCTCTGGAGAACTATTCAAAGAGCGGGACAGGGGAAGAGGAGGAGAGAATACGACGCAATTAATTGTCCACGTTGCGGAATGGACATGACACCATGTAAAGAGATCCAAGCCATGGCACACCGCCAACAACACTGGAGGAACCTGATGAATTGTTCTTCAGTGTGGTGCCCCAAACACTCCCCGTGGATTTCAGGGAAGAAAGAGAACTCCGTCAGGGAATTTATTTTTGCGCCGATGTCTATTACTTGGCTGGTTGGTTCTTGTACAAATCACCCCAAAACTATTAACTGATTTCAGTGGAGCTTGGTGCCATTAGGCAATGTTGCCTAAAGGAGAACCAGTTAGATTCGGGGATGGTGCGATGTGGTTGAAACTGCTGGTACAAGATCGTTCATCACGGGGAAAAGTGCACCCAGGAGTTATTTCTAATACCCATAGCATCATTACTAACTCTGCCAAGGCACTGCTCAGCATCGATAAATATGTACAAGGTGATAATTCTCTGAGGAATATTAATAATGCATGAACTCGGTTGTTATTTCGTGTTTTCCATCATGAACTAAACAAACAAACAAACAAACAAATAAACGTACACAAGGAATAATTCTTTTAACAATTGTTTCTTCTAAACGTAAAACATCTTCTTTCACTACTGAAGGTTAACAATTGGAGCAAGGAAAGAAAAACCATAGCCTGTAGGGTCGTCTCGGTACGACCCCATTCTCCAAACAAGGCTAATATATCCCCTTCCCAACAGTGACAGATCTCTCTCTCTCTCTCTCTCTCTCTCTCTCTCTCTCTCTCTCTCTCTCTCTCTCTCTCTCTCTCTCTCGGGGCTAGGACCCGACACAAAGTACATCTATAAGTGTCAACCTTGATATCTATTAGGCTCGTGGTCTTAATGAAAAGTCATTGAAGTCTGACCTTGACAAAAGTGTCTCGCATCCAGTTGAAATGAGATTAAAGGCGGTGGGTGATTGAAGTGTTGTCTCCGTCAACGAGAGTGGATTAGCTGAAGTGGAAAACAGCCGTGCTTTTAATGGATTGTCAGCTGAGGTGAGCTGCGCAGACAGATCGTTCTGGAGCAAATTTGGTGCTCTGTCTCAGCGACAGCACGTTTTCGGCAAACGTTTGAACGTTCTGTCGCAGCCCTCAGCATTTGTTTGTAAAGATAACAAGGTGAGGCAATGGTAGCCATATTCTTTTTATGTTTGCATTTGTATTTAGGATTGATTTTGCTGTGTTTGTTCAATTACAATAATACAACAATTGAACTCATCCGGAAAAGAAGTGGCTCTCATCATACTCAAACCTATGACCTCACAGCCGTGAGTCTGTGATGCAAACGACTTTGCCACAGTGGCTGATGAATGTACCATATTCTTGTTTCAATTTCTCCTATCTTATTCGTATAGCTAAACCTGGAGAACTAAAAGTACAATGAAATCTTAGCATTGGCTGGATGCCATTTCGACAGACATGAATGGGCATTACCAGAGCAAATACCAGTTGTTTGTATAGAAAGTGAATAAAGTATGAGACCTGTGAAAATGAGTATTGCTGACCTTATGTTGATAATTCGTGCTTTGAAAACTAACAACCGTGTGTGGATAAATCATACACAGAAAATAAACATTCATCTGATGTGAAGGACGTTTTTGTGAGCTTAGCACTTATCAGTTGAGGTAGAAAAAGAAAGTGCTTTTCCTCTAAATCACGGCAATCCAGTGCTAGATTGGCCATAGAATGTGGCATCTAATTACCTTTCCATTGACCTCTGATATTGAAGCAACGATGATATGGCAAATTCACAATTTAGAATATACACTAGAACTGACGTACAGAAGAAACCGTTCAGTTAGACAGGGATAGTACTAACTGAAGCTTCCCTTCATTATCATATACTTTAGGCTGAGAGAGATTTAGCTAAAACATCTATGTCATATATACCGAAATTAGCAAAACATGAAAACGATATGAGAAAATGAAAGAAACTTATTACATATAAAATTCCATAACACAATCTCTCTCTCTCTCTCTCTCTCTCTCTCTCTCTCTCTCTCTCCTCTCTCTCTCTCTCTCTCTCTCTGCTGATCAAGCAAACAGCGAACCCCAGTCGTACAAACCACAAGCAAGTCAATCTGCCAACCACCCACCAGAGACATACAGAAAAAAGGCCCCTATGTATGCAACCACTCCCAAGAAGAAACATCGACCGATAAATGTTCAGTACCACAGACAAATCACACAGCCCACACACATCATACACTTCCATACCTCTCTTCTCCCTCTCTTTCTCTTAGAAAGTCAGAATCAATGTACATTAACAGAAAGCAACAGCCCACAATCGATCAAGACGACGGGGCAAAGTCTCATTGGAAACCAGTTCGCGATTTGGCCTCAACAATCACGTCAATAGACCAGCTTAAACAAGATCAAGGACGGTTCAGCAAGACTAGTGGTGCCTCAGAGTCATCCTGGTGACTGAGCTGAATTAGAACATGAACGGTTTCAAAAGAGCGTCTGTTGGCGTGGCGTCTGAGATTGATCTAAGCCCCGAAAAGAATGAGTGTGACACATACGGTGCAACTGAAGAGGAGTAAATGGATTGTGTCACACTAGATAAAAGAAGGGTAAGCTTGGAATTACTGTGGCGTAATGTGAATTTCAACAGAATGAAAACTGCCTTCTTGTAAAATCTTCTCTTTTTTATACGTATCTTTATTTTCTTTACATTGTTGGACACATTTACAAACTGGTTATACACAGTTGGGCTTCCGGAGTACCCGTGTATGATCACGTTTGTTCAGCCATGGCTGTGGGAAGATTTAGTCCAGATGTATGGACTACAAATGACAAGAATACAACCTCAGCTGGCAATGGAGAAAGTAATGTAATTTTTCTTTCAAACAGGTAATTATCACATTATGTAAAGTAATACGTTATTGAGTGGAATGATTTCATTAGAACATTGCACTGAAAACAAACACACACACACACACACACACACACACACATACACACACACGCGCGCGCGAGCGCGCACGCACGCACGCACGCACGCACGCACACGCACGCACGCACGCACGCACGCACGCACGCACGCACACACACACACACACACACACACACACACACACACACACACACACACACATTTAGGCTGTTTTTAATATCTAAGTCCAGCTGGATCAACGTGTGTGCAAACATAAAGTTTATCATATCATCGTTCATGATCTGAGCTTACGAACTGTGACAATCCACATATGATACTTTATTACTGTTCCACAAAACAACCAAAATGCTCGATGGCGACTACGACATCAAGATGTGTCACATGAAAAAGGTCAGTTCCCACAGAAATATCTACAGGC
>CM065732.1:67859600-67869600 GCA_033310375.1 Conus canariensis
CGGGCCTGGTTGACGCCAGGATATATTATGAAAGGAAGCGTAGAGTACAGCCCTGTCATGTAGTCTCAGACCGAAATGGAAATCCGTAGCATCATCTTAATCATCCTCATTCTCATCGATCAGCATTAAAAAATGTCTCAGATTCTGTGGCCCTTCATGCCTTGCTCTCATGGTGACCTCAGTTTCGATGTCCTCTCCACGTCTGTGGCCTTGGTTTGGTTCCGTCGGGGTCACCGGTATCGGCGAGTCCATGGGAGCTGTCGTTGGACGGACGTGGTGGCGCCCTCCGGAGGGAGAGCTCACTCACGTCGGCTCCGCGACTAAGCAATTACTGTTGTCAGTAGGGGCTTAGTAAGTGGTGTCCTGCGTATGTTAGATCAGAACAGGCGCCACTGAACACCACCGAAGTGACTCGGCAGCAGTGCAGTGTCTCCTCCGGTGGGTTGCCTCTTGACGGCTTGACATTGACTGCTCCCTGTGGATTGCCGGTGCCGGGGCTGCGGCGGGGCCCACCGGGCTGTGGCTGTGGACGGGGTGTCGGAATGAGCGGCGTGGGTGCACTGCCTCTGAGGTGGTGTAGAGGTTGGGACAGCAAAAACAAACAAACAAACAAAAAACAATAACAACAACAACAACAACAGCACGGAAACATTGAATTCAAGGGGGGGGGGGGGGCGGGGAGAGAGAGAGAGAGAGAGAGGGAGAGAGAGAGAGAGAGGGAGAGAGAGAGAGAGAGAGAGAGAGAGAGAGAGAGAGAGAGAGAGAGAGAGAGAGAGAGAGAGAGACGCCTTCTATCAAGTATGCATCACGTACTGAGTGGTGGATTTAGTAACTGAAACGTCATGCGATACAGACAAACCAATGTGAAACGTCATGCGATACATACAAACCAATGTGATACGTAATGCGATACAGACAAGCCAATGTGATGCGTAATGCGATACAGACAAGCCAATGTGATGCGTAATGCGATACAGACAAGCCAATGTGATGCGTAATGCGATACAATGTGACACGTAATTCGATACAGACAAGCCAATGTGATGCGTAATGCGATACAGACAAGCCAATGTGATACGTGATGCGATACAGACAAGCCAATGTGATACGTAATGCGATGCAGACAAGCCAGTGTGATGCGTAATGCAATACAGACAAGCCAATGTGATGCGTAATGCGATACAGACAAGCCAATGTGACACGTAATGCGATACAGACAAGCCAATGTGACACGTAATTCGATACAGACAAGCCAATGTGATGCGTAATGCGATACAATGTGACACGTAATTCGATACAGACAAGCCAATGTGATACGTGATGCGATACAGACAAGCCAATGTGATACGTAATGCGATGCAGACAAGCCAGTGTGATGCGTAATGCGATACAGACAAGTGACCGAACAAGCAAACCAAATAACTGCCTGTGTAATGAGTTTGAATTTTATATTATTACCTGATATTTGCTGTTTCTATACACAGTTTGAAATCATCTGAAATGAAGTTAAACATAATTATTATTCTCATCATAGTCGTCATTATACTACTGCTTCTCCTCCTCTTCCTCCTCGTCCTCCTCCTCCTCCTACTACAACTACTTGTTGTTCTTCTCATTATTATTATCATTGTTGTTGTAGTTCTTGTTCTACTCTATTAAATCTGTTCATACTATCACCTCAGTCAGCAAACTGGCATGAAAATACCCAAACTGTTTCTAAATAAATCACAGAAGTAAGTAGATCTTTTCATTGCTTGAATAGCAGGTTACATTCTGTGAAGTCATAAGTTCCATCAAACAGACCTTTGACCTGCTTACCCTTTACAGTAAGCATATTTGTGTCGAAATGAGGTTCTTTCACGTGTTGATCGCCTTCAAGAAGGCGCACGGTCAAGACGAAGAAATATTACATCGGGTGAAGGATAATCAACACCATCTAGCAATTAGCCGGTACTTCTACAGAACGCTATTATGGAGTGGGGAGTCACCCAGGGCTGCTTTTGATCTCCCACATTTTTGAATATTTTCTCAGAACGCACCATCACTCGCTATAAGATAGACCCAGAAAATTCAGCAGTGGAGAAAGCACCACTTCAAGCCTTCGAACCATGGATGACATCAATGGCCTAGCAGGCGGAGAACAAGAATTTACTAAACTCTTCAACGATTAAAAAGAAAAAACATCGGCAAAGGATGGCGAGGAAATTAGCACTGGGAATATCTATTACGTGGGCGGCCGCAATATCATTGTCAATACGGATACAGCTGCCAATGGATAGAAACTAGAAACTCCTTCAGTTTAACCAGTTGGGATGAATCATAAGTAGAGAGAGATCCAAACCATAAATCTCCCCAAGGACGGCATGCACAGTATCAGCGCAGTCCAGACTAATTTTCTGTGTGTGTGTGTGTGTGTGTGTGTGTGTGTGTGTGTGTGTGTGTGTGTGTGTATGCGTGCGTGCGTGCGTGCGTGCGTGCGTGTGTGTGTGTGTGTGTGTGTGTGTGTGTGTGTGTGTGTGTGTGTGTGTGTGTGGATGCACGATGACATTTTCATGAAACACAAGATCAAGTGTGCACTGATATATTCCGTTTTCCTGTAGCTGTGGGTATGCGGTGTATGGGACCCCCATAGTAGATCTGGAAAGAGGAATACAAGCCATTCTAAACATCACATCCATGGATCATATTTCCTATGAACAAGTGCACAAACCATCGATCAGCACATATGCCAATATTAACCGTCTACTGTCATCTGCTAAGGGAAAAAAAAATCTGCATTAGTTTGGCCTTGCAAAAGGATTCAATGGGTTGCTAGAACAGTTCTTTGGGAAACAATTCAGAGAGGTGTGTAGGGGAGGATGGGGGAAAGGGGAAATAGAAACGACAGGCTGACTACATCGCAGAATAAACAGGAAACTGTGTGAAGACGCCTAAGCCATGGCACACTCCTAGCAGAACTGGAGGAACCTGGTTTCCCCGTGATGAACGATCTTGTACTAGCAGTTTCATCCACATCCACACTATCCTCATATCTAAATCGTTCTCCTTTCAGCAACACTGCGTAATGGCACCAATGGAATGTTCGTCAGTCTGGTGCTTCAATGACTCTCCACAGCTTTAAGGGGAGGAAGAGAACTCCGCCAGGGACTTTATTTTTGCGGCGACGTCTGTTGTTCGCCTGGTTGGTTGTTACATAGCATATCCCCAAAACCATTCAACTGATCTTAATGAAAATTGGTGCCATTACGCATTGCTGCCGACAGGAGAACGATTTAGATTTGGGGATAGTGTGGATGCGGATGAAACTGCTAGTACAAGATCGTTCACCACGGGGAAAGTGCGCCCAAGAATTGTTCACAGCACTGATAAGGTCATAAGTAACTCTCTACTAAGCATTACACTGTCAAGGTAGTTGTCACCATTGATGAATATGTGCAAAATGATATATTTTCTGAGGAATAAAGTCTGATGATAAAAAACATTATTTCGTGTTTTCCATCGTAAATTAAAAAACAAATGACATGCACATGGGAAATACTTCTTTTAAGAATTGCTTTCTCTGAAGGTAAAACACCTTTTGCTTTCATTAATGAAGGTACTCAAAAGGTCGAAATAAGGTCGTTTGGCAATTGTGAAGACTTGGACTCTCCCCATTTCTTTCTGGCTATTCCTGCATTTGTAACCTAGTATGAGTCTCATCTGAACCAGGCTATTATCTTTATCTCTCAACTCATTCTCCACGCCACGAGTCCCATCAATGTTTCTCACATTCCATATGCATTCACACTCACCAACCAACGTCTATGAGAGAGAGAGAGAGAGAGAGAGAGAGAGAGAGAGAGAGAGAGAGACAGAGACAGAGAGACAGAGAGGGATACCCTCCAAAGTCCAATTAACATCTGGAACAAGGACACAGAAACCATAGCCCGGAAGGTCATCTGGATAAAACGGCTTACTTCCCCAAGGCTAATATATCCCCTTCCCAACAGTGAAAGATATTTCTCTCTCTCTCTCTCTCTCTCTGGGGCAGGACCCGACACAAAGTACATCGATAAGTGTCAACCTTGATATTTATCAGGCTCGTGGTCTTAATGAGAAGTCATTGAAGTCTGACCTTGACAAAAGTATCTCACATCCCGTTGGAATGAGATTAAAGGTGGTGGGTGATTGAAGTGTTGTCTCAGTCAACGAGACAGGCTTGGGTTAAGTAGAAAACAACCGTGTTTTTTAACGGATTGTGGGGAGAGATGCTGAGACTGAACGTTTTGGAGCAATCAAGGCACTCTGTCTGAACGATGGTGCGTTTTCTAGGAATGTCTGAAATGTACTGTAGCAGCCCCCTCAGTTTGTTTGTAAAGGGAACAAGGTGGAGGCGATGGTTGCCGTATACCGTCTCTCATGTTTGTGTGTATATTTCGGATTTATGTCGCTGTAGTTATTCCATTACAATAAGACAACTATCACACTGATCCCAACAAGAAATTGCTCTGATGGGAATTAAACCTACGACCTCTCCACTGTGAATCTGAGATGCAAACCACTTTGCCATGGGGCTGATGAGTCTATATAACTTTTGTTTCAATATCTCATCATTTTGTTCCCACAGTGAACCCTGGGGACGCAAACATACAATGTAATCTTAGTACTTGCCTGATGACATTCTGAAGGTCAAGAATGGCATTACTAGAACAAATATCAGTTGTTTGTGTAGGAACAGTGAATGTGGGATGAGACTGGTGAAAATGGATACTGCTAATCGCATGCAAATAATATATGCTTGGAAATAAACAATCGTCTGATGCGAAGGTCTTTGTTGCAAGCATAGCAAATATTAGACAAGAGAGAACAAGTCAAAATAGCCCCCCGCCCCCCACCCCACCCCCACCCCCACCCCTAAATCCAGGCGTGTCAGTGCCAGGTTAGCCACAGAAGGTGCAGTGTAATTAGCTTTACATGGATTCCATATACTAACTCAATGGTGATATGGCAATCTCATGATTTAGAATATACACAAGGCCTGATGTACGGACAATGTTTAAGTCAGATGGGAGTGTCACTAGCTGAAGCTTTCTGTCATTGCCATATGTGTAAGTTCAAAGAGATGTAGCTACAAAATCTTCTCTGTCAAACCTACCGAAAATTTGTCACACATGAAAGCATTACGAGAAGATGAAAGACATTTTTTCTGGCAACAAATACGTAAATTCCATCACACAATATCTCTCTCTCTCTCTCTCTCTCTCTCTCTCTCTCTCTCTCTCTGTGTGTGTGTGTGTGTGTGTGTGTGTGTGTGTGTGTGTGTGTGTGTGTGTGTGTGTGTGTGTGTGCTGATCAAGCAAACAGTGAACCCCAGTCGTACAAACCACACGCAAGTCAATCTGCCAGTCACCCATCAGAGACATACAGAAAAAAGTTGCCCCTATGTATGCAACCACTCACAAGAAGAAACATCGACTGGCAAATGTTCAGTACTACAGACAAATCCTAGAGCCCACATACATCATACACTTTACACCTCTCATCACCCTCTCTCTCTCTCTCTCTCTCTCTCTCTCTCTCTCTCTCTCTCACTCACTCTCTTAAACAGGACAGAATCAATGTACATTAACAAAAAAAACAACACCCCCCAAAATCGATTGAGACGACGGGGCGTCAACGTCTCATTGAAAACCAGTTCACGGTTTGACCTCAACAATTACGGCAGTGGACCAGCTTAAACAAGATCAAGGACGGCTCAGCGAGACTAGTGGTGCCTCAGAGTCATCCTAATGACCGAGCTGAATTAGAACATGAACAGTTTCAACAGATCGTGTGTTGGCGTGGCGTCTGAGTTTGATCTTTGCCCCTAGGGGAATGACGAGAAGGAAATGGATAACGCCACGGTAAAATAACGAAGAATAAACTTGCAACCACTGTGGTATAACATGGATATCATCGGAATGAATGCTGGCTTATGGCAAGTCTCTTTTCCTTTGTATTGCTGGACACATCTTTACGCACTTGGCTTCTCTGGTTCTGATGTATGATCAGTTTTGATCTCCGATGACTGTTTGAAGATTTGGTCTAGAAATACTGACTACAAATGAGAGGAATACAAACTCAGCTGACGGTGAAGAAAATGATGTTGTGTGTGTGTGTTGTGTGTGTGTGTGTGTGTGTGTGTGTGTGTGTGTGTGTGTGTGTGTGTGTCAAAGTCAAAGTCAAAGTCAAAGTCAGAATTTTATTTAGAGATGGAAACATTTAATAAGCAGCATATCTGCTTTTTTTTTACATCAAGCCATCTATGAAAAAAAAATTGAAAAAAAAATCAAATCGTGTACAATGCCTTTCATCAAAAGAAAAGTAAACATACCGTCTTACCCCCTCCCCTCTCCTCCCCTTTACCCACTCACTTCCATTCACGTAAAAGGTATCAATGCTCATTGCCGCCCCTATGGTTACATTCACGAAGTGTATATCTTTACCAATGTATTTCTTTTCTGCACAGGATGGACATTTTTTTCAGTATGATATGTGGTTTACAATTCATGAGATAATCTTTCCATTTTTCTTAAATGTGTTTTTGTTTGTTTGTTTGTTTTTTTAAGGGTTTTGTGAGTTTATTCCACAGATTTCCACCTGAATATACAAAACTGGATTTGTATAAATTGTTGCATGGTCTAGGAATGGACAATAAATGATTATGTCTATGGCAATTGACGCTAAATGTTTCTGTAATCTTTTGGGGAGCTGTTCCATTAATAACGTTATGCATACAAAGGGCTTTATTAAAAAAGAGTCTGTTTGGGAAGGTTAATATTTTGAGTTGTTTGTAATCTTCATCAGTTAGGGAGCTCGATTTTTACAATACTAATTTCAATCCTTGTTTGTACAGACGATGAATTAATTTTAAATTATGTTCACGACAGTTGTCCCAAAGGGTTGATGCATAATCAATTAATGACAAAATATGTGCATAGAAAAAAAGGTTTTCGAGAGTGGCCATCAAGGAAATTTTTTATCCGAGACAACTGAAATTTTTTTTTTTTGGAAAGGCGTTTTGCTAAAAATGTTATATGTTCAGTCCAAGATAAAGCTTTGTCAATAATAATGACACTTAGTGTTTTGTGTGAACTGATTTCCTCAACTTTGTTGTTGGATATGAGTAAAGGCTGAAATTTTGATTTCATTTTTTGTCGTTTTTGTCTTGTAGACACGTACATGCACTTTGTTTTAATAGCATTTAAATACATATGGCTTAGTTGTGTCCATTCAGTAAGTTTATCAATATCTGCTTGAAGCTTAATTGTTAATTCATAGGCATCAGAGTCGTTTTCGTGAAATGTATCATCTGCAAACATTTCGCATTTACATTTAACAAAACAAGGCAAATCATTAACGTAAATAGTAAACAAAAGAGATCCTAACAAAGAGTCTTGTGGAACATCATATTTGACAGGCATAAATGTTGACAATTTGTCAGCTACAGCTACTAATTGTTTTTGGTCACATAAAAAAGATGAAATAAGACTTATGAATTCCGGAGTCAGTTTGTAAAGTTCAAGTTTACGGCACAACAAAGAATGGTTGATGACATCTAACGCTTTTTCAAAGTCTATGAAGAGAATACCTGCAAATTTATTCTCGTTTATGCTGCAAAGAAGACTGTCCACAAGTTGTATGAGGGCTGTGTGGCAAGAATGATGTTTTCGAAAGCCCGAGTGACTTTCGTGGAGAAGTTTGTTATCAGCGAAATAAGAATACAGAGACTTACGCATGTGTTTTTCGATCGGTTTTGCTATGGCGGATAAAATGGATATCGGTCTGTAATTTGATGGGTTTGAAAAATTCCCGGTTTTGTACAGAGGAATAACTTTAGCTTCCTTACATTTTAGAGGAAAAGTTTGTTTATCTATGCATAAATTGTATGTCAAAGTATCTGTGATAACAGGACATGAAAACTTAGGTATTTTTGTCTCGATACCATCTAATCACGAGTATTTGATTGGGTTGAAGTAGACAAGGCTTTACTAACATCTAAAACGGTCATAGGTTTCAGACTAAATGGAACACGAATATCCTTAGAATGGATGTATTGTTCTAAATAATTGAGATCATTTTCACTAGATTTATCATTTAATATGATTCTTTCTGCTATGGTTGCAAAATGATTATTTAGTTGATCTGCAGATATGTCTGAGCTCATTTGTTGACTTTTTGACATATGTTTATTAGTTAATATGTTAATTGCTTTCCAAATTTGCCTGGTATCTTTGGTAGAAGTTAACAGTTTTCTAACGTAAGTACGTTTCGATTTCCGTTTAATGACGTCACTTTATTTCTTTTTCTGAATTCTTCATTTGTTCCGAAACTACTCAAATGATTTCTTTTATTAATTTCTGTGTCAATTTCTTTAGTTATCCATGGAGGTTTTAATTCCTGTTTAATCCTTTTCTTTTTAAAAATGGACGTGTTATCATATACAGAGGTAAACGTATCAATCCAAAATTCAGCTGCTTTATTTGGATCTCTGATTTGATAGATGAGGTCAAATTGTGCTTCAGAAAGGTCAGTGAGGAAATCTTCTTCGTTAAAGTTTCTAAAGCTCCTGTAGTAAATAACTTTATGACCTACTTTTGGAATTTTTACACGGTTTTTGAACCAAGTAAGGCAAATTGGGTTGTGATCACTACAGCCGATAGGGAGGGGAACAAAGTTCGATAATGGATTGTTTTGCATTTGTGTAAATATGATCTATTAGAGTAGCGGAATTTTCAGTTATGCGTGTTGGTCTATCGATTAGTTGTTCTAAACTATGTGATATATAGTTTTGATATCATTTTGATTTTGTTTTTAACAGATCAATGTTAAAATCTCCTAAAATAATTGTCTCATAACTTAGAATGTTACTTCATCCATTATTGCATTAAACCTGTCCTGCCAATCAGTGGTTTCTGATGGGTTTCTACAGACAAAGCCTGTTGCAAGTGGTTGACTATTGTTCATACTTATTTCAATCCAAATAGATTCAACACCATAATTTTCAAAATTAACTAGCCTTTTACATTTTAATGAGGAAGCATGATATATAAGTAAGCCAGTGGATTTTGGTTTATAGGGGTCGAGTCGCATTATTTGGAATCATGGCATGTCCATTTCTGCATCTGATATGTGAGAAGATAACCGGGATTCAGAAAAACAAAATACATGAAAACTGTTTCCATCACTGCGAAGTATAGTTGCAATGTCATCTTTTTTGTTTGTTGCGTTATTGATGTTAAGGTACCTACACGAAGTCCATGTTTGGATGGCCATGTGTCTAAAGTCATAGGCATGTTGCAGTGTATAGTACCAGGTATGGCTTAAATAAAACGGTGAGAGGGAACACTAGATAAATCACTGCTTAAACTGTAGCAGGCACAGACAGCACCTGGGCAAAATCGATATCAAATGAACCAAAGAGTATAGAAGGCACCTGGGCAAAATCGATATCAAATGAACCAAAGAGTATAGAAGGCACCTGGGCAAAAGCGATGTCAAATGAACCAAAGAGTAAAGAAGTACAACAGCAAGAAGCTCTAAAAACGAATCAAGGCAATAAATCAAAGAACAATAATGATCACTTAATAATACAGAAAAGAACAGCCAATCAAACGTGCAAGTAATAACAAGAAAAATAACAAAGTATACAATTTAAGGAAAGTGCAATTACAAACAAGAAAATACCCAAATATACAAACCAGGGAGCAAACAGCAATCAATCAAAACGTTTCCATCAATCCAATCCAGAAAAAGCAGTCAGCTGATGACAATAACCAAGTGCACACCAATGGAGTGGCAAACCGCAGGATTATTTCGTGCAGCCTGATACAGTCCATCTGCAATGGTTCATTTTGCACGAATCAGGCCACCGCAGCACAGAAACACTTCATCTCTCTCTCTCTCTCTCTCTCTCTCTCTCTCTCTCTCTCTCCTCTCTCTCTCTCTCTCTCTCTCTTACACACACACACACAAAAGACAC
>CM065732.1:67872100-67877100 GCA_033310375.1 Conus canariensis
GCAAGCCCACCAACGGAGCTGCTGTTGATAACGATTATGATTCGTGGATCCACAAAGAGTGAGCATTCCTACTGGAGGAGAGGACCCCGTTCATCTGAAATCAGAACTCAAGTTATTGATACCCAACACTGTGCCACCGAATCCACTGCAGACTGCCTCTCCATGCCCATGTCTGTTCGTCGGCCTGCCCAAGTGACTGTCCGATTTAGCTATATTGGCCAGCATGTGTCAGGGGTGAACTGGGAGTGCAATGAACGCCTGGTCTGACTTGGAGGTGGTGCAGAAACAAGTGTAGTTAGGATAGTGTCTTCCACATGAATATGGTCTGTGTTCCATCTTCGCCAGTGTGCTATGCCCTGTATTTTGCTATCAGTTTTTGTGTTCTTTCTCCTAATCTTACACTCTGGGGTTCTTTGTGCCATTATCATCTTCTGTTTGTTCTTCTTCTATTCCCGCTTTCACACTTCTCCTCCTATTTCTCCTCCTCCTACTTCTCCTCTTTCCCCTCCTTCTCCTCCTCCTTTTCCTCCTCCTCATCTCCCTCGTTGTCATCATCATCATCATCATCATCATCATCATCATCATCATCATCATCATCATCATCATCTCTTCTTCTTCTTCTTCTTCTCTTCTTCTTCTTCTTCTTCTTCTTCTTCTCCTTCTACAGCCATTCCTCCTCCTCCTCCTCCTCCTCTTTTCTTCTTCTTCTTGCTCTGCTGCTGCTGCTGCTGTTGGTCCCTCCTTCCTCTCTTCCTCCTTCTCCTCCTCCTCCTTGTTGTTTGTTGTTGTTGTTGTTGTTGTTGTTGTTTTCTTCTTCTCTCTTCTTCTTCTTCTTCTTCTTCTTAGTTTCCAACACAATATAAGCATTGGATGGATATCTCTTGGATAGAAAATAATATGGGCATTACCAGAGCAAATATTAACTGTTGAATTAGGAACAATAATTATTACAGGAGGCTATTGACAGTAAAATCGCGTGTGCATAGTTAACACTTAGAAAAAGCTATGATCTCATGTGAAGGTCTAGTTGTGATGAAAGCAAGCATCGCTTGAGGTATAATACTAGCTTGTATTTTTACGTAAATCAAGGCGATCCAATGTTGGGTGATGCCTTAACATAGGCCTCCAGTACTGATGCAATGATTACAACATAATAACATATACATGCATTAAATCATATACAGTAATTGGTGTATGGAAAATATTTAAGTAATTTCATGTAAGCTAATATTTAAATATTTAATTTCGGTCTTACATTAATGAATATGTTAGGTTCGTGGACAATTAACCACACTAACACTGCGGAACATATTTCATATAGAATTTCATCATACGATCTCTCTCTCTCTCTCTCTCTCTCTCTCTCTCTCTCCTCTCTCTCTCCTCTCTCTCTCTCTCTCTCTCTCTCTCTCTCTCTCTCTGTCGTGTTTAAGTGGATGGTCGAGTTAGTCTATAATCTTACAATTTTGGTTTGCTTGTTTGTTTGTTTGTTTGTTTTTTCCTAATATTATTTCGGTACTAGTAAGTACGAGGATATCCAGGAACGATCCGGTCTTTAATGTTGGTTAGCTTTTGAGTTGATTTACACCAGATTTAACTGTTATATTTTAACTTATATTTTAACTGTTATATTTACTCGTGATGAATGAAGGGAGAAAAGGTTATTGTCCTGTTACCCCCCCCCCCCCCCCTGTCAAAAGACTTTTTTGGTAATGACAATAACATATCAAAGTGTCAATGTGTCAAAGTGTGTATCTCTGTCTCTGTCTGTCTGTCTGTCCGTCTGTCTGCTGACCAAGCGGACTCCAGCTGTACAAGTTTTGAGCAAATCAATCCGCCAAACACCCATCAGTCAGTTCAAGAAAGAGAAATGGTCTGTACATGTGAATCCATGCACAGGAAGAGACACTGACAGGCAGAGGGACAGAATCACATAGCAACCATAGAGTCCACACACATTATCCACTTCCCTACCTCTCCCCCCCCCCAACCCTTCTGTCTCCAACAGGACAGAATCACATAGCAACCATAGAGTCCACACACATTATCCACTTCCATACCTCTCATCTCTCCCCTCCCCACCCCTTTGTCTCGAAGAGGACAGAATCACATAGCAACCATAGAGTCCACACACATTATCCACTTCCCTACCTCTCATCTCTCCCCTCCCCACCCCTTTGTCTCGAAGAGGACAGAATCACATAGCAACCATAGAGTCCACACACATTATCCACTTCCCTACCTCTCATCTCTCCCCTCCCCACCCCTTTGTCTCGAAGAGGACAGAATCACATAGCAACCATAGAGTCCACACACATTATCCACTTCCCTACCTCTCATCTCTCCCCTCCCCACCCCTTTGTCTCGAAGAGGACAGAATCACATAGCAACCATAGAGTCCACACACATTATCCACTTCCCTACCTCTCATCTCTCCCCTCCCCACCCCTTTGTCTCGAAGAGGACAGAATCACATAGCAACCATAGAGTCCACACACATTATCCACTTCCCTACCTCTCATCTCTCCCCTCCCCACCCCTTTGTCTCGAAGAGGACAGAATCACATAGCAACCATAGAGTCCACACACATTATCCACTTCCCTACCTCTCATCTCTCCCCTCCCCACCTCTTTGTCTCGAAGAGGACAGAATCACATAGCAACCATAGAGTCCATACACATTATCCACTTCCCTACCTCTCATCTCTCCCCTCCCCACCCCTTTGTCTCGAAGAGGACAGAATCACATAGCAACCATAGAGTCCATACACATTATCCACTTCCCTACCTCTCATCTCTCCCCTCCCCACCCCTTTGTCTCGAAGAGGACAGAATCACATAGCAACCATAGAGTCCATACACATTATCCACTTCCCTACCTCTCATCTCTCCCCTCCCCACCCCTTTGTCTCGAAGAGGACAGAATCACATAGCAACCATAGAGTCCATACACATTATCCACTTCCCTACCTCTCATCTCTCCCCTCCCCACCCCTTTGTCTCGAAGAGGACAGAATCACATAGCAACCATAGAGTCCACACACATTATCCACTTCCCTACCTCTCATCTCTCCCCTCCCCACCCCTTTGTCTCGAAGAGGACAGAATCACATAGCAACCATAGAGTCCACACACATTATCCACTTCCCTACCTCTTATCTCTCCCCTCCCCACCCCTTTGTCTCGAAGAGGACAGAATCACATAGCAACCATAGAGTCCATACACATTATCCACTTCCATACCTCTCATCTCTCCCCTCCCCACCCCTTTGTCTCGAAGAGGACAGAATCACATAGCAACCATAGAGTCCATACACATTATCCACTTCCCTACCTCTCATCTCTCCCCTCCCCACCCCTTTGTCTCGAAGAGGACAGAATCACATAGCAACCATAGAGTCCATACACATTATCCACTATCCCTACCTCTCATCTCTCCCCTCCCCACCCCTTTGTCTCGAAGAGGACAGAATCACATAGCAACCATAGAGTCCACACACATTATCCACTTACATACCTCTCATCTCTCCCCTCCCCACCCCTTTGTCTCGAAGAGGACAGAATCACATAGCAACCATAGAGTCCATACACATTATCCACTTCCCTACCTCTCATCTCTCCCCTCCCCACCCCTTTGTCTCGAAGAGGACAGAATCACATAGCAACCATAGAGTCCATACACATTATCCACTTCCCTACCTCTCATCTCTCCCCTCCCCACCCCTTTGTCTCGAAGAGGACAGAATCACATACAACCATAGAGTCCACACACATTATCCACTTCCCTACCACACATCTCTGCCCCTCCCACCCCTTTGTCTCGAAGAGGACAGAATCACATAGCAACCATAGAGTCCTCACACATTATCCACTTCCCTAACTCTTATCTCTCCCCTCCCCACCCCTTTGTCTCGAAGAGGACAGAATCACATAGCAACCATAGAGTCCATACACATTATCCACTTCCATACCTCTCATCTCTCCCCTCCCCCACCTTTGTCTCGAAGAGGACAGAATCACATAGCAACCATAGAGTCCATACACATTATCCACTTCCCTACCTCTCATCTCTCCCCTCCCCACCCCTTTGTCTCGAAGAGGACAGAATCACATAGCAACCATAGAGTCCATACACATTATCCACTTCCCTACCTCTCATCTCTCCCCTCCCCACCCCTTTGTCTCGAAGAGGACAGAATCACATAGCAACCATAGAGTCCACACACATTATCCACTTACATACCTCTCATCTCTCCCCTCCCCACACCCCTTTGTCTCGAAGAGGACAGAATCACATAGCAACCATAGAGTCCATACACATTATCCACTTCCCTACCTCTCATCTCTCCCCTCCCCACCCCTTTGTCTCGAAGAGGACAGAATCACATAGCAACCATAGAGTCCACACACATTATCCACTTCCCTACCTCTCATCTCTCCCCTCCCCACCCCTTTGTCTCGAAGAGGACAGAATCAATGTACATTACAAAAAAACAAAACACACCCGCACACTCAACTGAGACGACGGGTCGAAGTCTCATTAAAAACCAGAACACGATTTGGCCTCAACAACACGTCACTAGACCAGCTTAAACAAAATCAAGGACGGCTCAGCAAGACTAGTGGTGCCTCAGAGTCATCCTGATGACTGAGCTGAATTTGAACATGAACAGTTTCAAAAGATCGTGTGTTGGCGTGGCGTCTGAGTTTGATCTTAGCCCCCAGGAGAGTGAATGTGATACGCAATGTGCTACTGACCAGGAGAAAATGGAATGTGCCACCCCAGGTAAAAGTGGTGTAAACTAATAAGAGTCGGCGTACAACATGAATATTAGATGTATGAAAAATTAATTGTCAGTTAGTCTCATTTCAGTTTATATCTACGTCCTTTTCCCTGCAGCTGACGTCTACAGATTGTGTCCTGTGTTCACATAGTTCAGTTCCTGTTGTACCAAAGTGTTATGCAGTTTTGATCTTCAGTCATTGCAGGAAGATTAAGT
>CM065732.1:67884600-67894600 GCA_033310375.1 Conus canariensis
GATCATCCATCACAGGAGACATTGGATTGCCACTTTAATACTCTCGGTGCCTTCAGTGGTTCCTGCCCTTGTTTCACACAGCAACGACACCATCTACTGAACGCCTAGTGTGATTGAAATTAGCTATGGAGCATAGTTAGTAGTGGATCCAGACGTATAGGGAATTCCTATTTGACGTTCACATTCCTTTTGTTCTGTCAGATCACTCAATTATGGTCACCCAAACCTATTGCCTGTAAAGCCACAGACAGTGTTGACCTAATTCCATCTGTCTGCCTGTCTCAAGCGTGCCTGTCCAGCTGACCATCTTGATCATGAAAGGTCACTGCCAGTATGAGTCATGAACTGGGTAACAGCAAATTGGGTCTTTTATCTCTTTTCTCTCTCTCTCTCTCTCTCTCTCTCTCCTCTCTCTCTCCTCTCTCTCTCTCTCTCTCTCTCTCTCTCTCTCTCTTCTCTCTCTCTCTGCGTTCGCAGACTGATACTCCTGCAGACAATCCATGTATAGACAGGCAAAGAGTAATCCCATCTATCCAACAAAGGGAGTGGAGTTTTGTGTGTATGACCGTGTTTTTTTTTTATCCTGCCATTAAGGCAACCATACTCCAACGTGGGGAAGGTGCATGCTATGTGTAACATGTCGTCCATACCAACGGCCAAACTGGCCTTCTCTTCCGAACCTTGGTGTTGGGATTTTACGTGTGTACAAGATGATATACGTGCGTTCACACACGGAACCTCGGTTACAGTCCCATTCGAAGGACTGTATGGGAAATGGAGCCAGAACCGATGTTAATTCTCTCTCCCTCCCCCCTCTCTTTCTTTCTGTCCCCCCTCCCCCCCCCCCCTTCGCCTCTGCACATTTTACTCTACTGTTGTGACATTCTTACATTTCACCCACACCGTCCACGTCCCAACAGTTTCCTCCCGTGCTGTCCTCCATTCAATTGTTGATGACTGCTCTGCCCACACCTTTAACTGGCTTTCCACACCTTCACACACGTCTCTCGTCTTTGTTGGCTGCACCTAGCACAGAAAGCCCACACTCCTAGCACAGAAAGCCCACACTTTCACACACGTCTCTCGTCTTCGTTGGCTGCACCTAGCACAGAAAGCCCACACCTTCACACACGTCTCTCGTCTTTGTTGGCTGCACCTAGCACAGAAAGCCCACACCTTCACACACGTCTCTCGTCTTTGTTGGCTGCACCTAGCACAGAAAGCCCACACATTCACACATGTCTCTCGTCTTTGTTGGCTGCTCCCAGGACAGAAAGTCAGAGAAAATCTGGTTGAGAAAATGGACTGGTTGATTGTATTGCAAATGCTGTGACACCTAGTCAATAGCGTGTCCTGTGACTCAACTGGAAATGCTGTAGATAGATAATAAGACAACAGAGCCCTGATCTGTGCTGGGAGACTAGGAAGAACTAGTGTCTTTAAATCACAAATAAGACAACAGAGCCCTGATCTGTGCTGGGAGACTAGGAAGAACTAGTGTCTTTAAATCACAACTTTTTACTCAGCTTTCATTTCCGAGTGTTGTTTTTTCTTAGATTTTCTCATTTGTGATCATTTTCCGAAGTTGTGATTAGTATAGACATATGATGATGCTGTCTTCTTCTTTCTTTTCTTCTTCTTCTTCTTCTTCTTCTTGATGATGATGATGATGATGATGATGATGATGATGATGATGATGATGATGATGGTCATTAACGTACATTTCTCTTCTACTTTCTCTTCACCTCTTCGCTTTGAAAGACTTCTCTTCTTCTTCTTCTTCTTCTTCTTCTTCTACTCAGATAAAACCCCATTGGCTATGACGAAGGCTGCTGTACGGCGGAGGCCCTCCCAAGATCCATAGAGCTTCTCCCTCCTCAAGGTGTCGGCAGGCGAGGTCTCTGCTGTTAGCGTTTAATGCGTTGGACAATTCTGCAGGATGTGTTCTACAGTCATTTGGGCTGTACCACATGGGCACCATGAGGCATGCCGATGTAGACTTTTTTTGTGAACATTTGGTTTCTGAGTCTGGAGTGCCCTCTCCTCTGTCTCACAATGCTCACTTGGTCTGATATGCGTAGCAGCTAGTATGCATCCTTCTTCTTGAAGTCTGGGTGCTTCTAAAAGAAAAAAAAAGATAATGGTGTCTTGGAGAAATCGCAGAAATAAGATTGCAAATCTGGAACGTTCCATGTGTATGATAAACTGTACAAATAGGAGAGAGAGAGAGAGAGAGAGAGAGAGAGAGAGAGAGAGAGAGAGAGAGAGAGAGAGAGAGAGAGAACAGACTGATGTTAAACAACCTACTCTATGAGACACCTTCTTTTCATTTGACATCCATATATAATCTTTAATATTCAGAAAATAGACGTCAAAGTGGACTGGGTGGTTGAAAGGATTTGTTCAAAATCTTGCACCACCATCATTTCCCAGCCCACCACCCCTCTCTCTTAGTGCACGCTGAGCAGTAAAATCCTCTGATTCCTGCATGGAACGTTAGGTATTCTCATCACGTTGAACAGTAAAATCCTGTCATTCCTGCATGGAACGTTAGGTATTCTCATCACGTTGAACAGTAGAACCCTGTCATTCCTGCATGGAACGTTAGGTATTCTCATCACGTTGAACAGTAGAACCCTGTCATTCCTGCATGGAACGTTAGGTATTCTCATCACGTTGAACAGTAGAACCCTGTCATTCCTGCATGGAACGTTAGGTATTCTCATCACGTTGAACAGTAGAACCCTGTCATTCCTGCATGGAACGTTAGGTATTCTCATCACGTTGAACAGTAGAACCCTGTCATTCCTGCATGGAACGTTAGGTATTCTCATCACGTTGAACAGTAGAACCCTGTCATTCCTGCATGGAACGCTAGGTATTCTCATCACGTTGAACAGTAGAACCCTGTCATTCCTGCATGGAACGTTAGGTATTCTCATCACGTTGAACAGTAGAACCCTGTCATTCCTGCAGGGAACGTTAGGTATTCTCATCACGTTGAACAGTAGAACCCTGTCATTCCTGCAGGGAACGTTAGGTATTCTCATCACGTTGAACAGTAGAACCCTGTCATTCCTGCATGGAACGTTAGGTATTCTCATCACGTTGAACAGTAGAACCCTGTCATTCCTGCAGGGAACGTTAGGCATTCTCATCACGTTGAACAGTAGAACCCTGTCATTCCTGCATGGAACGTTAGGTATTCTCATCACGTTGAACAGTAGAACCCTGTCATTCCTGCAGGGAACGTTAGGCATTCTCATCACGTTGAACAGTAGAACCCTGTCATTCCTGCATGGAACGTTAGGTATTCTCATCACGTTGAACAGTAAAACCCTGTCATTCCTGCAGGGAACGTTAGGCATTCTACCCTCACAGTGTAGGACAAACAAGTACAAGGAGAAACACATTCAGGAAAGCAATACATCTATCAGAATTACAGTTTCAAGGTCTGACGAACTCATGAGGTTAATGTGTCAGTAAGACATCTCTCAACTCTCCTCCATGGGCTGATGTGCTGCAAAGGCATCTGCTGATTCTCCTCTATGGGTCAAAATGTCTGAAAGGCGTCGTCTGTCTCCTCCATGGCTTAATGTGCCGTAAAGCTATCTGACAAGTCACATCTACGGGTCAAAATGTCCGTAACCATCTGCCAAGTCTCTTCCATAGGTTGATGTGCTGTGAAGACATCTGCAAAGTCTTCTCCATGATTCTCTTTTCTCAGTTCCTTCTTTATTATTACCAGTTTATTTATCAAGAGGTAACCCACAGACACTGTATATGACATTGCAGATGTCACGCAGTGTATACAGAGTAGTCCGCATGCAGTGATGCCTCCCTACCCAAACTGAAATTGAAACTTATATTGTGACTTAGCAACGACTTATGTAAAAAAAAAAAAAAGGAAGATGAGTAGTGAGAGGCTAGAGGAGAGAAACCGAGACGATCAAGAGTGTGTTGAGTTCTCAGTATTAACCTTGTCACTGAGAGCAAGAGGAGACAATCCAGTGATGAAATGAGAACGGAACCGTTTGTTACGCCCGTCAGGAGTCGGATTGTGACCCTTGGCTGACACTCGTCAGTGAAACCCGGCATGGGTGGTTAGTCCAACCATCAAATCTAATGGATATGAATATATCACACACTTATAAATCTTCACGGAAAGGGATAGAAAATTTACGATCCAGTGTCCTTCGAAAAAAGCTGGCGGTGTGTGTGTTTTGTGTGTGTGTGTGTGTGTGTGTGTGTGTGTGTGTGTGTGTGTGTGTGTGTGTGTGTTGTGTGTGTGTGGTGTGTGGGGTGTGTGTGTGTGAAATGTGGCATTTGGATGAAAATACGTTATACGTCACAGGCAGTCGGCAAACAACAATCAATCTGAAAGGAAATCTTAGTCTTCGGCCCATATATCTTCAGCATTTTTATCTGATGAGTAAACCTCGTTCTTCTGATGTCAGACCCCACAATTTCCGACATCCAGTACCTTGCCCCCGAACCCACTACATACAGTCTCCGCATAATTTGTCTGTTTGTCTGTCTGTCTGGCACATGCCAGTCCCATTGACTGTCTGACATTTGAAATCCCACTGTCCAACGTTGATTATTGTTTGGATAAAATGCCAGTATTCTGTACGTTTGGATTGGTCTGTGGTTCCTGATAAACGTGTAAAACATATTGTCTTTACATGAATATTGTCTGTCCAAGTGCGTGTGCACGAACGTTAACACACGAGATCCAAGTTTTCTTGAGTCATCTCCCTGTCTTTTATTGTCTAAGTACTAAAGTTCTCATTCACTGATAATTCGGTAAAGTGAAATGCAGCTGTTATCGACGTCTCAGACTTAGACTTTGCCTTTCGTATTTCTACCATCGGTTTTCGTCTTCTTTTTGCTCAGACTGCTTGTTCGTCAACTTCTTCGTCGTCGTTTTACTTTCCACTTGGTCTCCATTTCTCAGTCCCCCTCTGTAGCCTGTCTGCTTGCCTACCCGCCCTTCTACTCACTCAAATCGCCCTACACATTCATCTCGCTGTCAACATGAGTACTTCTGGTTGCAGTGAAAAATTTCACAATTCTGCTCTCTCTCTCTCTCTCCTCTCTCTCTCTCTCTCTCTCTCTCTCTCTCTCTCTCTCTCTCCACACACAAACACACACACACGCACGCACGCACGCACGCACGCACGCACGCGCGCACGCACACACACACACACACACACACACACACACACACACACACACACACACACACACACACACACACACACACACACACACACACACACACACACACACACGCTTTCCCCCCTCTAGCCTTTACCAGGTCACTACTCGTAACATGACCAACCCAAATTTTATTGATCTATTTTATAATAACAGAATCCTCCATCGAATTATTAACGGGTAATTTGTCCAGACATTTTGACTATTGGCACACACGTTCACACGTGTCTTCTCTTTTTGCTGGCTGCGTCCAGAAAGAAAAAAAGTTTGGAAAAAAAGGGATGCGAAAATAGACTGACTTAATTAGGAATGCCATCACACCATGCCGGTAGCTGGTCCTGCGATGCAGATGAAGGGCACTGAAGTATACTGTGAGGAAATTGGCTTTGACAGAGAGTTATTTTTAAGTACAACTTGTGTGTTGCTTGTGTTTCACATATGAATCTTACTCTTCTGCCTGGCTCATTTCCATGCATCTAATGGTGTAGCGACGATAGGTCTGATTGACTGCTGGCATGTATCAGTCGCTCTTAGTGCTAGAGAATTAAGCCTGCATAGTATCACGAAAGATGCCTTAAACTTTACAAACAAACCACATAGAGACGAAAACAAGCCGAAAAAAGCTGGCGTCTGTTTCAACCTTTTTTGTTTCTCTCTCTTCAAAATCATTGATGCAAAGAAGTCAATTTTGTCAGTAAGGACTAAAGGTCAAATTTGGAAATCATAGCTAATTATGGAATTCTAGTAACTTGCATTACCCTCTCCTCCCTCCCTATCTCTCATTTGCCGTAAATACAAATATTCTCATGCTGGCGTATGGAAGTTTAGAAACTATCACCCTCACTACTGGAAATATATAAGTGGTGGGAGGATATCCGAGTAAACGATACAACGTTATCAAGGTCTGAGTAGTAGATGGGGTTCACATGTCGGTTACGCATCTGCTTGGACTGGTGAAAAGCCGCTCATTTATTTATTTATTTATTCATTTACTTATCTATCTATTATTTATTATTTATCTATTTTTTATATTTTGTGTTTATTCATTTATGAATTTACACACTCATTTACATATTTACTGTTCATTTATTCATTATTTACTTACTGATTAATTTACTAATCTCTTTATTCATTGATTTATTTGCTCGTTGTTTTATTTGCTTATTCTTATATAGCTCTTGAGCACTGTGACCTAAAAGACGAACTAGTGTGGTGTAGCGTATATGGAGGGCCTGCGCGGTGCGAGCTTTTATTGATGATAGGTATTTCTTGTAGTGACCCAGCGACGATTCATATTACTATAGGATGCACTGGGAGGTGCTGGGCGGTGTGCAGGGGAGAGAGATTGCGGTGAAGATGCAGATGTTGACATACAGATTTCACAACCCTCACTGATGATATCTTTGAGCGATCGACTTCTGTCTCCTGCACGGTACCATTCATCATGCCTGTCTAGAATCGACTTTCGTCCGCTGGGTGAGACTTCTCGGTAAAACATTGCGATGGCGTGGTGGTAGTCCCTCCATGTTATTTAACAGAGATACATCACCCAGAATTCAGTGGGTTTCTTAACACCAAGGGGATATTGGGAAACCAAAAAAAAAAAAAATGGCGGGGGGAGGGGGGGGGGGGGCAATATAGACAGGTCGAAAAATAAGTGAAGAATAATCAACAGACTAGAACTTTTTGAGGCTATCCTGGACGATTCGCAAAACATATTAGGAAGGTCAAAGCAGAGAAGAAGCTTTCAAAAGTTTCCTTACATGATAAATGAATAATGGAACATTCAGGATCATGTCGGATCATGTCATCAAAACATAACTATCTATTACATTCCATAGACGTAACCCGCAAAATGATTCAGGGGAAACAGTACTGGGACAGACGAAATTACACCAGGAGATTAGCATCAATTTGAAAACGATTCATACACACTTTTAGAAAATTGACTAATATTTTGTGCGTGGGTGTGCTTAATCTGCTTAACGATGAATGTGAATTAGAAATGTGTGGGTGTTTGTTTGTGACACACTGCTCCCCCCCCCACCCCCGCACACATGCACATGTATCTCTCTCTCTCTCTCTCTCTCTCTCTCTCTCTCTTACTCGCTCTCCTCTCTTTTTTGTGTGGTGGTGTGTGTGTGTGTGGTGTGGTTCGTTTTTGTCCGTGTGCAGGGTGCCGTAGCGTGTCGTGGTAGTGTGGTGATGTGGTGATGACAGTGCGCAGAGTGTTGGGGGATGTGAGTGTGTTGGTGTAGTGGTGTGAGTGAATGAATGGGGGATGAGTAATTCACAAGCAAGAAAAAAAAGTGCCTGTAAGTTAATGTAGAGAGCTGGTTTCTGCAGCTATGGAAGCAATCAGAAACAGCTGATCGTGAGAGGAAGAATAAAAGAAAATGCTGAAAAGGAAAAAAGAAAACTAAGAGAGAGAGAGAGAGAGAGAGAGAGAGAGAGAGAGAGAGAGAGAGAGAGAGAGAGAGAGAGAGCACAGATGAAAGAAAGTCAGAGAATGACAGTGGACAAAAAATTAAAAACGACTGAGCAGATAACGCTACATATAAATGTGAACGATGCAAGAAATAAAATAAGTAAAAAAAGCAGAGAAAAAAAACACCCTTTAACGGCCCTAAATAGTAAAACATTCCGTGGACAGAACGAGTAATTCTACATTGACATGAGATCACATCATTTATCGGCTTTACCATTACCCTCCAGCTTTCCTCTCTTCCTGTCTTCAGGTCATTTACTCCTTAACGGTCCACACACAAATATACAGACACGCCAACTGCACGCTTTGGAACCATTTGAAAATGCCAGAGGCATTAGAGATTCTACAGTGAATATCAATTTGTGGGCAACGCAGTTGATGCTGGCAACATGTGATCGGAGGTTTCTGTTAACGTGTAACAAATATCAGAAACCGTTGCGTTATAATACGCATCATTCTGTTTGACCAGCTACATGTGTCACTGACGTTAACGATTCTCGTCTGACTTTCACCTGTTTTGTTGTAAACTGACGCCCAACTGTTTTACCGTGCAGCAGTTACGATGTACACCTGGAAACTAGTCAAAGTAGTAAGCACTGCAGCTAAACTTTGAAATACGTATGCTATTTCTCCATTCTTCACGACAGTCCAAATTGCATTTGGTTTGGTTGAATCCGCAGAATAATTCATAAATCTAACTACTATGTCATAAACTGAGAAATGTGTCCTGTTTTTTTTAAATTTGTAATGAAAGAAAAAGATCTCAGACAGAGCCTAATATATCATGTACACTGCCTATCAATTTAACGTCTCAATTATGGTAGAAAAACAAATAAAGTGGCAAAGGCAGTTGCTGAAGATTGTAATTATACATAATTGATGAACATCTTTTCCCACTGTTCTTTTAAACAATTTGACGGTCATGTCAGAACCCAGTAAGGTTTCCTACGTCTCATCAACTGCGGTGATATCATTTCGTGACAACAGCGTCGAATGTTTTTTTGATGACTGGTTTAGCTTGTGCTTTCAAGACTGTGCCAATGGTCATGCTGGTCTTTTTGATGACTGTTTTAGCTTGTGCTTTCAAGACTGTGTCAATGGTCATGTTGGTCTTTTTGATGACTGTTTTACCTTGTGCTTTCAAGACTGTGATAATGTTCGTACTGTTCTTTAAAGCTGTTGGCCCATTTCATTTCCTTGGAGTGAACAGGACCTGAAACTCCACAAGGCTTCTGTTGTATATGAGAACAGGATGCTGCTGCATTGTGGTGAGGCTCAATGAGGGTGAGCAGTAAAGTTTTGTCAGGCTGACTAGTTATCAAAGCAATTAGACCTGCTCAAACCCATGGTTCAGTATCAAAGCAATTAGACCTGCTCAAACCCATGGTTCAGTATCAAAGCAATTAGACCTGCTCAAACCCATGTTTCAGTTCTAAATGCCTCTTGGTATTAGCCACGCCCACGTGATGCCGCAATTTACCCCCCAACCTCATCCCCAACTCTACACACAATCTCAATTCCATCCTCCATCTCCCCTTTCTCCAAAATCAGCAAGATAGAAACAAATATATCTGAAAAATAAACAAAACAAGACTTGGTCTAGTGGTCCCACTGATCCCATTCGGTCTGAAAATGAGATAAGCTCAGCACAATGTATCAACCTAATTATTGTTCTTTTTTATCTTTTTTATTTTTTTATTTATTAAATTTTTTGGTTAACTGACCGAATGGGAAAAGCTGACCATGCTCAATCCACATCAATGGAAACGAATTTCTGAAACAGAAAAAGTGGTAAAAGTGACAGCCTGACAAAATACCCATGCAAGAAAAGAAACCAGTCCTTTAGGGAGAAAAAAGATTATTTGTAACCCTTTCTTTTTTGGTGATTGTTTTAAATGTAATCCTGTGGAAACTCTGTTTTCACAGTCGCAGCTCGACTGTTTTTAGTTGGAGAATCTTCTGAAATGCGATCGTTGTCTTCTTACTAAATGGATTAGCTTTCTCTCTTTCCTTACATTATTGCTACCTTTGTTCATGTAAGTCACTGGAACCATTCATATTACTTAGCCTGTTCATCTTATCCCTTTTCTTCTTTCTTTCTTTCTTTAGTTTTCGCTTCTCATTTAGTCAGGGTTCTATTGAAAAGGAAAATGCCATTCCTCTTTAAGTGACTAAATTAATACAACAAAAAACTTACAAACAAAAATAGTTTAAGGAAAGGGGAGTGTTTTTCTTCTCTTCTTGAATCTCCTCAAACGCATCTCTCTCTCTCTCTCTCTCTCTCTCTCTCTC
>CM065732.1:67904600-67907100 GCA_033310375.1 Conus canariensis
TGTTGTTGCCTGTTGATTATGGAGCACCTGTCTCACTACCAGGTCCTCCTGATTGTTGCCTGTTGATTATGGAGCACCTGTCTCACTACCTGGTCCTCCTGATTGTTGCCTGTTGATTATGGAGCACCTGTCTCACTACCAGGTCCTCCTGTTGTTGCCTGTTGATTATGGAGCACCTGTCTCACTACCAGGTCCTCCTGGTTGTTGCCTGTTGATTATGGAGCACCTGTCTCACTACCAGGTCCTCCTGGTTGTTGCCTGTTGATTATGGAGCACCTGTCTCACTACCAGTCCTCCTGATTGTTGCCTGTTGATTAGGAGCACCTGTCTCACTACCAGGTCCTCTGATTGTTGCCTGTTGATTATGGAGCACCTGTCTCACTACCAGGTCCTCCTGATTGTTGCCTGTTGATTATGGAGCACCTGTCTCACTACCAGGTCCTCCTGGTTGTTGCCTGTTGATTATGGAGCACCTGTCTCACTACCAGGTCCTCCTGATTGTTGCCTGTTGATTATGGAGCACCTGTCTCACTACCAGGTCCTCCTGATTGTTGCCTGTTTGATTATGGAGCACCTGTCTCACTACCAGGTCCTCGATTTTGCCTGTTGATTATGACACCTGTCTCACTACCAGGTCCTCCTGATTGTTGCCTGTTGATTATGGAGCACCTGTCTCACTACCAGGTCCTCCTGATTTGCCTGTTGATTATGGAGCACCTGTCTCACTACCAGGTCCTCCTGATTGTTGCCTGTTGATTATGGAGCACCTGTCTCACTACCAGGTCCTCTGATTGTTGCCTGTTGATTATGGAGCACCTGTCTCACTACCAGGTCCTCCTGATTGTTGCCTGTTGATTATGGAGCACCTGTCTCACTACCGGTCCTCCTGATTGTTGCCTGTTGATATGGAGCACCTGTCTCACTACCAGGTCCTCCTGGTTTTTTGCCTGTTATTGATGTAGACACCTGTCCACTACCGAGTCCTCTCTAATTGTTGCTGTTGATTATAGACACAGTTCTCACTACCAGTCCTCTGATTGTTGCTGTTGTTGACTGCTCCTCATCCTCCTGTGTCATCACCTTCTCACTCCGTCCCCTGATTGTTGCCTTTTTATGGAGCACCTGTCTCACTACCAGGTCCTCCTGTTGTTGCCTTGATTACTGGAGCACCTGTCTCACTACCGTCCTCCTGTTGTTGCCGTTGTTGCACTGTCTCGTCCTCCATGTTGCTGTTGATAGCCCTGTCTCACTACCAGGTCCTCCTGTTGTTGCCTGTTGATTATGGAGCACTGTCTCAGTACCAGGTCTCCTGAGTGTGGCCTGTTGATTATGGACACCTGTCTTCACTACCCAGTCCTCCTGTTTTGTGTTGTTATGCCTGTCTCCTGCATGTCTGTGATTGCACTGTCTCACTACCAGTCCCCTGTTGTTGCTGTTATATGAGTGTACTACCAGTCCTCCTGATTGATGCTGTTGGGTTATGGAGCAATGTCACAAGCCGATGAGGAGAAAAGGAGAGTACGGCCCGTAGCGATAGATCTCAGGTCTGTGCCTTTGATTATGAGCACCTGTCTCACTACCAGGTCCTCCTGATTGTTGCTGTGATATGAAGCACCTGTCCACTACCAGGTCCTCCTGATTGTTGCCTGTTGATTATGGAGCACCTGTTCAACACATAGCCAGAGGCAACGCCTGATTGTTGCCTGTTGATTATGGAGCACTGTCTCACTACCAGTTCTGGAGGCCTTTAAGAAACACAGTCTGATGTTGGAAATGGAAACCTGTCTACTACCAGTCCTCATTGCCTGTGAATGGCAGCACTGTCCACAGGTCCCTGACTAATAAGGTGAGCGATTGATAGGATCTACAACTGCCGGATTAACACTTTCATACAGGTTCGATGTTGCAATGACAGCTTACATCTCTGATTATAAGCCTTATACAATCTTATGGACACGCAATCCTGAATGCATGATTAGAGCACTTACTACCAAGCCTATAAGTCACAAATATTGTTATCAGAATACATACGGCTACTTTAATATAACTGCAAATAGATATACACTGTTAACACTTCAGTGGATCTATTATCCCGAGTTACAATTTTATACAGATACAGAAGAAAACTAACGGACTATGAACAGTTTCACAACTCTACCAACGTTCTCTCTCCCTCTCTCTTTCTGTCGTCTGTCTGTCTGTCTGTCTGTCTGTCTCTCTCTCTCTCTCACTCTCTCTCTCTCTCTCTCTCTCTCTCTTCTCTCTGTACGCGTGCACGATGTCAGTTGGTGGAGCGTTAATGTGTTTGCGTGCCTTTTCTCCTGCCTATCCCTGTGTGTGATGAATATCGCTTGTGCTCCTTCCATGTTCTGTCTGTCTCGCTGCCTGCCTACCTCTGTGTGTGTGTGTGTGTGTGTGTGTGTGTGTGTGTGTGTGTGTGTGTGTGTGTGTGTGTGTGGTGTGAGAGAGAGAGAGAGAGAGAGAGAGAGAGAGAGAGAGA
>CM065732.1:67914600-67919600 GCA_033310375.1 Conus canariensis
GCGGCTGGTAAGAATGGAATCTTTATTTCCCCAGTCTCTCCTTTGAATGAATGGAGTGACTGCGTGTGTATGGCGTGAACATGCTGTGTTTGTGACCGAGTGCACACACATGCGGTATGTGACACTCTGTACAGCAATCCCTAGTATTGCCGCCAACACGTGAATCAGAAGCATTACGTTTTGAACGTAGACCACGAACTGGAGGTTGGACCTCTTTATCTGTGCTCGTCTAGTCATAAACTACAGTATCGCCTCGTCTGTTGTCCCCTCTCTCAGAAGATATGGTGTGTCCTCATTCGGTCGGCGAACATTGTGTGTAACATTATCAATGATGTCTGTTCCCCATTGTGTATCCTCCGACGACAGGCAATCGGTGAAAACCTACTTTTCAGCCGTCATCTCTCTGGAGTCCTGTGCAACATTGTGTTCAGTGTTTGTATCATCGTCTGTTGTCGATAGTCTCTACAAAATTTCTGTCAAGACTGATGTTGTCGAGCTTGGGTCCCTTTCCTGTCTCTCTAAAACCGCCACGGTCAGTTGGTGTTGTCTGAATGTTGTCTTCAGAGAGAGAGAGAGAGAGAGAGAGAGAGAGAGAGAGAGAGAGAGAGAGAGAGAGCAAGTACTATTAATCAAAATCAAAGATTTCTAAAGTTTTTGAATTGGCTTTTCTCACATGGCACAGAATAGAGGCTCCCATTATCCAGACACTAGACTCTCCCTAACGTAGTAACTGGACAAATGAGAAAACATGCAGTAAGTCAAAGGCCATTCAAATGGCTGACAGAGAAATCACGGCATAAGAATCTAACACACAGCTGTTATCTTGGTGAACAGACAGCTAGCCAAACAGAGACAGTGCCAGAACGTAAGAAAGAGTGAAGTTTTAAACACACACACACACAACACACACACACACACACACACACACACACACACACACACACACACACACATTCATCATGAAGAAAACTAAGCAGTCAAACAAAAACTAGTAAGAAGAACTGTACTAAGAAATCAACATACCTTTGCAGACTTTGACATCTGACAGGTTATTACATCAAA
This sequence comes from Conus canariensis, assembly GCA_033310375.1. NCBI lineage: Eukaryota > Metazoa > Mollusca > Gastropoda > Neogastropoda > Conidae > Conus > Conus canariensis. The sequence goes on from CM065732.1 coordinate 67,915,663, forward strand.
TGTGCATGACTGTCTTGGATCCCACCCCCCTCCCATCCAAGCCCCCTTGCCCTCCCCTTCTATATCTGACTGTGTCCTATTGGCTGCCGCTTGACCAGTTTATGTGTCTGCTTTCTGGGAGGGCTGTTTTTCTCTCTTTCTCTCTGTGGCTGTACTGTGCTCTGTCTCTGTCTCTGTCTCTGTCTCTGTCTGCTTCTCTTCTCTCGTCTCTCTCTCTCTCTCTCTCTCTCTCTCTCTCTCTCTCTCTCTGCGTTCAACTGCGATGCATGTGTGTGTGTGTGTGTTGTTAGTGCAAGGGCGCGAGCGTGCGAGCAAGTGCGCGCGAGCGCGCGCGCGCGCGGGCGTCTGTGTATGTGTGTGTGTGTGTGTGTGTTGTGTGTGTGTGTGTGTTGTGTGTGTGTGTGTGTGTGTGTGTGTGTGTGTGTGGCGCGCGCGCGCGCGCGTGTTTGTGTGTGTGTGTGTGTGTGTGTGTGTGTGTGTGTGTGTGTGTGTGTGTGTGTGACTAGTCTATCATCATCATTTCATCATCATCATCATCATCATCATCATCTCTCTCTCTCTCTCTCTCTCTCTCTCTCTCTCTCTCTCTCTCTCTCTCTCTCTCTCTCTCATAATTCAAATGGTTTTCGTTCATCTTTCTTGCTGGCCTGAACGAACGGTAATGCAGTCAGAAAATTAGCACTGTGTATTTATCAAGCGTTTAGAGTGCAGCAGATTGCTATAACTTGAATGTATACTTGTGTATGTGTATGTAATAATGTCTATATATGTATGTATGTATGTATGTGTATATATATATATATATATATATATATATATGTATATTGTGTGGTGTGTGTGTGTGTGTGTGTGTGTGTGTGTGTGTGTGTGTGTGTGTGTGTGTGTGTGTTTATTCCCCTCTTCCAAAGAGGGCCTTGGCCTTATGGAATAAAGATTAATTTAATTTCATTCTCTCTCTCTCTCTCTCTCTCTCCTCTCTTCTCTCTCTCTCTCTCTCTCTCTTCTTCTTCTTCTTCTTCTTCTTCTTCTTCTTCTCTTCTTTCTTCGCCGTCTGGCCAATAGTGAAAACATCACGTGAGGAAAGCAAGCAACGGATTAACTTATCATGCAAAATTGGGACACTGCAAAGGTCGTGCAAAATCCACACGACTGAGATGCACTCAGCCGGAACACGACCATGACGTGCGTTTCGTCGACAACAGACCTCAAAGCAGTCTGTGCCCATCTCAAATCCTGTGTGGTCTTTCACGAGACCTTGAAAAGATTTTGTTTCACGTGACAACTGTATTACCATTCTGAAGCATGTTGGTGCTTTCCTGTGAAAGCTGACAAAGATTTGTACTCAAGAAATGTACTCTCTCTCTCTCTCTCTCTCTCTCTCTCTCTCTCTCTCTCTCTCTCTCTCTGTCTTTCAAAACTATCAGACCAGAGAAAAAGAACGGTTATGGCACTAATGCTTGTTATAAAGACAAACTTGGTTTAGAAGCAACCTCTCTTGAAGCTCCTTATCAAACTCTTCTCACATCATTGAGGTGGGAAAGGAAATCTTGCTTAGAACGTGACCTAGTTATCAAAGTTCTAGTTGTAAGAGAAATCTTGGTCTTTATGTGACGTAAACTGTAAAGTTTATTTTCGTTAGCTGAACTTATGCTCATGGTACAAAAGCTCTTGTGGTCTAGTGACTGCAACACTGTTGTTATTGTTCTTTTTTGCGAATTGAGCATGAAATTAACTGTATTTCCTTGATGTCATGACGACCTGACATATTTGAATTTATTGTATCTAGTTGTATTGTTCAGTTATCCATTGTCCTCTCCCCTCATTGTCCCCATGTGAATAGGCACAAAGCCTAATGCATTAAAGCATTTGTATTTGTATCCGTATTCGAATTTTATTCTCTCTCTGTCTCTCTGTCTCTGTCTCTGTCTGTCTGTCTTTCTCTCTCTCTCTCTCTCTCACTCTCTCTCTCTCTCTCTCTCTCTCTCTCTCTCTCTCTCTCTCTCTCTCTCTCTCTCTCTCTCTCTCTCTCTCTTCCCCATCCCAACAGTAATGAAAACAAAACGTGAGGAAAGCAACTGATGGATTTTCGCAACTATTCAGCAAAGGTCAGGCAAAGTTCACACGGCCAAAAGGTACTCATCCGGAACACAGAACATTGTGTGCCAATCGTTGACAACAGATTTCAAAGCAATTAAGGCCCATCTACAAATTATGTACAGTCTGTCAAGAGACTTTGAAATGAGTTTGTGTTAAGTGACTGCTAAACTTTCATCTGGACCAGGGATGCTACTTTCCTGGGATAGCCAAGAAAAATTAATGATCTTATAACAATACTTTAATAAGATTAATCTCCATATCTCTCATAGTCTCTCTCTCTCTCTCTCTCTCTCTCTCTCTCTCTCTCTCTCTCTCTCTCTCTCTCTCTCTTAACCATCCAACCAAACAACCAACCAACCAACCAACCATCCAACCAAAAAGACAAGAACATTACAACCTAAAGAAAATCTGCCATATAAGCACGGTATAGTAGGGTTTTTGGTACTCTGTTTGATTTTGTTTTGTGCTAGATATTGTCAACACAAGACGGAGGAAAATGTTCATCGTTAAACGATGATATTTTGTGGCCTATTCTTAAAACACTTACACACTTACCCATCCACCTCATTGTTACTCATTCTGTTTTTTTCCTGTTCTTGTCATACAAACCGATCCACCCCAATTGAGCATAATGCAATGTGAAGCAGGCAGAAATGGCAGCAGATTGGTTTTTTCAGAGCTGCGTTAATTATCCACATTTCTTCCAATAGACCAATAAAACCAAACAGACCATTGACATCTTCGTGGAGAAGTGGGATCCCATTAGTTGGCATTGGTAATTGCTCAGAATTTGTATCAAGTGTCACAAATGTAGATGTAAACCAGTTTCTCTTACAACTTCTACGTTGTGTGACTCTTTCTTTTGACTAATAATCCGAATCTAAAGCAACACTTTCATCATGCCCTTAGGCAATGCGAAGAGGACCGGTAGCACCACGCTGACAAGAAACATCATGACCTTAGGCAATGCGGAGAGGACGGTAGCACACGCTGACAAGAAACATCATGCCCTTAGGCAATGCGGAGAGGACGTAGCACCACGCTGACAAGAAACATCATGCCTTAGGCATGCGGAGAGGACCGGTAGCACCACGTGACAAGAAACATCATGCCCTTAGGCAATGCGGAGAGGACCGGTAGCACACGCTGACAAGAAACATCATGCCTTAGGCAATGCGGAGAGGACCGGTAGCAACCAGCTGACAAAACATCATGCCTTAGGCAATGCGGAGAGGACCCGTAGTCACCACGCTTGACAAGAAACATCATGCCCTTAGGCAATGCGAGAGGACCGTAGCACCACGCTGACAAGAAACATCATGCCCTTAGGCAATGTGGAGAGGACCGGTAGCACCACGCTGACAAAAAACACCAGAATAGGCAGCATGCCTAAACGGTTGCGGCCGACCCTCGACCTCCTACATGTAAGAAAACAAAAATCATTTTTTCCCTTTACACTAAATTACTAGTCTGGGTAATTTGGAAGCAACATTTATTACAGTAAGTTAATGTAAACTTCCATGCAGACAGCTAAGTTGAAAGTAAGATTGTAAACTTCCTGCAGAATGTATAAGTTAACTAAGATGTAAACCTTCCTGCAACACTAAGTTGACGTAAGATGTAACTTCTGAGACAGCTAAGTGAACTAAGATGTAAACTTTCCTGCAGACATGCAAGTGAACGTAGAGTAACTCCTGCAGACAGCTAAGTTGAACGTAAGATGTAAACTCACGCAGACAGAAACTATAGACTTGGGAACGTAAGACCGTAACCACGTCTGCAGACAGCCTAAGATTGAACGTAAGATGTAAACTACCTGCAGACAGCCTAAGTTGACGAAG
>CM065732.1:67924600-67939600 GCA_033310375.1 Conus canariensis
AACCTTGTTTATTTAAACTAAGTCTACTCATGGAATGCACTAAACCTGATGTTGTACGTAATTTATCGTTGTTTTTGTATGAGGCTTTTAAATATAGAGAAATAGCTACTTCATAGTTTTGCATGATGTGCCTGCCATAACCGTAGCCCTTTGTATTGTATGATGAAGTGGTATACCGGTACGTTTACCCCTTCATGAGGGGCTGAGGCCTATATGAATAAACATTCATTCATTCATTCATTCATTCATTCTCTCTCTCTCTCTCTCTCTCTCTCTCTCTCTCTCTCTCTCTCTCTCTCTCTCTCTCTCTCTCTTTCTCCGTGAAACACCCTTCAGGATAAGGCTTTGGCATTAATCTAAAAAAAATGCACGTCTGCATTGTCGCTTCCATTCTCTCTCTCTCTCTCTCTCTCTCTCTCTCTCTCTCTCTCTCTCTCTCTCTCTCTCTCTCTCTCTCTCTCTCTCTCTGCCTGCCTGTCTGTCTGTCTCTCCCTCCCTCCCCGTCTCTGCCTGTCTGTCTGCCTGTGTCTGTCTGTTTGTCCATCTGCCTGTCTGTCTGTCTGTCTCTCCCTCCCTCCCCCCTCTCTCTGTCTCTCTGTCTGTCAGTCTGTCTGTCTATCTGTCAGTCTGCCGGTTTGTCCATCTACCTGCCTGTCTGTCTGTCCCTCCCTCCCTCCCCGTCTCTGTCTGTCTGTCTGTCTGTCTATCTGTCTGTCTGTCTGTCTGTTTGTCCATCTGCTCGTCTGTCTGTCTCCCCCCCCCCCACACTCTCTCTCTCTCTCTCTCTCTCTCTCTCCCCTCCATTCTCTATTCTTCAGTCTGGCGTTTCCCAGTTCGCTGTGTGACACACGGTTATCTTCCATTAATCAAGGCAAGCTTTTTCTGAAACTTGAAGTGACTATTCCATCTCATGGACTAAAATGCATCGTTAAAAAATAGTGTTTATGTTCAAAATGGTGCGGTAGTTTCATCTTTTCAGTCATATCCCAAGAGCAGATCTCAGCTTGCCTGCTTGAACGATGCGTATTCCTCTGATTGAAATAGGTAATGTGGTGAGACACAAGGCTCTACTCTTGGATCTCGTGTCCTCTGTATCTTCATAAAAGATCAACTAATGTACATATGGCATAGTGATACCACAACGGATGCATATATGACATAGTGACCACAACTAATGCATATATGACACAGTGATGACGTATGTGCTATATTTGCTGATACCATGTGATACATTTATTGATACCATATGTGATACATTTGCTGGTATTTTATGTGATATGTTTACTGATGTTATATGTGATACATTTGCTGAAACCATATGATGTATTTGTTCATACCATATGATATATTTGCTGATACTATATGATACACGTTTTGATACCATACAATATATTTGCTGACGCTATATCTGATATATTGGCTGACACTGTATGTGATACATTTGCTGATACCATATGCGAAATATTTGCTGATACCATATGATATATTTGCTGATATCATATATGATACATTTACTGATACCATATGTGATATATTTGCTGATACCATACTTGATGTATGTTGCTATCATTGAGGAGATAAATGGTCGCTCGTTCTCTCTTTTCAGCTCTTGCCTGAAGAAGACCAAAGAGGTCGAAACGCGTCAGGTGTTGTCATCTAATTTGTTGTTAGTTATATCTGTAAGCAGGTGGCGCAATTTATTTTTGCTATGTAAACTTAAATATCATATTAATACCAATACAAGGAAGTTGTTTTTCAAGCTCATTGCGTTTCTTTTCATATGTACGCTGGAGGGCTGTATAGCGGTGCCGGCAATAACCGTATAAAAAGCGTTCACTAAATGCGTAACAGGGAAGTTCAGTGGATTTCCCACGGCGAACACGTCAAAACAAACCAGACTGAACATTCTGCCGCTAGAGAACAACTAACCTATGGTAGTGATTATGATAAAAGTCGACACTACATGGCGTCATCATGCTTTGCTGAGCTTTTTTTTCCAGTTCGATAGAGCTGAACAAATAATGAAAACTCCATCTGGTACAATTGAAGAAAATGAACGGTGTGAATGAGACAAACGAGTGTTGGCAAAGATAAGGCTGAAATATGGAAGAGATAAGCAGGAGGGGTTACAAGGAATAACCACAGTTCTTTGACTATTCCTAACACGTTACAAGGAACAAACACAGTTCTTTGACTATTCCTAACATTTTTTTTTCCAGTTTGCCCCTCCCCCCCCCCCCCCCCTTACCATTATTATCAATCCACCATTATCACAACCGTCACAAAGATATCACACCACCCCACTAAACTAGACACACAACCCTATCGTATCACACAAACCCCCCCCTCCCCCCACGAACCCCCCCCCCTCCTTTTCCTCTCCCATAATCCCCCTTGTCATTTCCGCCTAGCGGCTATTCTCCCCACCACATGGACTAACAACAGATGAGTCATTTTCGTTCTTTGTTTGTACTGTCTTAAATGTTAAATGTGATTTATTTTTTCGCCTGAAGAAGACCCAAGTGGTTGAAATGCATCGTGTCTTGTCATGTGCTTTGTTTGTCAATGTCATTGGCGGTAACTAACACCCTCTCTTTCTAGATTTTTCTTCCTAACACGTTACAAGGAACAAACACAGTTCTTTGACTATTCCTAACACGTTACAAGGAACAAACACAGTTCTTTGACTGTTCCTAACACGTTACAAGGAACAAACACAGTTCTTTGACTATTCCTAACACGTTACAAGGAACAAACACAGTTCTTTGACTATTCCTAACACGTTACAAGGAACAAACACAGTTCTTTGACTATTCCTAACACGTTACAAGGAACAAACACAGTTCTTTGACTATTCCTAACACGTATCCTGCACACCTCTTTCTGCATGTTCCACATCAGAATGAAAAAGCAAGTCAACAACGAGACACTATATGGAAACCTTCCCTAAATAACAACAATAGCAGCAAGAAGATTCGGATTCAGTGGACACTGCTTGAGAAGTAAAGAGGAAGCAAACCACAGACTCTACTTTTAGGGACCCTGTCATGGAGACAGATGGAAAGACAGACCAGCACATTTACAGACCAACTGCAGGAGCAAGAGAATCCATACCTACAGAGATGGAGGACTGAGATGTTTGGAAAAAGTGGGTCATGACGTTCGACTGAGGTGGCCAGACTGACTGGTACACGTGCATAGCGAGTAGACAGCATCGATGAGGAGGCAGAGGAGGACGAGAAGGTGGAAAACTGGAGGAGAGAGAAGAAGAAGAAGAAGAAAGAAGAAGAAGAAGAAGAAGAAGAAGAAGAAGAAGAAGAAGAAAGGGGGCAGAAGAGAAGGAGGAGGAAGAAGAGTGTGAGAAGGATGAAGATAAGGAGGACAGTGATGAGGAGGAGGTGGAAAAGGAGGAAGAGAAGAAGAAGAAGAAGAAGAAGAAAAAAGAAGAAGAAGAAGAAGAAGAAGAAGAAGAATTGAAAATACAAAACAAAGGAAGAGGGTGAAGAGAAAGTAGAAGAGAAAAGCACGTTATGAACAAAAATCACTGAAAACAATCATCGTACAGATTTCAGCCACAAATAGAAATCAAGAAAATATGCACATCCCTTTCTTTGCTCATTGCTCCTCGTGACCGTATTTTCCTGAAACTCTGTATTACAACATGGCCGCTTCCTTCGGGTCAAGGTAAGCGGGTCAGTTCGATTTCTCATTCAACTCACGTTCCCTGTTGATCTTTGCCTATCATTTACCCTGTGGCAGACAGTGAAAGAGAGAAAGGTGAGAAACTGTCAACACCCAGTGGAAAATGTGGGAAGAAAATGGACACGACATTGATCAAATGGGATGTGCAGAGGGGTCACTGACTAAGGAAATGCACCCTTAGGTGACATTGATCTCTGAATATGTCTGTGCGAGTTTGTATACTTGAGTGTGCACGTATTTGTGTGCTTGAGAGAGAAGAGAGAGAGAGAGAGAGAGAGAGAGAGAGAGAGAGAGAGAGACAGACAGACAGACAGACAGACAGACAGACAGACAGGCAGGCAGGCAGACAGACAGACAGACAGACGGACATAAGCATTCATGTCCTATCCGTCTCTTCTCACGCCGATCATCCACACCTCTGTCTTGGGTTTCTCAGCCTTGACACATTCTGCCCTCTGCAATGAATGCACCAAGGGAAAACAGACGAGAACACGCAAGGTTGAAATGTGATTTTACCGATATAATTGGCAACGCAGCTTCTGACTCGTTCTTCCTGTAACTCTCTCCCACATTTTGACAGGTTCATAACATATTTACCTGTGCGTGCATATGCTGAAATATTCCTCTTTATTATAGGTTTTTTTGTTGTTTTTTTTGTTGCTACTTTGATTCTTCCATTTCTTTCCATCTCCTTTTGAGGAGACACACACCATCCCCCCCCCCCCTTTTTTTTTTCTGTAATGTCTATTTCAACCTTTCGTGATCATTGACCTGCTTTTCTTTCTTCAATCAGTTTCTTTTCTTACCTCTCCTTCTTTTCAACTTTAACAATTCGATAGTCTTCTTCCAGAATTCCCTATGAACACAAGTTCTCTTCATGTACCATTTTCTTGCATTCATTGATGTTGGAGATGTGGCCCTATGCACGTCTTGGAAATGGCTTGCCCTTTCAGTTACAATGCTAGACCTGTTTCCATTCACACGTTCCTTCCTTGTCGCTTGTCACCTCTTGTCCGTTCTTATTTGCTATTGTCTTCTTCAGACATGTTCTGTTTTACTGTATGCACCGACTCCCCAGGTTAAAACCAAGCTGTATCATATGAATGAAATGACCTTTGAAATGTCGTCCTTCTGTTGTGCATGATAACGCTCTCTCTCTCTCTCTCTCTCTCTCTCTCTCTCTCTCTCTCTCTCTCTCTCTCTCTCTCTCTCACACCACACACCACACACACACACACACACTCTCTCCTCTTCAACACACACACACACACACACACACACACACACACACACACACACACACACACACACACACGCACGACTACGCACGCACGCACACACACACACACACACACCACACCACACACACACACACACACACACGCACCCCAGACGCACGCACACGCACGCACACACACACGCACGCCACACAGCGCGCGCACACACACACACGCGCGCGCGCGCACGCTAGCTCGCTTGCACACATGCACACACTCGCGCACAGAGAGAGAGAGAGAGAGAGAGAGAGAGAGAGAGAGAGAGAGAGAGAGAGAGATATCAAGTCCAACCTCAAAGTTGGTAACCCCCCCCCCCCCCCCCCCCCCCCCCCCCCCCCTTTCTTTTTTGTTACCATTTTTTTCCCTCACATCCGTTACCATGACGCATCAACGTCATGTCCGTTTCTTCTCACACGGACTTCTATCTAATCATTGACGGCTCCTCACACCACACCTCTGCCTTGGGTTTCCACACCTTCACACCTTCTGCCCTGTGCAGCGGATGTCTTCTACAGCACATTCTGCCCTGTGCAGTGGATGTCTTCTACAGTACATTCTGCCCTGTGCAGTGGATGGCCACATGGAAAACGAACTGGGGGGAAAAAAAAGCAACGCTGAAATGTGGTGTGACTGATGTGAGTGGGAGAATAGCTACTGAGTCCAGTAACTTGCCAGTAACCTGTGTGTTTCTGTTGGGTTTGGCGTGTAGAGAGGATAGAGTGTTGACAATTTCTATGGAAGCAATGTGGTCCATTAAACATCGGTTTTCTTGCTTTGTTTTTGTTTGTTTGTTTTTTTATTAGCATTTGTCTACATCTATGCAAGGTTGACGCATCCATGCATGAATACAAAGACAACTTAGAAAAAAAAATCCTTCACGTTTATTCTTTCCTTCATTTGCTTATGTCGTAGTGTTCCTTCACTCTTTGTTGCACTTGCAGTATATTTCTCATGTATTTAGTTATTCGTTGGTACACTTTGTTTTTCTTTCCCCCTTCCATTTCTCTTATTGTGCATTCGTATCCTTTTTCTACCAACTCTATTTTGACATCTAGATAACAGTTATGTTGAAAGCAAAGTAACTGAAGGCGGAAATTGAAGAGAATGTTAGAAAGGAAGGCCATTAGTTCCGCTAGACACTCTAGGCAAACAGATTATAGACCAAAAACACGATGCATTTTGACCTCTTGGGTCTTCTTCGGGCAAAACAGACAACATGTAAGGCAACGAAAACGAAGACGAGCAACCACCTATCTTCACGAGCAACCACCTATCTTCACGAGCAACCACCTATCTTCACGAGCAACCACCTATCTTCTCGACGAGCAACCACCTATCTTCTCGACGAGCAACCACCTATCTTCTCGACGAGCAACCACCTATCTTCACGAGCAACCACCTATCTTCACGAGCAACCACCTATCTTCACGAGCAGCCACCTGTCTTCTCGAATTCGGCGCAAAATGGGTGATGAATGACAACGAGGCCTTTGGGAAGGGGACCATGGGAGTTAAGATAATAATAATAATAATAACAATAATATTAATAATAATGATAATAATTATAATTATAACAACAATGATAACAATAGCAATAATCGTGATGATAGTGATGGTAATGAAAATAGTTGAATAATAAGAGGAGCAATACTGTTACTTTTGCTGATAACATGACGATAAGATTTGCAGTATTAACATTGTTTAAACGCAGAGAGGGAGAAAAAAAACACGAGGGGTTGGAGGGTAGTTGAGCATCAGGGTTTGCCTGTTTGTTTGTTTGTTCAGTGATGATGGTAATTATGGTAGATTAATGTTAATGCGTAGTAGCAAGGAATAGAAATGATCAATAAATAAAAAAATGGGTGGTGATCATAATGATAGTGGATATATGTAATGATGTTGGTACTGATAATAATGGTTGAAAAGAAATGAAAGTGATCAATGAGTGAAGGGCTATCACTGCTATTAGATAAAAAAAAAGAAGTTGGTGTGGGAGAAAAAAAAAGGGGGAGGGGAGCTCATATGCCAACACCTACACGCACATATGCATAGGGAAGAGGGAAGGGAAACTCACGCAAACATGATTATGTATATGTGTGTGTGTGGGGGGGGGGGGGGGGGGGGGGTATTTGAGCTCCTCTGCCCTTTTTTGCCCCCCCCCCCCCCCCCCTTTTTTTTTTTTTTCTTTCCAATTGCAATCATAACCCTCGACACATTGCCTCAACGGTAGGAAATTCGTCAATTCATTGTTTAGGGATTAACGATTTAGTGTCATACATTGTCTTACGATAGTTTTTTTTTTGTTTTTTTGTTTTTTAATTCTGAACGCATGCCGTGTTTGCAGGTAGTTGTTATCGTGTTTCTATGGTTGCATTTGCTTGCACCTCTCCATGAGGGGCAGTCGCCCAAACGAGAAGAAATTATCTTGAGTCTCTCTCTCTCTCTCTCTCTCCTCTCTCTCTCTCTCTCTCTCTCGTCTTCTCTGTCTGTCTGTCTGTCTGTCTGTCTGTCTCTCTCTCTCTCTCTCCTCTCTCTCTCTCTCTCTCTCTCTCCTCTCTCTCTCTCTCTCTCTCTCTTTTTGATCCTTCAAAGGTGAAATGTAAATGGGGTCGTCAGTTCTTATTTGCTATATTCCTCTTAAGACATTGTCTGCTGACTGTGAAGACTCCCCAAGTTAGAACCGAACTGTACAGTGTGAATAGTGCGGCCTGTCAAATGTCACCCCTCTGTTGTGCAGGATATGACTGTGAAGACTGCCCAAGTTACAACCGAACTGTACAGTGTGAATAGTGCGGCCTGTCAAATGTCACCCCTCTGTTGTTCAGGATATGACTGTGAAGACTGCCCAAGTTACAACCGAACTGTACAGTGTGAATAGTGCGGCCTGTCAAATGTCACCCCTCTGTTGTTCAGGATATGACTGTGAAGACTGCCCAAGTTACAACCGAACTGTACAGTGTGAATAGTGCGGCCTGTCAAATGTCACCCCTCTGTTGTTCAGGATATGACTGTGAAGACTGCCCAAGTTACAACCGAACTGTACAGTGTGAATAGTGCGGCCTGTCAAATGTCACCCCTCTGTTGTTCAGGATATGACTGTGAAAACTCCCCAAGTTAGAACCGAACTGTACAGTGTGAATAGTGCGGCCTGTCAAATGTCACCCCTCTGTTGTTCAGGATATGACTGTGAAGACTGCCCAAGTTACAACCGAACTGTACAGTGTGAATAGTGCGGCCTTTGACATGTCACCCCTCTGTTGAACTGAACAGTGTGAATAGTGCGACCTTTGACATGTCACCCTCTGTTGAACTGTACAGTGTGAATAGTGCGGCCTGTGAAAAATGTCACCCCTCTGTTGTTCAGGATATGACTGTGGAGACTCCCCAAGTTAGAACCGAACTGTACAGTGTGAATAGTGCGACCTTTGAAATTTCATCCCTCTGTTGAACTGTACAGTGTGAATAGTGCGGCCTGTGAAATGTCACCCCTCTGTTGTTCAGGATATGACTGTGAAGACTCCCCAAGTTAGAACCGAACTGTACAGTGTGAATAGTGCCGCCTTTGAAATTTCATCCCTCTGTTGAACTGTACAATGTGAATAGTGCGGCCTGTGAAATGTCACCCCTCTGTTGTTCAGGATATGACTGTGAAGACTCCCAAGTTAGAACCGAACTGTACAGTGTGAATAGTGCCGCCTTTGAAATTTCATCCCTCTGTTGTTCAGGATATGTCGTATAAATCTTAGATTACTTTTTCTTCAAAGCGGATTTTTCTTAGTGATTTGGAAAAATGCAGACGAGGGCAGTGAATCTGAAAAATGGTATGCGAACGAAGCAGGATAAAAAGTGTGCATATGGTCGAAACGAGTGTCATTTCACTTGATGATAGTGATAAACTAGAAAAGTTTCAAGAATGAAAGGTATTAATGACACAGTCTGCACAAAGAGTCGATCGCCAAGACAAGGCATAAAGATGAAAGAGAGAAGGTGGGGGGAAATGCAAGAACAAGGGGAGGAACAAAACGCATTTGTAGAGATACTGTAGTTCTAGCAATGTTCCCTACACTTACTCTTTATACAAGCTTTTACGTATGCTGAACCTCAGTACATTATTTTCCAGGGCAGCGCATTTTTAGCCAAGAATCGCACAATGTAGTATCGCTTGATCAATCAATCAGTCTCCATATACATTTCGCCCGGTCTCCTACCTGTACCACCTGGACAATGCATAGAGTATCAATAGAAGGAGGAGGCGTAGCAGCAGCAGCAACAGCAGCAGCAGCAGCAGCAGCAGCAGCAGCAGTAGTAATAGTAGTAGTAGTAGTAGCAGTAATAGTAGTAGTAGTTGTAGTTGTTGTCGTAAAAGAAGAAGAAGAAGAAGAAGAAGAAGAAGAAGAAGAAGAAGAAAAGGAAGAAAAAGAACAGCAACAACGCCAACAACCTGATGAAGAACAAAGCAAGTAAAGCAAGATGATGAAAAAAGAAATAAATAAAGGATGGAGGCAAAAGAAGATCGATGAACAGAAATCTTTAAGAAAAAAAATCAGTCTGTACAATACTGTCAAAAAACAGAAAGCAAGACAACCTGCACAACCGATTCTTTACTCATTTCTCTCCTCGTGACATTATGTTGTGGAACACTGCGCTGTCCTGAGGCCCCTTCCTTCTGGTCAAGAGGCGTGTCTGATTCCATCGCTCAGTCCACCCACGTTTCCTCTCCATCTTTCCCTTTCCTTTACCAAATGGCAGACAGTGAGGAGAGAGCAGTGAGAACTGTCAGCTCCAGTGGAAAATGTGCAGAGACAAGTAGCCAGTGATTAGGTGGACGATAGCTAGAGACAAAATGGAAACGACGTTGATGACGTGTGATGTGCAGAAAAGACAATTACTGAAAAAAAAAAGATTCAGTGACACTGATCTCTGTGTCTGGGCGTGCGTTTGTATGCTTGAGTGTGCACATACCTTTAAGTGTGTGTGTGTGTGTGTGTGTGTGTGTGTGTGTGGTGCGTGGTGCGTGCGTGCGTGCGTGCGTGCGTGCGTGTGTGCGTGCGTGTGTGTATGTGTGTGTGTGTGTGTGTGTGTGTGTTGTGCAGCGAGTGGGCAAACTGCTCTCTCTCTCTCTCTCTCTCTCTCTCTCTCTCTCTGTTTTGTGTGGTCAGACCTCTCTCTCTCTCTCTCTCTCTCTCTCTCTCTCTCTCTCTCTCTCTTTCTCTCTCTCTGTCTCTCTCTCTCTCTCTCTCTCTCACTGTGTCTTTGTATCTTTCTGTCTCTGTCTCTCTCTTTTCTCGCTCTTTTTGGGCTGTGCTTGCTCTCTCTCTCTCTCTCTCTCTCTCTCTCTCTCTCTCTCTCTCTCTCTCTCTCTCTCTCTGTATTGGTTTTTGAGTAGTAAAACTGCTCTTTCTCTCTGTTTTGGGGCAGTCAAACTCTCTCTCCACCTCTCTCTCTCTCTCTCTCTCTCTCTTTTATTTTAGGGGGTGGGGGATGGTGCGTGGGCCAAGTGCTCTCTCTCTCTCTCTCTCTCTCTCTCTCTCTCTCTGTCTTTCTCCCTCCCTCCCTCATTCCTTACCCTCTCCCCCCTATCTGTCTCTCCCTCCTTCTCTCCCTTCTTCCCTCTCACTCTTTCTCTCGCTCTCTCTCTTGCCTTGTATCTTCTATGATCCTTCACTGGCGAAATGTAACCGAATCGTCGGTTCTATTGGCGATGCTCCTCTGGAAACATGTTCTGCTGTATGCGCAGACTCCCCAGGTTAGAACTAGGCTGTTTGATATGAACAGTGTGGCCTTTGAAATGTGATCCGTTTGTTCTTCATGATACGTCTATCTTGCCAGACCTGTCATGAAATGTAGATGGCCAGAAAAGAAAGTCAATGTCTGCATGAAATAAAATTCTTTTGGTTCTGGTGCACGCTAAAATTTGTTTGTTGTATATCAAAACAAGAACAAGTACTGAACAATTGCTGAACAATTAATTAATTGTTCAGCATTAATTGTTCAGCATTCAATTGTTCAACAAGAACAAGTACATGAAGAATGTAGAAAATGAAGTAGAAGACGGGGAAAATAAAGAAGATGCTGCTGCTGCTGCTGATGATGATGAAGAAGAAGAAGAAGAAGAAAAGTTGAATTTAGTTGGACACCTACACATCACTTTTCATTGTGGAATCTGTGCGAGAATGTTATGCATCATCGCAAGCAGTGCAGGATAATGAAACGCCCATTTTGCCGCGTAGAAACTGGCATTGCTCTTTCGTGAGGGCGTTTTTTTTCAGCCCTGGTTTAATCACAAGTACACAAGCACTGAAGCACCCCGTAACAGACGACCGATCACATAAAAGGGGACTGATCTGCTGGAGTGAAGTACAGAATCGTTGATCTAGATGCACCAATCGCTAGCGTTTGTAGGAATCACAATTGAATTAGCACGGAGAAAACACACACACACACACACACACACACACACACACACACACACACACCACACGCACACACACACACACACACACACATTATGTGCTCCTATGTTTCCCGGTTTGCACCGTCCTTTGCCTGTACTGTCGTGCGGATAGCCTCAGACGACCTGTCACGTTGAGGAAGTAAAGAAAGTCTCAGTACAAAATAAATGAAATACTACAATTTGGTCTCGGAGCTGTACTGGGACGATGGCTGTTCTTGACTACTTCCTTCAGTCTCTTTGCATTCAATAACATTACGCTGCATCTACAATAGTAACAGGTGATGATCGCCCTTATTGAGAGATAAAACAATGTCAAGCAAAACAATTCCTAAATATCAGGCTGATCAGTGATACAAAGAAGTTTAATATTGATGTAAACAAGAGAGAGAGAGAGAGAGAGAGAGAGAGAGAGAGAGAGAGAGAGAGACAGAGACAGACAGACAGACGACAGACAGACAGACAGACAGACAGACAGACAGACAGTAAACGGTGTGCATTCAAGACATTTAAATGCATTGTTAAATGTTTTACATTTACAATTGATTTATAGAGGCGAGGACAAGCAAACGAAGTTCTTGCAGTACTCACTTGACGTTCCGTCTCTCTGCCTGTCTTTCTCTTTGCCTGTCTGTCTCAGTCTGCCTATCCGTCTGTCTGCCACAGTCTCTCTGTCTGTCTGTCTGTCTCTCTTTGGATTTTATGGCGTGCTGAAATGTTTAATAAAAGCTTATGCTAGAAAATTTCAATTTGTTGTTTTTGTTGTTGTTGTTGTTGTTGTTGTTGTTCTTGTTGTTTGTGTTCTTGTTGTTCTTGTTCTTGTTGTTATTCTTGTTGTTGCTGATGTAACTAGTTTGGTTATTGTTGGTAATGTTTTGTTTCATAATGCAGAGTTGATTTCCCTTCCTTAGTTATTGATATTGTCTAAGTAACGTATCATTGAACAAAACTTATCAGCAACGGAATCAAAACAAGAACACCACAGGCAGTTTCTAACATTCTAATTTGTTCAGTATATCTTGAGTTTTAGTATTGATTAGATATACATAAACCTTTTGAAAACCAGCAGTTATAATATAGCTCATACCCAAACCCCAGGGACCTACAAATAAAATACCGTGTAGCTTGCCGAGCATCAGCAATCAAAGAGATCGCCAGGAGAGAGACAGAGAGAGAGAGAGAGACAAAGAGAGAGAGAGAGAGAGAGAGAGAGAGAGAGAGAGAGAGAGAGAGAGAACCCACACAATTGAGCTTGAGAGCTGAGAGACACTAGTTCCATTAAGTGAATGAAGCTCCACTCTGTTGTTCTAGTCTTCATGACTATTCTGAATACTCGATGGTAAAAGTTCATCCTGGTCATTAGATCTAGATAGGATCCACTGTTGTTCTTGCCTTTATGACTATTCTGAATATTCAATGGTAAAAGTTCATCCTGGTCATTAGATCTAGATAGGATCCACTGTTGTTCTTGCCTTTATGACTATTCTGAATATTCAATGGTAAAAGTTCATCCTGGTCATTAGATCTAGATAGGATCCACTGTTGTTCTTGCCTTTATGACTATTCTGAATATTCAATGGTAAAAGTTCATCCTGGTCATTAGATCTAGATAGGATCCACTGTTGTTCTTGCCTTTATGACTATTCTGTATATTCAATGGTAAAAGTTAATCCTGGTCATTAGATCTAGATAGGATCCACTGTTGTTCTAGTCTTCATGAGTATTCTGAATATTCAATGGTAAAAGGTCATCCCGGTCGTTAGATCTAGATAGAATCTACTGTTCTGCTTGCCTTCATGACTATTCTGAATGTTCAGTGGTAGAACATGACTCTGGTCATTGCTAGTTTGGCTCTACCCAACCTTGAGACATATTTTGCCCTTTGTACAGGCTGCTCAGGTTCTGACAATAGTGAACAAACGTCATGATCAGCATGTCTTGTGAAATGACATCGTACCTTCACACAGAACGTTCCTGTCTAGTCATAGATCACATGTAAAGGATAAGAATCAATCATTACAAACAAACAAACAAAATCCGTGTGCCTGTCTACGTCTGTATTCTTAAGACTCTATCATAGTCAATATCAAATGTGTGTGACTAACGGATGGACAGAGAGAGAGAGAGAGAGAGAGAGGAGAGAGAGAGAGAGAGAGAGAGGAGAGAGAGAGAGAGAGAGAGAGAGAGTAACACATTAACACACTATTACATTATCTTGCAGGCACTAACACACACACACACACACACACACACACACACACACACACACACACACACACGCACGCACGCACGCACGCACGCACGCACGGACGCACACACACACACACACACACACTCACACACGCACGCACGCACGCACGCACGCACGCACGCACGCACGCACGCACACACACGCACGCACGCACGCACGCACACACACACACACACACACACACACACACACACACACACACACACACACATTTGTATATCTAAATGCAACAGACATACATTCAAGAATGTGTGTGTATGTGTGTGTGCGCGCGTGCGTGCGTGCGTGCGTGCGTGCGTGCGTGCGTGTGTGTGTGTGTGTGTGTGTGTGTGTGTGTGTGTGTGTGTGTGTGTGTGTGACATTAAATATTTCTCTACATAGATCTATTGATTAAACACATTACACGGATGAACAATGTAAATGACATGCAGTACGCGAGATGGCAAAGGGGGAGAAGAAAACACAATCACTAAGATACACGTAAATCCCAGAAGTATCTGTTACTTTTATTTCCTACATCTGTCTTGCATGGTCCACCCCAGTATGTCGTGTATCAGGGCAGCGCATTAATAGGCAGCGATTTCATGATATACAAGCGATTCAGATTCGATCCATCAGTAAAACTATGAATGTTGATTGAGAACCATAAATAGATTTCTATTCATTGACGGAATATAAGCGAAATGAAAATGTTTGAAAAAAATCCTGTGAGAAACATGGGCAGGTTAGTCTTTCATAATGGAGTGAAGACTTCTGTGAAAGAAAAACAAACCACATTGCTGGCGCATAGAGTGCTGATGGAAAGGTCATAGAGAAGAAGAAGAAGAAGAGAAGAAGTGTTTCAAAGCGAAGAGGTGAAGAGAAAGTAGAAGAGAAATGTCCGTTGATGAAGAGAAACCGTTCAAACAACGATCCTATAAATGTCAGTCAAAACAGACAGCAAGAACACTTGCACATTGCTCATTCCTCCTCATAACTTTATTTTCTGCAATAGCACGTTGACCACAAGGCCACTTCCCTCTGGTCAAGAAGCGTGTTTAATGTCATCACTCAGTCAACCGACGATCCTCATCTGTCCTTGCCTGTCGTTTACCCAACAGCGGACAGTGAATGAGCAAAAAGTGAGAAACTGTCAACACCCAGTGCAAAACGTGGGGACTGTGCTGGTCAGTGATTAGATGGAGGAAAGCGAGAGGTAGATTTGACACGGCATTGATGATACGGGATGTGGTAAGTAATTAGATGGACACGGCATTGATGATACGTGATGTGGTCAGTGATTAGATGGACACGGCATTGATGATACAGGATGTGGTCAGT
>CM065732.1:67944600-67964600 GCA_033310375.1 Conus canariensis
TGGGTATCAACATATGTGTTGTTAAACAAAAGTGTGGTGGAAATCTTTCCCTTGCATATATTGAAGCTGTTGAACTGAAGTGAAGTGAGCGTTCTTGTGTTACAACAAAAGAAATGAACATTTCCTGAATTGACAAAAGACATGGTGATTATATGAAATGAATTGAACATTATTGATTACAAGAAAGCAAATGAACATTGTGTGAATTAACGAAAGACATTTATAGTTTGAAAAAATAATCATCGATTAATCATTGTGTGTAATGAATTGTATTCATGGTTTATTGAAGAGGATCCAGATGGAAATCCTTTTCCCTAATTTGGAAGACTAGATTATGAAAGGTTTATGTGGAAATCCTTTCCTCAATTTGGAAAACTAGAGTCTGAAAGGTTGATATGGAAATCCTTTCCTGTGCAATGTTATGATTCCGGAAAAAAAGAATATTGTAATGATGAACAAATATGCTGATGTATGGCTCAAGTTCTAGTGAAATATGATGTGGCTAATGAATATGCTGATATGTGGCTCAAGTTCTAGTGAGATATGATGTGGCTAATGAATATGAAGATAGTTGTGATTCTAATGAATGGTGGCCATGATAATCAAGGTAGTTAATCAGTTTCCCCAGGTTGATAGTGTTCCCTGGATTGACGGGGACTGACTGCTACTGAGGCTAGGGCCGGGGCCGTAGCTGGTTGACGCCCCGTTCTCCACCTGTTGCTGTGGAGAGGCCGGCCTGAGCGCCGACAATCGCCCTACCTGCCACTGCACCCGTGACCGGTCAGTGTTGGGCCAGTGAAGAGGAGACATCGCTCCTGCTTCTGTGCCAGCGACCTGCGTTCGAGGACGTCGCTGTGTGTGTGGCGTGTGTGTCACAGCTTTGTGTTAGTGTTTCGAGCCACAGCTCAAAAGTGTTTGAGCTACATCTAGTAAGAGAGACTGTCGCCGAGCGCTGGCAGAGAATGAGGTATTTTTTTGTGAGCCACAGCTTTGAAGAGACTCTGTGTCAGACTTGCCTCGTCGCTGCCGTCGTCATCATCATCGCTGGACCCGGCAGTTGTCAGAATTGTATTAGTTGGTTATTTGTGTACACCTGATGGTGGGTGTACCATCCTATGCTTGAGGTGTTTATTTGTATATGTTTGTTGATGGCTCGGGCAGCATAAAAAGAAAAAGTGTTATTTTGTTGCCTGGCTGTCCATGTTCGGATGAGTGGGTGTGTGTATGTGAATTAAGAAAAAAAATCGTGCATGCATCCATAATTACTGACTGGGAGTCAGACAGATATCCACACACGCACTTCCATCCGTAACAGTGAACATTAGCAGGTATGTTCACTATGGGTTACGGATGATGCCCGATGTTTTAGTTTACCGTTATAACCGTTACTAACGGCTGTAACGGCCCATAACGCTTTTCTTCTTTATGGAATATCTCAGAAAGTACTTGGCCGATCTTTGTGAAAATTAGC
Source organism: Conus canariensis (assembly GCA_033310375.1). Classification (NCBI taxonomy): domain Eukaryota; kingdom Metazoa; phylum Mollusca; class Gastropoda; order Neogastropoda; family Conidae; genus Conus; species Conus canariensis. The sequence goes on from CM065732.1 coordinate 67,946,072, forward strand.
AGGTATGTTCATTATGTATCAAGGATGATGCCTGATGTTTTAGTTTACAGTTATAGCATTACTAACGGCTGTAACGGCCTGTAACGGGTTTTGTCTGTATGGAATATTTCAGAAAGTACTCGGCCGATCTTTGTGAACATTAGCAGGTATGTTCACTATGGGTTACGGATGATGCCCAATGTTTTAGTTTACCGTTATAGCCGTTACTAACGGCTGTAACGGCCCGTAACGCTTTTCTTCTTTATGGAATATCTCAGAAAGTACTTGGCCGATCTTTGTGAAAATTAGCAGGTATCTTCATTATGGGTTACGGATGATGCCCGATGTTTTAGTTTACCGTTATAGCCGTTACTAACGGTTGTAACGGCCTGTAACGGTTTTTCTTCTTTATGGAATATCTCAGAAAGTACGTGGCCGATATTTCTGAAAATTTGTAGATATGTTCATTATGGGTCACGGATGATGCCCGATGTTTACGTTTACTGTTAGAGCCGTTACTAACGGCCCATAGTGGTTTTCTTCCTTATGGAAAATCTCAGAAAGTTCTTGGCCGATCTTTCTGAAAATTTGTAAGTATGTTCATTTTAGGTCACAGACGATAGCCGATGTTTACCAGAATAGCCATTACTAACGGTTACACCAGCCCAAGACGGTTTTTCCTCTTTATGGAATATCTCACGCGTATTCAGGATAAACTGGGAGTACGTTTATAATTATGCTTTGCATCTTGTTTTCTTTTACATTTAACCAAACTTTAGCTAACCTTTTATTCTTTCTTTCACAATCATTTTCTGCTGCGTTTCGTCCTCTCTTGGTGTTAGTGTTTCTCCACTGTTAGTCGAACTTTCCCTGTTGTTCTACACCTTTGAACATGATTTAACATGTGTATTGTTTGTCTTCCTTTCGCTCGTTTTCTCTCTCTACATTCTTTTCCTTCTAACTCTCGCCTAATATGAGTGCTTGATAACACATGCCCCCATAAAGTGCTTGTATGACAGCATTTCTTTCATTGATTCTTCAACTTCTTTTCATTTCTCTTGAACCGATCTCAGTTTCCCTGTCTCCTTTTGTTCTTTTTTTCCCCATGTTCTGGTTTTTGTACTCCCAGTTCTTATAGAACAGGGAGTACTTTAGAATGGGAACGAAGAAATGCTGTGTGTGTGTCTGTGTCTGCGTGTGCGTGTGTGTGTGTTGGGGTGTCTGTGTGTCCGTGGTCAAAATGTGTTCCACTCGCTCCAGACAAAACTACTGGACCGATCTTTCTGAACATTTGTAGGTATGTTCATTATGGGCCACGGATGATGCCCGATGTTTTAGTTTACCGTTATAGCCGTTACTAACGGCTGTAACGGCCTGTAACGCTTTTTATTCTTTATGGAATATCTCAGAAAGTACTTGGCGGACCTTTATGAAAATTAACAGGTATGTTCATTATGGGTCACAGATGATGCCCGATGTTTAGTTTACCCCGTTATAGGCGTTACTAACGGCTGTAACGGCCTGTAACGGTTTTTCTTCTTAATGGAATATCTCAGAAAGTACCTGGCCGATCTTTCTGAAAATGTGTAGTATGTTCATTAATGGTCACGGATGATGCCCGATGTTTTAATTTCCCCGTTATAACCGTTACTAACGGCCTGTAACGGATTTTCTTCTTTATGGCATATCTCAGAAAGTACCTGGCCGATCTTTGTGAAAATTAGCAGGTATGTTCATTATGGGTCACGAATGATAACGGCCTGTAACGGTTTTTCTTCTTTATGGAATATCTCAGAAAGTACTTGGCCCATCTTTCTGGAAATTTGTAGGTATGTTCACTATGGGTCATGGATGATGCCCGATGTTTTATTTGACCAGAATAGCCGTTACTATCGGTTATAACGGCCCAAAACGGTTTTTCTTCTTTATGGAATATCTAAGAAAGTACTTGGCCAGTCTATAAGCAGTTTGGATGATCTTGTGACAAATTGGAGCCACTTTCCATATGTAAGTCATGTAACGCTAAAAATCGATTAAACAAGTTAAAGACCGTTAATTTGCCGTTATTTCTTATATATAGGTGGATTTTTAATGAAATTTGGTATACTGAATGGTTATCACACACAAATGGCACTTCTATATAGTGTTTCACAGTTCGAACGTTAAAAACCGTTATTCTTGACATATTGTCCGATTTGGATGAAGTTCGGTATGTACACAGGCTTTAGCTCAGTGATGACTAAAATACCAGTTTCAAAAGTGTACATCGGTTATATAACCGTTTAAAACCGTTATTTTGCCGTTAATTTTTTTTACATATTGGTGGATTTTAATGAAATTTAGTATACAGAAAGGTTGTCACACACAAATGGCACTTCCATTTAGTGTTTCAAAATTTGACCGTTAAAACCGTTATTCTTGACATATTGTCCGATCTGTATGAAATTTGGTAGGTACATAGGCTTCAGCCTAGTGAGGACTAAAATACCAGTTTCAAAAGTGCACATCGGTTAAATAACCATAAAAACTGTTATTTTGCCGTTATTTATCTCAAACTACTTGGCCGACTTATAAGCGATTTGGAAAACTGAGAGTACGTTTTATTTATGTTTTCTTTTTGCATTATCCTTCTTTTTTTTCAGGTTTTTTTTTCTTTTTTTTTTTCAATTCCTTACTTTTTTTTTCAGAATTAATCTTCAATTTTCTTTCTTTTGTTTTGAATTATCTCTCTGCGTTTATGCGATTTTTACATTAGTTAATGCTCGATGAATGTCACCTAATGGGCTTCCTCGTCGGTTTACTCTGTTGTATTCGTTGCCCTACTTTCTTGCTTTTCTACCCTCCTACTTCTCTCTCTCTCTCTCTCTCTCTCTCTCTCTCTCTCTCTCTCTCTCTCTCTCTCTCTCTCTCTCTCTTATGTTGTCCAGCACTAAATACTTTAAGCCTTTCGCTCCCGGCCGCGGATAAAAATGTGGTTCAAGGTCATCGCATAATTGATCATCTGTCTGGTCACATGATACTGTTTTCTTCCTCACAAATGGCGCATGCCTCACAGCGTGTTTGAAGTGATTTTTCAGCAAGTTTTGGGTCGATTTTGACGCGTTTTTGTACTCCCAGTTCTTATAGAACAGGGAGTATTTTAGAATGGGAACGAAGAAATGATGTCTGTGTGTCTGTCTGTCTGTCTGTGTGTCTGTCTGTGTCCGTGGTCAAAATGTGTTCCACTCGCTCCAAACAAAACTGCTGGGCCGATCTTTCTAAAAATTTGTAGGTATGTTCATTATGGGCCACGGATGATGCCCGATGTTTTAGTTTACCGCTATAGTCGTTACTAACGGCTGTAACGGCATGTGACGCTTTTAATTCTTTACGGAATATCTCAGAAAGTACTTGGCCGATCTTTGTAAAAATGAGCAGGTACGTTCATGATGGGTCACGGATGATGCCTGATGTTTTAGTTTGCCCCGTTGTAGCCGTTACTAACGGTTGTAACGGCTGTAACGATTTTTCTTCTTTATGGAATATCTCAGAAAGTACTTGACCAGTTTATCAGCGGTTTGGATGATCTTGTGACAAATCGGAGCCTCTGCCCATATATAAGTGATGTAATGCTGAAAATGGATTAAACAACCGTTTAAAACCGTTATTCTGCCGTTATTTCTTATATATAGGTGGATTTTAATGAAATTTGGTATATAGAAAGGTTATCACACACAAACAGCACTTCTATATAGTGTTTCAAAATTTGACCGTTAAAAACCGGGACTTGGATGTGTGTGTGTGTGTGTGTGTGTGTGTGTGTGTGTGTTTGTGTGTGTGTGTGTGTGTGTGTGCGTGTTCAGTTGGCCAACCTTTTAGCCTGAAGAAGGTTTGTAATAAACCGAAAATTTGCTTTTAACAACGGCGTTACCGCGTTTTACTTGTTTGAGTCTTATATAAAAACTGTTATTCTTGACATATTGTCCGATTAGGATGAAATTTGATATGTACACAGGCTTTAGTCCAGTGAGGACCTAAATACGGTTTCAAAAGTGTATATCGGTTTTATAACCGTTAAACCGTTATTTTGCCGTTATATATATATATATATATATATATATATATATATATATATATATATATATATATATATATATATATTGGTGGGTTTTAATGACATTTTGTATATAGAAAGGTCATCACACACAAATGGCACTTCCATGTAGTGTTTCAAAATCTGACCGTTAAAAACCGTTATTCTTGACATATTGTCCGATTTGGATGAAGTTTAGTATGTACACAGGCTTTAGCCCAGTGAGGACTAAAACACCAGTTTCAAAAGTGTACATCGGTTAAATAATCGTTTAAAACCGTTATTTTGCCTTTATTTCTTATCTCACAAAGCACTTGGCCGATTTATAAGCGGTTTGGAAAAGTGGGAGTACGTTTATATGCTTCGCATCTTTTTTTTTTATAATTTATTTATTTATTTTTTTTAGCGTTTTGTAAAGTGAAAATCAGTCAATCGGATCACCATTGCATGGTTGCCAGAAGATTTACTGCAGAAGAGGTGGCGATAATTGTGTTTGAAACGCCGCACGAAAGTGAAATTAGCGACGGCAAAAGTGGGATAGAAAATGAAGGTGATGTGGTTGTCGATCGGCCTAGCAATGAGACAAGTGATTCGGATTATCGGGGTGAAGATATTCATCTACCAAGTAGGTAGGGGGCGTGGCCGTGCTGGAAGTGGGTGCAGTCGAGGACGTGGTAGGAGAGGAAAAAAGCGTCAGAATGTGAGGTCAGTGACAGTGGTTGACAACACATTTGATGCCAATATACCCAAAGACTACCCTGGGTATCGTGCCAGTGACAGTGGTTGACAACACATTTGATGTCAATATACTCAGACTACCCTGAGTATCGTGCCAGTGACAGTGGCTGACAACACATTTGATGCCAATATACCCAAAGACCACCCCGGGTATCGTGCCAGTGACATTTGATGCAGATGTACCCAAAGACTGCCCTGTTTTTCGTGGAATTCATGGACCCACTGAATTTCCGCCATTAGATGCTGATATGGTGGACTTTTTCAACATGTTGGTTCCAGATGAAGCTGTGGATTTGTTGGTAGAACAGACAAACTTGTATGCGGCTCAAAAGAATTCTGAGTGGGATTTTGACTCTTCTGTAGAAGAAATAAGGACCTTCGTTGGAACGGTATTCTTTCTTGGTATCCACAGGCTTCCAGAGATTATTTTTGTAACAGCAGACACATGTTGACCGATGTAAAATTTCTCTCGAAATTCCTTCAAGATTCTCTCACATAGTGGCCTTATTTTCCACAGCTTGTCACATCCTGGCTCTCCTGCTCTGGGTCTTTGTGCTTCATTGTCTGCAAGACAAAGATTTGTCCACAGCTGCCGCCATCTCTTCTTCGTGAACACACGTGACATGTCCATCCAAATCAAACACCATACGTTTTGTCATAAGCGATAGTCTTCACTCCTCCATTCTTGTTCATAAAAATAAATCACACATTTTATGACAAATTTATAAAAATAGGGAACCTGTTCAATTCGCCAGACTCAGAATCAATAGGAGTTCGTAAGTCAAACATCATTTGAGCGCAAACAAGTGTAGTTTTCGAAAAGAAAGCTGTTTTATCAAGCCACCTTGAGTCCACACTGCTCTGAACCGTTGCCTGAATCTGTGAGTCCAATGATGTCTGAAGAGTTTTCATAGAGTTATTTAAACTTATATTTGTCTTTCTGAGGCTGCTGGCTCTGGAAAGGCTCTGGAATAGATGTCACTGCTAGTTTCAGACTTGGCAACACTGACGTTACACTGCACTATGACTGTCACGGATTCCACAGCGATTCATATTTTACTATACCAGTTTTGCAGAGAGGACTTAGAAAGTAAAGGGCTCTGTCCTGAACTGCAAAGAAGTAAAACTTCCATACACGCCCCAACCAAATCAGTTCAGATCAGCAGTTCTTTTAGCAGGTACTTATGAACAAACAGTTGAAAATTTGTCAGTTTAGTTATTCAAACCGTTCAAACCATTGTCTTAATTTTGTATCAGGTCAGTTTCTGAACGCATGCTAATCATATCTGTGTAGTTGTCATGGCACATCTATTATTGTGTCTGCTTGCACCCTTCATGAGAGGCAATGGCCTAAACATTAATAAATCATCCTGGGTATTGAATCTCTCTCTCTCTCTCTCTCTCTCTCTCTCTCTCTCTCTCTCTCTCTCTGTTTCTGTCTGTCTGTCTGTCTGTCTGTCTGTCTGTCTGTCTGTCTGTCTGTCTGTCTCTCTCTCTCTCTCTCTCTCTCTCTCTCTCTCTCTCTCTCTCTCTCTCTCTCTCTCTCCTGCCTTCTGTCTTCTTAGATCCTTTATTGGTGAAATGTTGCTGGGGTCGTCAGTTCGTAAATGCTACATTCCACTGTGGCATTTAGTATTTCATCTTTCTGATGTTCGATATGTGTCTCATATTCTGTTAGTGTGGGATATGTCCTATATTCTGTTGATCTGATTCATCTTCAAAGAAGAAAATTGTTAGTAAAATGGATAACACGACATAAATGCAGGGAATCAGAAACAAATGTGCGTGAAGGAAGTAGAATAAGATTAAAGTATGCATGTAGTTGCAAAGTGTGTCCTTTTTATGATGTAACTTATGTCCATTCATGATTACAGTGCTGTCGAGATGTTAAGAGGAAGAACGATATGCATAACACATGCTTCGTAAAGAATTGAAGGTAAAGATGTTAGTATGAAATAAAGAAGCTGAAATAAATGTAGGAGGAGGCGGTTGAAAGAAACACACTCTTGGAGATACACGTGGCAGTTGGTTCTGACACTTATCCTGCACACGCCTCTTCTGTATGCTCCACCTCAGAATCTGATTTTCCATGGCAACCCATTGCCAGCTAACCATGGCAGTGTTCCTAAATCCATCAGTCGGTCAGCCTCACCATAGAGTTGGCTCAGTGTCTAGCTGCAGGCTGTAAAGAGAAAAGAAAAGTGTAAACCCGGACAATCCAGTGGAAAACGTGGATAGATCAAAGTTCATTGATAGAGTGTAAGATTTGTATGGAAGGAAAAGATCCCACCCGCACAGTGCATAGAACTGAAGGAAGGATAATGGAGGACAAGAAGAAGAAGAAGAAGAAGAAGAAGAAGAAGAAGAAGAAGAAGAAGAAAGAAGAAGAAAAAAGAAGAAGAAATACAAAAGCAAGTACAAGGACAAAAGCAAGAAAAAAAAGACGAAGAAGAAAGCAAAAAAGGAGGAAGGAAGCAGAAATAAAAGAGAACCATACACTCACAAACAGAAATCATTAAGAAAAATCTTTTTTTTTTTTTTTTTTTTTTTTTTGGCAAAACCAGAAAAGAAGGAATCTTGCACAACCGATTCTTTACTCATTTCTCTCCTCGTGACATTATGTTCTGGAACACTGCGCTGTCCTGAGGCCCCTTCCTTCTGGTCAAGAGGCGTGTCTGATTCCATCGCTCAGTCCACCCACGTTTCCTCTCCATCTTTCCCTTTCCTTTAGCCAATGGCAGACAGTGAGGAGAGAGCAGTGGGAACAGTCAACTCCAGTAGAAAATGAGCGGACGTCAGTGGTCAGTTAATGACAGGAGGAAAACAAGAGACGAAATGGACATGGCACTGACGACATTGGATGAGCAGAAGTGACACTGGTGAAGAAAATAGAAGCGTAAATGAAGCGTGCACTCTCTTAATACAACCATGTGCAGACACACTGTTTAAGACACAGACAAACAACCTCAGACTGTAGAGAATATTTCTATGCTCAAAAACTGCTCCACAAATGTTAATGGATCACAAGCCACAGATAGGAACCATGTAAAATATCACTTTGTTTAAGATATGGGCTTGTTCACACAGAGAAAAGAAACATCAGAATGCAATCGCCCCTTTCTCATGAAAAGATCGAGAAAAGAAAAGAAATAAAACCAGTGCACCACCCTTCAGTACACGAATCAACCCAGACGTTTTGTATCCAACATTAAAACACTAGACCTAAGCAAGTGAGTCTCTATAGGTTAAAAAACACACAGACAATGCGTGTTGAGTAAGAGTCAGTTAAAGAAAAAAAAACACATGAAAGTGGGAAAAATATGAGGATGGAGGCCCCACTGTCAAAGAAAAGAACAGAAAAGAAAAAAGGAAGAAATTAGAAGCTGGATTAAAAAAAAAATCAGACCATAACATATTTAACAGCTTCATGTGAACGGATCTCAAAATATGTTTCTCCTTTCTCAGCGTAAGATTAACTTGGAAATAAAGTGAAACTGATGGCACATTTTCAGACGGGGACATAGGTGTGTGAAAGATGGAGTGAAATCTAACGGGAGTAAGGGAGCAGAAATAGAAGAGGAACATACCTTTATGAACAGAAGGCATTAAGAAGAATCGGGGTATAGATCGGTGTGTGTGCGCGCGCGCATGCGTGGCGTGGTGTGTGTGTGTGTGTGTGTGTGTGTGTGTGTGTGTGTGTGTGTGTGTGTGTGTGTGTGTGTGTGTGTGGTGTGCTTACAGTTTACTTGTGTTCATTTCGAAGAAAGGCTTGACATAATCAATCATTAACAGAAAACAATCAAACGAATGTTAAGATTTAAGGTAGCAAAAACAGGAAGAAAAGCACATGCATATGTAAACCAGAAGAGAGAGAGAGAGAGAGAGAGAGAGAGAGAGAGAGAGAGAGAGAGAGAGAGAGAGAGAGAGTAACATAGGAAAGACACGGAACGAGAAACTTTCATCGGCTCGTCACGCCTGTCTGAAAACAAAATGCTGTTTCCCAATCCTAGGAAGTCTGAAGAGATAACGCCACAAACCAAATATTTTACAGAAAAACAACAACAACAACAACAGAAGCCTCTTTAACTGACTGATTTCAGTTGGTTTTGTGCTCACTTTGTCAATGAGACACACACATCTCTCTCTCTCTCTCTCTCTCTCTCTCTCTCTCTCTCTCTCTCTCACACACACACACACCACACACACACCAACGCACGCACGCACGGACGCCCCCCCCCCCCCCCACACACACACACAAGCACATACTCACACGCACTGTCAGCATAAATCAAGTCTTAATTCTTCCATTGTGTCCTTCTATTTTTTTAATTTAATTTTATTCTTTTAATGTCTCTCCCTTACGAAGAACCATTCACGTCGTATCCGTTTTGTCTGTCACGAACGCCTGTTCAATCAGAACCGGCTCCCCTTTCAACACATACATCCCAGATATGTCTCAAACATTCACACATTCTTTCACATGCAATGGACACACACACACACACACTCACACACACGCACGGACGTCCGCCGACTATTCCCAGAAGTCAGTGGTTTACCCTTGCATCAGTAGAAAGAAACTCGTGGAGAGCGTGGCAGCAGAGAGTCTCAGAAGAGAAGCCCCCTTCAAGCAAGTGTTTACGGCCTTCCACGTTTCATACGACATTTCTTCGGACCACTGATTGAACTCACTTTTGTCTCACTCATTCTCTGTGTTCGATGTTACAGCGCAAAAACGGTATGTGAAATAAACAGTAAACAAGTGGGTATTTTTTGCTCCAGAAGAAAACCTAACACAGAGTAACTTTATTCAAGACTGCACAGCCTTCTAAACTTGATAAAGTCAGACAAATAATAGACGAACAATCTAATAGTGGGGGAAAAAAACAAGCGCAGGCCAACAACTGAACTATCTTCATAGTAATGACTTGGCAAAGATTTGGACTTAAGGAGGGAGTAGGGGATTTTGATGATGAGAAACTGGAACATAAATTAAGAAAACATGTTACAGTTATGAAAACTCTTCACTACTGCATAAGGAACCATCGCAATCCTTTTGAAGGTAGATATATTTGTATTGCCTGCTCCGAGGCCTTTCGTCCGCTGGTCGGACTCATTTAGGAGACAGGCTGTTGTGTCTGCGCTCCTGGCGTCAATAGAGACACACCACAGTCCATAATACTGTGGTGTTCTCACCACCAAGGGTGCAAAAAAGAATCGAATAGCACCCCAAAGCAGCCAGCGAAGAGTAGTAAATGAAACCCAACGAAAGTGTGGGGAGAAAAAGTTGCTGAAAAACTAAAGACATTATGCAAATAGTATACAATGTAGGGGACAATCTTTGAGCCTACGCTTGAGGATCCACCCAAAGATGCAAGGAGATCAAAAGACAAACATACAGACTGACAGAAGCAAATACAAATAACCTCAATTTTAATCAAAACAAAATCGGAAATGAAATGAGGCAGGAACAGTAAACGATAAACAGTAAACAAGTTGGGTATTTTTTGCTCCCATAAGAAAACCTAACACAGAGTAACTTTTATTCAAGACTGGCACAGCCTTCTAAACTTGAATAAAGTCAGACAAATACATAGACGAACGATTACATTGTTCGTCTATGTATTTGTCTGACTTTATTCAAGTTTAGAAGGCTGTGCCAGTCTTGAATAAAAGTTACTGTGTGTTAGGTTTTCTTATGGGAGCAAAAAATACCCAACTTGTTTACTGTTTATCGTTTACTGTTCCCTGCCTCATTTCATTTCCGGGTGTGTGAAATGTTCACTGATGCCACGCTCATTCTCTATGTCGAAGCAGCGGCTATACAATATTGCATGACAGTTTTGCTGGCTGTATACAGATTTACTGGTAATCCTTTCCTGCTGACGTTATATGGCTGACACTGGGACATCGGAATTCACCGCGGTAATTTCTGCCCAGATGATCAACAACACACAACACTTGAATTATAAGACTGCATGAAGCAATGCTGGATTGGCCAACCAGAATGTTCAAACCATTTTTGGCAGATTCTGTGACAGTCGCGTGTTGTCTTTAGCCTTTGAGTCACTCCAGATTAAACTCCCTCTTTCCAACAACTCGTCTCAGACACCTGTGCTAATCTTAACTCTTGGAGAGTAAAAATTGACCGTCACGATCTCTCTCCGCTGACGCCGTTGTTGGCTTTTTCATTTAGAGAGCAGATGATTATGACACTCCAAACCTTGTCAAATAAAGCTGTTCCTGCACTGTGCTTGCTGGTTATTTCTTACAGAACTGACAACACTTTTTTTTCCACAGACATTCGCAGTGCCATGTGAGCCGTCTGAAACAGGAATCTGCGTGACAATCACCCCAACAATCCTATCGCGCCTTGCTTGGTGCATAACCTGGTGCTTTGTGCAACCGTTTAGTATATGAGTGGCCATTTCTATCGGTGATTGTTCAGAGAGCATCGCTGTTTACGTTCGTAGGATACCTGCAGTGTCAGTTAGCTGTTGTATTACCTTTATCGAATGTTGCATCATATAGCCTCTATCAACGAAACTCACTATGCTTTCCTAAATATCATCATTATTAAAAAATGCAGTTGACAGATTACGTCTGATCTAGGTTCACTCTCTCACAGTATGTCCCTGCGAGACTTTTTGATTCCGTTTGTCTGAAATGTGTATGCACTGCCTTTTTGACATATGGAATATGCCGATTTGCTGTCATCAGTTGAAACACTCACATTCTCATCTGTGTTTAAAGTCATCGAAAAGCTTCCATCCATGATCAATTACAGACCACGCCTTCACGCACACACACACTTCATGGAAAGGCGCTGCACTCAGTCAGACCACGAAAAGGTTCCATGAGAGGTCTGGCAAATTTGCCCGTTTCAATCGTCTGGAAGCCCCCAGAGACACTGTCTGTCATCAGGGTCTCTGGCACTGCTCTCTTCTCCATGTGAAGAGCGAGGGAGGCACAGGTTGTCTGTCCCACCTGCCCATCATCACTATTGGGCATGGACAGTTTGAAGGACAAGTGCTCGGTGTTCTGGAGGGCTGATGGACTGAGGATGTCCATGCCACTCTCTGGTCCTGGAGTCATCAAAAACGACATGGAGGCAGACTTGTGCAGTTTTGGCCAGCCTTGGACTTGACTACAACATCGTTTTTCATTCGTTTAGGTTGTACGTGTTAAAAGTCAGATAAAATGCAGAAACTTAGCGCATGCACTTGCGCGTGCGCGCGCGCGCGCGCGCTCACACACACACACACACACACACACACACACACACACACACACACACACCACACGCACGCACGCACGCACGCACACCCACGTACGCACGCACGTACTCACGCACGCAAGCACGCACGCACGCACGCACACACGCACGGACACACACACACACACACACACACACACACACACACACACACACACACACACACACACACACACACCATTCGGGCAAACCCACTCTCAAATCTCCTTCGTTGTCCTTGCCTTGTCCTGTGTCTCGCTGCCCAACTAAGAACCAATCACGTCGTATCCGTTTCGTCTCTCACTGACTTCTATTCAATCAGAAATGGCTCTTCTCTCAACACCTCTGTCCTGCGTCTCCACACCTTCACACATTCTAGTCTCTACTCGCTGCAGCGGACGTGCACACACACACACACACACACACACACACACACACACACACACACACACACACACACAGAGATACACACACATGCACGCAAGCACGGACGCACGCACTCACTCACGCACGCACGCACGTACGCACGCACGCACGCACGCACGTACGCACGCACGCACGCACACACAAACACCACACACACACACACATACACGCACGCACGCACGTACGCACGCACACACGCACGCACGCACGCACGCATGCACACACGCACGCACGCACGCACGCACGCGCGCGCGCACGCACACACACACACACACACACACACACACACACACACACACACACACACACACACACACACACACAAACACACACAACCACAAGCACCCACTACACATTTGCGGATGGTTGACGTATTGATAACGTGAAAACAAATCTTAACTGATCTCTTATTCTGTCTTCAGCTTTGTCATTTTTTTTATTTCATTTTTTTTTTGTTTTTTTGTTATACATTTAAAAAAAGGCACACAAGCTTTCCCTCTTTTCCTCTTTCTACATTCATTTCCTTCTTCTTATTCTCTCCCAAGTTGACAGCTTGATTACACATGTACTGATGTGAGGCAGTTCTCTTTGTCGTTCACTTCTTCTTCTTCTTCTTCTTCTTCTTCTTCTTCTTCTTCTTCTTCTTCTTCTTCTTCTTCTTCCATTCTTTACTTTCTTTTCGTCCATTTCCGACTGGCCACAGACAATGTCCCTTTTCCCTTTCGCTCCCTCGGCCATGTTCTCTTCAGCTGTGTCTGTTTGAACCTTTTTTGATGATTTACTTCATTTTCTTCCTTTGATTTCTTTTCTCTTACCTTCATCTTTTCGGCTTTTGCACATTCGTTCTTTCTTTCCATCATTCCCGTGCAATGCCAGTGCTATTCATGGACGAGTTCTACGCATTCATTGATGTTCCATGAGTAGTCTATACGTGTCTTGGAATGGGCTTGCTGGTTGGTGTACTTCGCTATCTTTTGTTTTCTCTTTTCTTTCCTGTCTAATTCCATCTTTGTCGCTCCCTCACACCACTTCGCATCTCTCTTCTCTCTCTCTCTCTCTCTCTCTCTCTCTCTCTCTCTCTCTCTCTCTCTCTCTCTCTCTCTCTTCCGTGCGTCTTCTGTGATCGTTTATTGGCGACATGCAACTGAGAGCATCAGTTCTTGCTTGCTATTGTCATCTAGAATGTGTTCTGCCGTATGTTTAGACTCCCCAGTTTAGAATCAGGCTGCATTGTATGAGCAACGAGGCCTTCAAAATATCCTTCTGTTGTTTAGGGTATGTCCTACCTTGCCACAACTCTCATAAAATACTGTTAAAGGGTTGTGTGAACTAGGGTGGTTAATAAATCCTTTCTCTCTGGTTCAACTTTTCCTCCTTTTCAACCATCGGAATCAGCCAATCAAGAGAGAAGAAATGCTGGACAATAAGCGCAGCCCCTCGGAAGTGTTCGCACGTGAGCCATGAACATCAGGATGGAGGGAGGACAGCGTGGAGAGAAACAGACACTGTCAGTGGGTGTGGTCAGTGACGGTGAAAACAGGACGGGGAAAGGTTTTCAGTAAGCAAACACTTTGGGGTTCTGTCTGAGCCTGCATGAGAGAGAGAGAAGAGAGAGAGAGAGAGAGAGAGAGAGAGAGAGAGAGAGAGAGAGAGAGAGAGAGAGAGAGAGAGAGAGAAGAGAGAGACTGTATGTGTGTTCGACAGACTCTCTGATGTGTCCTAAAAAATTAAGCACATCAAACATACCCGTGGAATACATTCCAAATTGCGTACATTTGCCAATATATATGCCACTACATGCTGAAATTTGCCATCGCTTATGATGCTGAACATTTTGTCTGTTTGTTTTATTACTCAACATCATAGTGCAAATCTCCATAGAAGTACAAAGAACGCATTCCGGTTCATCGGTGACAAAGTTGATTCTCTTGCTGTCTTGCTATTGCTAGTTGGTTATATGATGCACTATAGTCCAGTGTTATAGTGTTTGGACGGTAGTCCAAAGATACGTGAACCTGGACTTTTCTGCCCCATTTATTAGGTGTTTTCCTTTGTATCTTGTGGCCATATATTACTCAAATTCTGTACCATTCCCAAAGAATCGACTGCTTTATTTCTCTTTTCAGACATGCTGTTGTACATCCACAGTGATAAAGTTTCTTCTTCCGAAAAGATACGTTTGAAAAGCGCCAGATTGTGATCCAACTTATGCTTTGGTAGCTGAAAAAACTGATACGTTGTCTTTCAGCTTCTTTCACGTTCAGAACAAACCTGTCTGTTAAATATCTGTCTGTTTGATTATAGAACGTGCAATGCACTCAAACATCACTTTACTGGGTTGTAAACAACATCGTGGCTCTGTCAACAAGAACTTATCCATTCTTCGGTTATTAGACTTCGATGCAGTACAAACATCTAAACAGACATTAGCATTCGATCGGAAGGCATAATCTTCTTCTTTCATGAACATGTCCAGACTGTTTGCTTCAATGACGGTAGAAAGAAACTCGTGGAGAGCGTGGCAGCAGAGAGTCCTCAGAAGAGAAGCCCCCTTCAAGCAAGTGTTTCGGCCCTTATCTCCTGACACTCTAGGGGGGTTGGGCCACACCCGGTTCATGACTCCGGATGTCCCTCTGCTGCCCCCTTTTTTCCCATCCTGGGACGAGTCATGACTGGAATTCGAACCCATGACCCTCAGGACATGCTCATTTTCTACTTAATGACTCGCACTCTAACCACTGAGCCACTGGGGCACCTGATATTTGGAGGGAAAGTTAAGCCTTATGAAGTTCACTTTTGTTCCTCCTTGACCAGATCTAGCTTGAACACCTCTCTGCCACTTCTGCCATTGCTTTCAGGGCACTGTTTTTTTCCCTCCCTGCAACTGAGAGCTGTTTCATGAGGCTGTATACAGACGTTCCTTCAACCCCCCTAGCTCCAATTTCTGCAGTGAGGGCTTTGCCTGATAGCCTTCTCTCCTCAGGCTGTTTGCCAGATCAGCATACATTTCAGTCTTGTAGATTTGAGCTGCCTCCATTCTGTTCTCATATGGCACCGTGAGCTCGATCATGATCAGCTGCTTGGTTGACTGAGAGTGGACTACTATGTCTGGTCTCATGTCACTCTTGCTGATGATCTCTGGGTGACTCTTCCATTCTTGGAGGTCTGCAGTGCCAGTCATCTGCCCCGTCCAGCAGACCCTGCCTGCATGTTCCGAGCCTTTGACCACCATTCAGTTTTGGTCACCCCCAGTCCTTGTCTGTTGGTCTATGTGTGTCCTGTTATTTCTCTGATCTTGAGACTTTCTTTTGCAGAATCCATCGCCTCTTTAACTTTCCATTTTCTGCCTGTCTTCACCTGGGGCTTGATTGCTTCTACCACCTTGTCTCCTGAGTCCTCCAGCATGCTTTGAAGTCTGATCTTCCCTGCTTTGTATTCCTCCAGGATGGATTTCAGTGGAAGTTTCAGCTTTGCTTGGCGACAGTACAGCGCTATGTCAGTGAGACAGGGTGGGACATCAAGCCATTGCCTTGTGAACTTGTTGATTTTGGCTTCCATTGCCTCCACTATGCTGGTGCAGATGTCGTATATCATCGGAGGCCATAGGAGCTTTGGTATCAGCATGGACTGCAGACACCAGACCTTGTATTTGCCAGGGAACCCACACTGGTCAGTGGTCTCCAAGCCTTCTTCCGACATCTGTTTGGTTTCTTTTGCTCTTTGTGTGTCTTTCAGGGTATCATCATACCATCTTCCGAGGCTCCTGACTTGCTCTTCTGTGACTGTTGGAATGGCCTGGTTGGCAACACTGAAGACCACAGATTCGGCCACTTTTCCTTTCCTCAGTGAGAGACTCCGTGATTTCTTTGGCTTGAACTTCATTCTGGATGAAGCAACTATGTCGTCCAGCCTCTCCAGCACATGACGTGTCTCGTCTTCTCTGGATGAAATCACTGTAGTGTCATCCATGAAGGCCTTGAGAGGGGGCATCTTGTATCCATCACCAAGGTCTGTTTGTCTTGCGTTGCTTGTTGCTGCTTTTAAGATGACTTCCATTGCCAACACGAACAGTATTGGGGAAATTGCACAGCCCATTGCAATGCCCACTTCCAAGTTGATCCAATCTGTTGTGTACTCCTTGGTAGAGAACCGCAATGCGAAGCCATTGAAGTACTTCTTGAGCATGTTGTGGATGTTCTTTGGCACATGGTACATCTCAAGAGCCAACTGTATCATCCCATGGGGTACAGATCCATATGCGTTTGCCAGATCAAGCCACACTACGTCCAGGTCTCTTTTTGTCTGTTTTTGCTCTTTGGATTGCGTCCCAGATCATTGTGACGTGTTCTACACAGCCAGCCACGCCTGGGATGCCACCTGTCTGGACTGACACATCCAAGTACTTGTTTTCCATGAGGTACTTGGTCAGCCTTGCTGCCATGACAGAGAAGAAGATTTTCCCTTCGACGTTCAGTAGTGATATTGGCCTGAACTGGCTGATGTAACTTGAGTTTTGCTCTTTGGGGATGTACACACCATCTGCCGTCATCTACTGGCCGCTGATCTTCTGGTTTCTCCAAGCTGATCGTAGCAGCC
Organism: Conus canariensis; assembly: GCA_033310375.1. Classification (NCBI taxonomy): domain Eukaryota; kingdom Metazoa; phylum Mollusca; class Gastropoda; order Neogastropoda; family Conidae; genus Conus; species Conus canariensis. The sequence continues at coordinate 67,963,138 of CM065732.1, forward strand.
TGTGGAGCCGCTCCAGCACCTTGGGACATTTCTTGTACAGCTGGTAAGGTATTCCGTTTGGCCCTGGTGATGATTTGGCTCTTGCTTTGTCGACCACCTTCTTGATTTCCGCCGAAGTTGGTGGCTTGTCATTGAACTGTTCCTCAGGGTTGGTTGGCCACACCAGACCTTGAATGTGCTTTGCTCTGTGAGTCAGAGTATGTTTTCCCCAGATGCTGCTCAAGAACTCCTTTGTCCACACTTAGGGTCCCAGATTTCGGCTGCTCAAACAGTATTCTGGCAAACTGGAAGGGGTCTCTGAAAAAGTGCTCTTGGGTCTTCGTCTTTTTGCTCTTCCTCTTCCTCGCAGATTCTGCTTTCCTGAGGGCACTGTGTTTTGCTTTCAGGTCTTTCCTGAGGTTTTCCTAGCCTTGTTTTTTCAGCTGTCAGTGCGGTCTTCATTTGCTTCTTGAGGTTTTTCTTTTGGACCCTGAACTTGTCCGTCTCTTCTTGGAGTCTGAATTTCTTTGGAGGTGTTTTCTCTTTGGGTGGTTTTGCTCCATAGGCGTATCTACATGTGGAATACACAATGTCCCCATATGTGGCTAGTTTGTGTTCCAGGGTGCTTTTCCCTATCAGTGCATCGAGTCCTTGGACGAATTTTGCATCCAGTTTCTCCCAATCTTCAGTTTCGTTTGCTCGTGGCAGGTTGAGTTTCAGGCGCCTGGCATCGAGGGCCTGTACAAATTCCTCATCCGAACCAACAGCGTGGATGTCCTTGGCACTGTGGTTTAAATCCTGGCCTTGGTCTTCCGACGTCTTATCTGCTGATGCAGAGCGCTGCTGCTCATTCAGATGAGTCTTCACACATCCCATCTTTGTTCTGTGGATCTTCATGCCACGAGTGGTAGCGAAACGCTTTCCACAGACACATGGATATTCCATTTGGTCCATGTTCATAGTCCGTTTGGAATTTGCAGTCGTGATTGGTTGAGCACCGATGAATTCAGCATTCTTCCCCCTTTCGGTGAATTCTGGGAGCATCCTTTCCTTTTGTTCTTAGTAGCCACATGTTGAAGGCAAAGTGGGGAACCAGCCCACAGAGCCCTTGGTTCTGGTCTTTCCTAGTGTCCTCCGGTCTTTCCCGGACGTCCGCCGGCCTATTCCCGGAAGTCAATGGTTTACCCTTGCATCAGTAGAAAGTAAATGGTGGAGAGCGTGGCAGCAGAGAGTCCTCAGAAGAGAAGCCCCCTTCAAGCAAGTGTTTACGGCCTTCCACGTTCTCATACGACATTTCTTCGGGACCACTGATTGAACTCACTTTTGTCTCACTCATTCTCTGTGTTCGATGTTACAAGCGGCAAAAACGGTGTGTGAAATGTTCACTGATGCCACGCTCATTCTCTATGTCCGAAGCAGCGGCTATACAATATTGTATGACAGTTTTGCTGGCTGTATACAGATTTACTGGCAATCCTTTCCTG
>CM065732.1:67969600-67977100 GCA_033310375.1 Conus canariensis
ATATTGGCCTGAACTGGCTGATGTCACTTGAGGTTTGCTCCTTGGGGATGTACACACCATCTGCCGTCATCCACTGGCCGCTGATCGTCTGGTTTCTCCAAGTTGATAGCAGCAGCCTGTGGAGCCACTCCAGCACCTTGGGACATTTCTTGTACAGCTGGTAAGGTATTCCGTTTGGCCCTGGTGATGATTTGGCTCTTGCTTTGTCGACCACCTTCTTGATTTCCGCCAACGTTGGTGGCTTGTCATTGAACTGTTCCACAGGTTTTGGTGGGCCACACCAGACCTTGAATGTCGAGTGGTGCTTTGCTCTGCGAGTGAGAGTATGTTTTCCCCAGATGCTGCTCAAGAACTCCTTTGTCCACACTTAGGGTCCCAGATTTCGGCTGCTCAAACAGTGTTCTGGCAAACTGGAAGGGGTCTCTGAAGAAGCGCGCTTGGGTCTTCTCCTTTTTGCTCTTCCTCTTCCTCGCAGATTCTGCTTTGCTGAGGTCGCTGTGTTTTGCTTTCAGGTCTTTCTAGACTTTTTCCAAGCCTTATTTTTCAGCTGGCAGTGCGGTCTTCATTTGCTTCTTGAGGTTTTATTTTTGGGCCCTGATCCTGTCCATCTCTTCTTGGTGTCTGGATTTCTTTGGAGGTGTTTTCTCTTTGGGTAGTTTTGCTCCATAGGCGTCTCTACATGTGGCATACACAATGTCCCCATATGTGGCTAGTTTGTGTTCCAGGGTGCTTTTCCCTATCAGTGCATCGAGTCCTTGGACGATTTTTGCATCCAGTTTCTCCCAGTCTTCAGTTTCGTTTGCTCGTGGCAGGTTGAGTTTCAGGCGCCTGGCATCGAGGGCCTGTACAAATTCCTCATCCGAACCAACAGCGTGGATGTCCTTGGCACTGTGGTTTAAATCCTGGCCTTGGTCTTCCGACGTCTTATCTGCTGATGCAGAGCGCTGCTGCTCATTCAGATGAGTCCTCACACATCCCATCTTTGTTCTGTGGATCTTCATGACACGGGTGGTAGCGAAACGCTTTCCACAGACACATAGATATTCCATCTGGTCCATGTTCATAGTTCGGAGAGAACATTTTCCTACTGTCTCAGACCATTTACTGCTGAATCATCTCTCCTTAAACGTTTTGCTGATAGCGTCAGATCTTATACCATGATGACTGGATTGATAGTGTGAACAACACTTTTCTGAATGAACATTCCCATGTAGTTTCTTTTGTAACCCATTGCTTTAAGATCACTGTCTTGGCTTTCAGAGGATGGAAGCTTCATGGTAATGTAGTAATCACGTGACACAGACTCATTTGATGGGCACATTAGTGAACGGACAGGATGTCTGATGGCGATGAATTGCCTCCAAACCTGTTGTCAAAGATGTGCTCACCGTGTTTTGTTTTCTATTAACGTTTCTCTAGTTCGTGCGATCACTTCGTTATATTTCCCTCGTCATAATGGTTTCTTTTTTTTCCTCACTTCCGCCAGCCTTCTAGAGGGCCGATTTTTTTTTCCACGTGTTTGATCATTTGTTTATTTGTATATTACCAGAAAATAATCTGAAGTTGCCATTCCATTGCAAGTCAGTGTGTGTGTGTTGTGTGTGTGTGTGTGTGTGTGTGTGTGTGTGTGTGTGTGTGTCTGTGTGTATGTGTGTATGTGTGTGTGTGTCTGTGTGCGGGCGTGCTCGCACGCGCGCGTGTGTGTGTGTGTGTGTGTGTGTGTGTGTTGTGTGTGTGTGTGTGTGTGTGTGTGTGTGTGTGTGTGTGTGTGTGTGTGTGTGTGTTAACTGAAGACAATCAACGAGAGAGAGAGAGAGAGAGAGAGAGAGAGAGAGAGAGAGAGAGAGTAGAAAAGAAAATGAAACCTCGATCAAGTAAACACACACACACACACACACACACACACACACACACACACACACACACACACAAACCAACCAATAAACAAACAAACAAACAAACAACACCCCCAACAAAAAACCCAAACAAGCAATCAAAACCATGAAGCGATGTTCAAATGCCCACATGGAAAATGTTCGTTTGTTTAACTTTTCCTTAACCATCTGTTTGGTGTTTTCCTTGCGTTTGCTATTACACTGTAAAAACTGCTGAATCTATTCATTTGATATTTCTCCACCAATGACAAAGTTCGATTTCATGTTCCTTAATATGTTGTCTTCCATGTCTTCCATTTACTACAAGTTTATTGTAACTACTGTTGTTGTGGTTGTTGTTATTGTTGTTGTTGTCGTTGTTGTTGTTGTCGTTGCTGTTGTTGTTGTCGTTGTTGTTGTTGCTGTTGTTGTTGCTGTTGTGTTGTTTGTTGTTGTTGTCGTTGCTGTTGTTGTTCTCGTTGTTGTTGTCGTTGCTGTTGTTATTGTTGTTGCTGTTGTTGTTGAACGAAGAGCGCAAGATGCTGAGTAAGAAAGAAAAGCTGACTGAGGTCTTGTGTTCTGTTCCTAAACACGACTCAGACCAGTATGAATGCCATTAGAGTTCGGAAAACAGTGCATTTAAACCAAGCAAAGAGACAGTCAGAACCACATTGATGCCATTAGAGTTTGGAAAACAGTGTATTTAAACCAAACAAAGAGACAGTCAGAACCACATGAATGCCATTAGAGTTTGGAAAACAGTGCATTTAAACCCAGCAAAGAGACAGTCAGAACCACATGAATGCCATTAGAGTTTGGAAAACAGTGCATTTAAACCAAACAAAGAGACAGTCAGAACCGCATGAATGCCATTAGAGTTTGGAAAACAGTGCATTTAAACGAAACAAAGAGACAAACGCGCAGAACAAAATAAACCCTCGGCTAGCAAGGCCGAGACCTTTCACTGTGGGGTCGTCGTGACAGGAGGGAGAGGGAAGAATATGGGAAAGGGGAAGAAGGATGGGGAAAGGGAAAAATGGGCAGAGTGGCGGGTCATTGTGCTTTACACACATTAATTTGATGTTAGAGCCACACGCACAGAAAAGATGCAAAGCGAGCAAACCTCATGTGTGTGTGTGTGTTGTGTGTGTGTGTGTGTGTGTGTGTGTGTGTGTGTGGTGTGTGTGTGTGTGTGTGTGTGTGTGTGTGTGTGTGTGTGCGTGCGTGCGTGCGTGTGTGTGTTGTGTGTGTGTGTGTGTGTGTGTGTGTGTGTGTGTGTGTGTGCGTGCTGTGTGTGTGTGTGTGTGTGTGTGTGTGTGTGTGTGTTGTGGTGTGAAGTGGAAACACATTCATAATTGCATGCCCCTGATAGGAAGCGAACCCACACCGTCCCAACTAAGAAATCGGCGACGCTAACTACTGTTACATATCTGCTGGTTTGAAGACTCTATTGCATGTAACTGGGTATCAAAAATCATGTTTGAAGTTCAATTTAGAATAACTGAGAACGAAACAGTTTTAGCCATTTACATGCAGTTAAAAGGGTAATAAATAACTGCACTTAAAGACAATTTGACAAACCGATCCCATCCCCCACCCCCACCCCGCCCCACCTAAAAAAGGTAGTAGAAAAAAAAAAAAGAAAACAAAGAAACAAAAGATGATACAATATGTTTTCAACATGTACCCAAAATTTGTTGTATTTTGACAGGAGCAGAAACAATGAACTTGACGGTGTCAAGATGAGTATAGGACATTTTTAATCATTTTCAGACAGAAATGATACATGGATCTGTTGTGTTTTGGCCCAGCCACTGGTGAATAATCTCTTCGTGAACGTTTTGCTGATAACGCCAGCCCTGGTGCCATAGCTAGCTGAACTTGGTATTGTGAACAAAAAGCTTCTGAATATACATATAAAGGTGTTGCCTTTTGGGGTTTTGATTTTAATGTTTGATCTATAAGGGCACTGTCTCGGCTTCCTGAATATGGAGGCTACTTTTGTCCTGAAGATGGAGGCTACATGTGTCCTGAAGGTGGAGGCTACTTTTAGCCAATAGACATTCAGTAATCTCATGATCCAGACTCACTTGATGGGCCCATCACTAACTATATGGACAAGATGTCTGGATGAGACTGAATTGTCTCTGTGTCTGCTGTCAAGGATGTCCATTCCGTGTTTTAATTTCTATCAAGGCTTCTGTTGTTCGTGCCTTTTCGCCGTTATGAATATGACTTCTTTCTTTTCTTCCCTTCCACATTTTCATTTAAGGGCAATTTTCTGCCTGCGTTTTGTCATTTGATTAGTCGTGTTTTGTGAAAAGCGCTTTAGTTGTCCTTTCACAAACTCCCGCTTTTTTTTTGTTGTGATTGAAGGCAGTAAACGAGAGAGAGAGAGAGAGAGAGAGAGAGAGAAGAGAAGAGAGAAGAGAGAGAGAGAAGAGAGAGAGACAGAGAGAAGACAGAAGAAGAAGAAGAAGAAGAAGATGATGATATGATGATGATGATGATGATGATGATGATGATGATGATGATGATGACGATGCTGATGATGGAAGAAGAAGAAGAAGAAGAAGAAGAAGAAGAAGAAAGAAGAAGAAGAAGAAGAAGAAGAGAACAATAACAAGAAGAACAAGAAAAAGAACAAGAACAAGAAGAAAATGTACGTCTAAAATCGAATTCATACTCTATATTTCAATAGCGAACACTTCAAGATATTGACGCTTCCTCTGTCCAGTTCTTTGTGACCTTCTTAGATCGGGACGGGGACAGCCCTCAACTGTGGGTCCAGTCTTCAATTACAGCCCATAGCACTCTGCATGCCTGGACAGGAATCGACCCATGACCTTCCAGCTCATAAATCAGCGATTCTAACTACTCTACCACAGTCACTGATTTGCAGACGTTCTTAAATGCGACTGAATTTTTAAAATCCTGTTTTAAATTCACGTTTCATTTACAAAGGTCACAACCAATTGTAGACATTGATGTTCGATGGAATTTGTTAGTACAAGCAGCTTTATGCACACGTCTCTCTCTCTCTCTCTCTCTCCTCTCTCTCTCTCTCTCTCTCTCTCTCTCCTCCTCCCCAACAAAACAAGTGGGAAAAGACAGAAATTAAATGGACGTGAATCGAGGAGCGAAATGCTTTTCAAACGTACCTAAGATATGTTTTTACTTTCAACTGGAAGGACATGTAACAACTGAAATATGATCGTTAGTATGACACTGGCCACACAGCGTAACACCCTGCTATCATAAGTAAAAAGGTAAACAATTAGACTACATAGTCCATTATCAGTCCCATTTTTCCCCATTACTTGCCTGATTAGAGACAGAAAAAAGCGCATGTCTCTATTGTCTCAGGCCATTCACAACTGAAAAATTCATCTCCTTCAATGTTTGTCAATAACGCTAGTTCTTAAGTTTAGCTGAACTTGACGATATCATCAGAACGTTTCAAAGTGTACATTCTTATGCATTGCTTTTTGAAACCGATTGCCTCAAGAGCCATGTTTGGGCTTCATGGGGATGGAAGCCGTGCGGTAATCTAGTCATGACGTGGCCCAGACTCATTGTGTGGACACATCACTGAACGGACAGGATGTCTGATGGCGATGAATTGCCTGCGGGTCAGTTGTCAGAGATGTGTACACCGTGTTTTGTTTTGTCCAAGTTTCTTTTGTTTGTGTGATCTCAGCATTACATTTTCCTCGTCATGATGAACTCTTCCTGTCCTCTTGTCTCCCGGCCTCCTGGAGAGGCAATTCTCATTGTATGTCCGATCATTGGATCATCTGTGGATTATGAGAAACGACCTCTGCGTGTGTGAGTGTGTGTGTGTGTGTGTGTGTGTGTGTGTGTGTGGTGCGTGCGTGCGTGCGTGCGTGCGTGCGTGTGTGTGTCTGTGTGTGTGCGTGCGTGCGTGCGTGCGTGCGCGCGCGCGCGCGCGCGCGCGCGCGTGTGTGTGTGTGTGTGTGTGTGTGTTGCTAATTGGCACATACTCTTAGGATTTCCTGTGGCGCTCTCTATTGTGCTAGTCATCCCAACCATTCCCGAACGACAAATCAGAAATTCATGATGTCTTTCTGTCTGTCTGTCTGTCGTCTGTCTGTATGTTTCCCTCCCCCCCCCTCCGTCCCTCCCCCACCCCTCTCTCTCTGTCTCTCTGTCTCTGTCTCTGTCTCTGTCTCTGTCTCTCTCTCTCTCTCTCTCTCTCTCTCTCTCTCTCTCCTACATTGCGTTCCAGTAATACTAATTCTTTGGGAAATGTTTCCTTTTTATGAAAACAAAGAGCGCACCTTCGAGTTTAAGAAACTGTGCCACCCCATACACTGAAAGTGGTTCATCGTTGCATGATAATCAGACATGGAGACAGACCAGACGTCTGCAAAAGATATCAATGAAGTAAGGCAACAAAACGGCGAGAACCAGTGACACGCTGCCAGACCGCCACGTTTCTGTTCCGGAAAAGTTCCAGGACGTACACTAGGGTGAACATCCAGGGTCATACGCTTAAGATTGAAGGTATTTAATAATCTTTTCTGTGTTTTGCATGGACAGGTCAGCCACAATGTGTGTGAACATGTACTTAAACCAACAAATTATCTGTCAAAATATTAATAACAATAACAACAAGAACAATGATGATGATGATAATAGCAACAACAACAACAAGAACAATAATAATAATAATAATAATATTAATAATAATAACAAAATAAAAATAATGCTAATACTACTAATAATGCTACTACTACTACTAACAATAATACTAATGCGAATAATAATGCTAATAATAATAATAATAATAATAATAATATGATGATGATGATGATGATGATGGGTGATGATAATTATGATAATAATAATAACAATGATGATGACGATAATAATAATAATATATAATAATAATAATAATAATAATGACAGTAATGATGATAATGATAATGATGATGATGGTGATAGTGATGATGATGATGATGATGATGATGATGACGACGAAAACAACAACAGTAAGAGCAGCAGCAGCAGCAGCAGCAGCAGCAGCAGTAGTAGTAGTAGTAGTAGTAGTAGTAGTAGTAGTAGTAACACTACCATCACCAACAACAACAATGATGAGATAAGGTAGGAGTGGTGAGCGCATTTTCGAGAACTTAACACTCCCCCCTTCAAACAGAATCATGCAGAATGTAGACCCTTGTCCACGAATCTGGTTAAAATTGTAAGTGTCACACAATTGTTCTGTAAAACTGCTATCCATTTTGTTTTCTTAATACCACAAACAAAACGGAAAGGTAGTGGATTTACATGACCTCTTAAACATTACCTTTTTCTAGCACATTAACTTAAACCATTGTTCGCAAATCTCATGAAATCCACAAACTTCTTACGATTCTACTGAAACGTTGCTATAAGGTGTAGATACCAAATAGATCAATGAATTGGAGCATACAAGGTGATGAGGGGGGGGGGGGGGAGAGACGCCGAACACATAGAAAAAGCAACAGGTAATGTTCTCTATCTAGGACACATGCCCTCAGGGAAGAGAGCTGCCACATTAACAAGACTGACACAAGCAAACAGATGACAGCACACACACACACACACACACACACACACACAC
>CM065732.1:67982100-68009600 GCA_033310375.1 Conus canariensis
ATGAGGAATTTGCACAGGCCCTCGATGCCAGGCGCCTGAAACTCAACCTGCCACGAGCAAACGAAACTGAAGATTGGGAGAAACTGGATGCAAAAATCGTCCAAAGACTCGATGCACTGATAGGGAAAAGCACCCTGGAACACAAACTAGCCACATATGGGGACATTGTGTATGCCACATTTAGAGACGCCTATGGAGCAAAACTACCCAAAGAGAAAACACCTCCAAACAAATCCAGACGCCAAGAAAAGATGGACAAGTTCAGGGTCCAAAACGAAAACCTCAAGAAGAAATGAAGACCGCACTGCCAGCTGAAAAACAAGGCTTGGAAAAACTCTGGAAAGACCTGAAAGAAAAACACAGCGCCCTCAGCAAAGCGGAATCTGCGAGGAAGAGGAAGAGCAAAAAGAAGAAGACCAAGAGCGCTTCTTCAGAGACCCCTTCCAGTTTGCCAGAACACTGTTTGAGCAGCCAAAATCTGGGACCCTAAGTGTGGACAAAGGAGTTCTTGAGCAGCATCTGAGGAAAACATACTCTGACCCACAGAGCAAAGCACCACTCGACATTCAAGGTCTGGTGTGGCCAACCAACCCTGAGGAACAGTTCAATGGCAAGCCTCCAACGTTGGCGGAAATCAAGAAGGTGGTCGACAAAGCAAGAGCCAAATCATCACCAGGGCCAAACGGAATACCTTACCAGCTTTACAAGAAATGTCCCAAGGTGCTGGAGTGGCTCCACAGGCTGCTGCGATCGGCTTGGAGAAACCAGAAGATCAGCGGCCAGTGGATGACGGCAGATGGTGTGGTAATCCCAAAGACAAACGCAGCAAGGGACATCCCGAGTTAACGTGGCCAATACCTACGTGAAGTAAGGGGAAACATTGCTTGGGGCTTCTCTGTCATGAGACTCCATGGCTGCCAAGCTCACCAGATGGAATCTATACTATATGTATACAGTGCCAAAGGTGGCATCCAGCTGTTGGTTCGGATGAGGAATTTGCACAGGCCCTCGATGCCAGGCGCCTGAAACTCAACCTGCCACGAGCAAACGAAACTGAAGATTGGGAGAAACTGGATGCAAAAATCGTCCAAAGACTCGATGCACTGATAGGGAAAAGCACCCTGGAACACAAACTAGCCACATATGGGGACATTGTGTATGCCACATGTAGAGACGCCTATGGAGCAAAACTACCCAAAGAGAAAACACCTCCAAAGAAATCCAGACGCCAAGAAAAGATGGACAAGATCAGGGTCCAAAAGAAAAACCTCAAGATGCAAATGAAGACCGCACTGCCAGCTGAAAAACAAGGCTTGGAAAAACTGTGGAAAGACCTGAAAGAAAAACACAGTGCCCTCAGCAAAGCGGAATCTGCGAAGAAGAGGAAGAGCAAAAAGAAGAAGACACAAGAGCGCTTCTTCAGAGACCCCTTCCAGTTTGCCAGAACACTGTTTGAGCAGCCAAAATCTGGGACCCTAAGTGTGGACAAAGGAGTTCTTGAGCAGCATCTGAGGAAAACATACTCTGACCCACAGAGCAAAGCACCACTCGACATTCAAGGTCTGGTGTGGCCAACCAACCCTGAGGAACAGTTCAATGGCAAGCCTCCAACGTTGGCGGAAATCAAGAAGGTGGTCGACAAAGCCAGAGCCAAATCATCACCAGGGCCAAACGGAATACCTTACCAGCTTTACAAGAAATGTCCCAAGGTGCTGGAGTGGCTCCACAGGCTGCTGCGATCGGCTTGGAGAAACCAGAAGATCAGCGGCCAGTGGATGACGGCAGATGGTGTGTACATCCCCAAAGAGCAAAACTCAAGTGACATTAGCCAGTTCAGGCCAATATCACTACTGAACGTCGAAGGGAAAATCTTCTTCTCTGTCATGGCAGCAAGGCTGACCAAGTACCTGATGGAAAACAAGTACTTGGATGTGTCAGTCCAGAAAGGTGGCATCCCAGGCGTGGCAGGCTGTGTAGAACACGCCACAATGATCTGGGACGCAATCCAAAAAGCAAAAACAGAAAAGAGAGACCTGGACGTAGTGTGGCTTGATCTGGCAAACGCATATGGATCTGTGCCCCATGAGATGATACAGTTGGCTCTTGAGATGTACCATGTGCCAAAGAACATCCGCGACATGCTCAAGAAGTACTTCAATGGTTTCTCAATGCGGTTCTCTACCAAGGAGTACACAACAGACTGGATCAACTTGGAAGTGGGTATTGCAATGGGCTGTGCAATTTCCCCAATACTGTTCGTGCTGGCAATGGAACTCATCTTGAAAGCAGCAACAAACAACGCGAGACAAACAGACCTTGGCGATGGATACAAGATGCCTCCTCTCAAGGCCTTCATGGATGACACTACAGTGATTTCATCCAGAGAAGACGAGACACGTCATGTGCTGGAGAGGTTGGACGACATAGTTGCCTCATCCAGAATGAAGTTCAAGCCAAAGAAATCAGGGGAGTCTCTCACTGAGGAAAGGAAAAGTGGCCGGATGTGTGGTCTTCAGTGTTGCCAACCAGACCATTCCAACAGTCACAGAAGAACCAGTCAAGAGCCTTGGAAGATGGTATGATGATACGCTGAAAGACACACAAAGAGCAAAAGAAACCAAGCAGATGGCGGAGGAAGGCTTGGAGACCATTGACCAGTGTGGGCTCCCTGGCAAATACAAGGTCTGGTGTCTGCAGTTCATGCTGATACCAAAGCTGCTATGGCCTCTGATGATATACGACATCTGCACCAGCATAGTGGAGGCAATGGAAGCCAAAATCAACAAGTTCACAAGGAAATGGCTTGGTGTCCCACCCTGTCTGACTGACATAGCGCTGTACTGTCGCCAAGCAAAGCTGAAACTACCACTGAAATCCATCCTGGAGGAATACAAAGCAGGGAAGATCAGACTTCAAAGCATGCTGGAGGACTCAGGAGACAAGGTGGTAGAAGCAATTAAGCCCCAGCTGAAGACAGGCAGAAAATGGAAAGTTCAAGAGGCGATGGATTCTGCAAAAGAAAGTCTCAAGATCAGAGAAATAACAGGGCACACACAGACCAACAGACAGGGACTGGGGGTGACCAAAACTGAATGGTGGTCAAAGGCCAAAGGAAAAGCCAAAAGAGACATGATGATTCAGGAGATGAGAAAAGAAGAAGACCAAAAAAGACTCCAAAAAGCAGTCCAGCAGAGCCAGCAAGGGCAATGGACAACGTGGGAGAATGCACTCCAAAGAAGTCTCACTTGGAATGACATTTGGCATATGGCCCCTCTCAGGATAAGCTTCATTCTCAGATCTGCATATGACCTTCTGCCCTCAAATGCAAACCTGGTGAAGTGGGGGAAAACAGACGATCCTGCATGCCCCCTCTGCCATGAAAAACAAACAGTGGAGCATGTCCTAAGCTCATGTAAAGTAGCCCTGGCTCAAGGAAGGTACACATGGAGGCACAACCAAGTGCTCAAAGAAATTGTACAAGTAGTCTGGGCTAGTACCAACACCACAAAAGGGAAAATCAGGACTCCAAAAGCACCCGCAACATTCTTCACGGCAGGAGGCAGCAAATCATGGCCAAGAACAACAGTGCCACTCGAAACATGCAGGCAGAGTCTGCTGGACGGGGCAGATGACTGGAAGTGCACTGCAGACCTCCCAGAATGGAAGAGTCACCCAGAGATCATCAGCAAGAGTGGCATGAGACCAGACATAGTAGTCCACTCTAAGTCAACCAAGCACTGATCATGATCGAGCTCACGGTGCCATATGAGAACAGAATGGAGGCAGCTCAAATCTACAAGACTGAAAAGTATGCTGATCTGGCAAACAGCCTGAGGAGAGAAGGCTATCAGGTCAAAGTCCTCACTGCAGAAATTGGAGCTAGGGGGTTTGTAGGAACGTCTGCATACAGCCTCATGAAACAGCTCTCAGTTGCAGGGAAGGAGAAAAACCAGAGCCCTGAAAGCAATGGCAGAAGCGGCAGAGAGGTGTTCAAGCTGGATCTGGTCAAGGAGGAACAAAAGTGAACTTCATAAGGCTTAATTTCCCTACAAATATCAGGTGTCCCTGTGGCTCAGTGGTTAAAGCGCGAGTCATTAAGTGGAAAATGAGCATGTCCAGAGGGTCATGGGTTCGAATCCCAGCCATGGCTCGTCCCAAGATGGAAAAAAAAAGGGGCAGCAGAGGGACATCCGGAGTCATGAACCGGGTGTGGCCCAACCCCCCTAGAGTGTCAGGAGATAAGGGCCGAAACACTTGCTTGAAGGGGGCTTCTCTTCTGAGGACTCTCTGCTGCCACGCTCTCCACGAGTTTCTTTCTACATATATATATATATATATATATATATATATATATATATATATATATATATATGATACATTGACATACAGACAGTAAAATTGATAGATAGCAGATAGATAGACTGATAGATACATAGATAATTAGATATGTAGATGTGTGTATGCGTGTGCGTCCATGCGTGCGTGCGTGCGTGCGTGCGTGCGTGCGTGCGTATGTGTGTGTGTGGTGTGTGTGTGTGTGTGTGTGTGTGTGTGTGTGTTCACGTCGAGTAATCAGCAGAAACCTGCAACGTCCTCATGCCAGCCATGTCTACAGTGAGGTCCATACTCTGCCCTCTGTCCATTCTGCTGCTGCTCTCTGCCCTTCATAGACAGATGCTGTAGGAGGTATAATCTCTCTCTTTTCTCTCTCTCTCTCTCTGTCTCTCTCTCTCTCTCTCTCTCTCCTCTCTCTCTCTCTCTCTCTCTTGTGTGCGTGTGTACCTGCGTGAGGGTGTCCCGACTCTACGACCACCCTTCCTTTAAAGAAATGAATATCGGGGTGGGTGGGTGTGTGTGTGTGGGGGGGGGGGGGGAGTTGTATAAGAGGGGGATTATAAGTCTGCCGGAGCTGGAACCCGGGTCAGCCGGATCTTGGAGATCGATTAGTCGAAGTCATCAATAATCCATCAATCAGATTGATAATAGTAACACGATGATCGAAGTCATCAACAATCAATAACCGATCAATCAGATTGGTAATATCTAATCAGTTGAATCATATTCATAAAGGATATTGATCATAAAAGAAATGGGGACTGATCGTAAAGAATATTGACCGAAAAATGATTAGTCGGGAAGTAAATAAGTGAAAATGAGGAAAAGAATAACTCATCCCAAAAACTGCCACCGTGGAACCTGTATGCATAAAATTATTCGATGATTATACGGACAAGGGCCACTCGTGGGGACTGACCGTGAATTTGAATACATTAAATCTCCCACTGACCGTGTGTCAAGGGAGTTGAACCTCTCACAATAGACCTTGAGTGCTTAGAGGCAATTGCCTTACCCACCGCACACGGTCGAACTGTGTCAAGGAGGACGAAGTGGTCAGGTGACAGATGGCACCTAAGGTAATCAGGACCCTCCCGGATTCGAACCTTCACGAGCATCAAGTGGGCGCTATATACTCAGTCAGCTGAGGTCGCTTTTGTAAACAGTCGTTGAAGAACAGGAGTCTTTGGCTCGTTCAGATGGTATTGCCGTGGGGCACTGTGTTGGTTCTATTGTCAGGCTGGTTGAATGCGCGTGGACGTTGTCGTAGCCCTCTTAAAGATAATTACTGTGTTAAGTGACCCCTGAAGTCGGCGGGAAATTTTCGATGTCCATCTGGTGCCAAGTGGTTGTTTGCTAATCAGTTAGGTAGGGATGTGTGTGTTTCATGAGGCTGTATGCAGACGTTCCTACAAACCCCCTAGCTCCAATTTCTGCAGTGAGGACTTTGACCTGATAGCCTTCTCTCCTCAGGCTGTTTGCCAGATCAGCATACTTTTCAGTCTTGTAGATTTGAGCTGCCTCCATTCTGTTCTCATATGGCACCGTGAGCTCGATCATGATCAGCTGCTTGGTTGACTGAGAGTGGACTACTATGTCTGATCTCATGCCACTCTTGCTGATGATATCTGGGTGACTCTTCCATTCTGGGAGGTCTGCAGTGCACTCCCAGTCATCTGCCCCATCCAGCAGACTCTGCCTGCATGTTTCGAGTGGCACTGTTGTTCTTGGCCATGACGTGCTACCTCCTGCCGTGAAGAATGTTGCGGGTGCTTTTGGAGTCCTGATTTTCCCTTTTGTGGTGTTGGTACTAGCCCAGACTACTTGTACAATCTCTTTGAGCACTTGGTTGTGCCTCCATGTGTACCTTCCTTGAGACAGGGCTACTTTACATGAGCTTAGGACATGCTCCACTGTTTGTTTTTCACGGCAGAGGGGGCATGCAGAATCGTCTGTTTTTCCCCACTTCACCAGGTTTGTACTTGAGGGCAGAAGGTCATATGCAGATCTGAGAATGAAGCTTATCCTGAGAGGGGCCATATGCCAAATGTCATTCCAAGTGAGACTTCTTTGGAACGCATTCTCCCACGTTGTCCATTGCCCTTGCTGGCTCTGCTGGACTGCTTTTTGGAGTCTTTTTTGTTCTTCTTCTTTTCTCGTCTCCTGAATCATCATGTCTCTTTTGGCTTTTCTTTTGGCTTTTGACCACCATTCAGTTTTGGTCACCCCTAGTCCTTGTCCCCAGTCTGTTGGTCTGTGTGTGTCCTGTTATTTCTCTGATCTTGAGACTTTCTTTTGCAGAATCCATTGCCTCTTGAACTTTCCATTTTCTGCCTGTCTTCACCTGGGGCTTGATTGCTTCTACCACCTTGTCTCCTGAGTCCTCCAGCATGCTTTGAAGTCTGATCTTCCCTGCTTTGTATTCCTCCAGAATGGATTTCAGTGGTAGTTTCAGCTTTGCTTGGCGACAGTACAGCGCTATGTCAGTCAGACAGGGTGGGACACCAAGCCATTTCCTTGTGAACTTGTTGATTTTGGCTTCCATTGCCTCCACCATGCTGGTGCAGATGTCATATATCATCAGAGGCCATAGGAGCTTTGGTATCAGCATGAACTGCAGACACCAGACCTTGTATTTGCCAGGGAGCCCACACTGGTCAATGGTCTCCAAGCCTTCTTCCGACATCTGCTTGGTTTCTTTGCTCTTTGTGTGTCTTTCAGCGTATCATCATACCATCTTCCAAGGCTCTTCTGTGACTGTTGGAATGGCCTGGTTGCCAACACTGAAGACCACAGATTCGGTCACTTTTCCTTTCCTCAGTGAGAGACTCCGTGATTTCTTTGGCTTGAACTTCATTCTGGAGGAGGCAACTATGTCGTCCAGCCTCTCCAGCACATGACGTGTCTCGTCTTCTCTGGATGAAATCACTGTAGTGTCATCCATGAAGGCCTTGAGAGGGGGTATTTTGTATCCATCACCAATGTCTGTTTGTCTTGCGTTGCTTGTTGTTGCTTTCAAGATGACTTCCATTGCCAACACGAACAGTATTGGGGAAATTGCACAGCCCATTGCAATGCCCACTTCCAAGTTGATCCAATCTGTTGTGTACTCCTTGGTAGAGAATCGCATTGAGAAACCATTGAAGTACTTCTTGAGCATGTTGCGGATGTTCTTTGCACATGGTACATCTCAAGAGCCAACTGTATCATCTCATGGGGTACAGATCCAAATGCGTTTGCCAGATCAAGCCACACTAGTCCAGGTCTCTCTGTTCTGTTTTGGCTCTTTGGATTGCGTCCCAGATCATTGTGGCGTGTTCTACACAGCCAGCCATGCCTGGGGTGCCACCTTTCTGGACTGACACATGCAAGTACTTGTTTTCCATCAGGTACTTGGTCAGCCTTGCTGCCATGACAGACAAGAAGATTTTCCCTTCGACGTTCAGTAGTGATATTGGCCTGAACTGGCTGATGTCACTTGAGTTTTGCTCTTTGGGGATGTACACACCATCTGCCGTCATCCACTGGCCGCTGATCTTCTGGTTTCTCCAAGCTGATTGCAGCAGCCTGTGGAGCCACTCCAGCACCTTGGGACATTTCTTGTACAGCTGGTAAGGTATTCCGTTTGGCGCTGGTTATGATTTGGTTCTGGCTTTGTCGACCACCTTCTTGATTTCCGCCAACGTTGGTGGCGCTTGTCATTGAACTGTTCCTCAGGGTTGGTTGGCCACACCAGACCTTGAATGTCGAGTGTGTGTCAGAGTATGTTTTCCTCAGATGCAGCTCAAGAACTCCTTTTCTCCACACTTAGGGTCCCAGATTTTGGCTACTCAAACAGTGTTCTTGCAAACTGGAAGGGGTCTCTGAAGAAGCGCTCTTGTGTCTTCTTCTTTTTGCTCTTCCTCTTCTTCGCAGATTCCGCTTTGCTGAGGGTGCTGTGTTTTACTTTCAGGTCTTTCCAGAGTTTTTCCAAGCCTTGTTTTTTCAGCTGGCAGTGCAGTCTTCATTTGCTTCTTGAGGTTTTTCTTTTGGACCCTAATCTTGTCCATCTCTTCTTGGTGTCTGGATTTCTTTGGAGGTGTTTTCTCTTTGGGTAGTTTTGCTCCATAGGCGTCTCTACATGTGGCATACACGATGTCCCCATATGTGGCTAGTTTGTGTTCCAGGGTGCTTTTCCCTATCAGTGCATCGAGTCTTTGGACGATTTTTTGCATCCAGTTTCTCCCAATCTTCAGTTTCGTTTGCTCGTGGCAGGTTGAGTTTCAGGCGCCTAGCATCGAGGGTCTGTGCAAATTCCTCATCCGAACCAACAGCGTGGATGTCCTTGGCACTGTGATTTAAATCCTGGCCTTGGCTTCCGACGTCTTCATTCAGATGAGTCTTCACACATCCCATCTTTGTTCTGTGGATCTTCATGCCACGGGTGGTAGCGAAACGCTTTCCACAGACACATGGATATTCCATTTGGTCCATATTCATAGTCCGTTTGGGATTTGCGGTCGTGATTGGATGAGCACCGATGGGTTCATCATTCTCTCCCCCTTTCGGTGAATCCTGGGAGCATCCTTTCTTTTTGCACTTAGTAGCCACATGTTGAAGGCAAAGTGGGAAGCCAGCCCACAGAGCCCTTGGTTCTGGTCTTTCCCAGTGTCCTCCGGTCTTTCCCGGACGTCCTCCGGCCTATTCCCGGAAGTCAATGGTTTACCCATGCATCAGTAGAAAGAAACTCGTGGAGAGCGTGGCAGCCGATAGTCCTCAGAAGAGAAGCCCCCTTCAAGCAAGTGTTTCGGCCCTTATCTCCTGACACTCTAGGGGGGTTGGGCCACACCCGGTTCATGACTCCGGATGTCCCTCTGCTGCCCCCTTTTTTTCCCATCTTGGGACGAGCCATGGCTGGGATTCGAACCTATGACCCTCTGGACATGCTCATTTTCCACTTAATTTTTTTTTTTTTTTTTTTAACATTTTTATTTGTTTTTATTGTTATTCCACATACAAAGAGAAAAAAAAAAAACTACACACATATATGAAGAGAACAGCAGAAAGAAATAAACAGCAACATTCATAACTAAGAGTTAGGTATACAGCAAGAAAAACAAACAAACTAACATACACACAGAGCCAAACCACACACACATGAAAAAAAAGAAAAAAAAAGAAGAGAGAGATAGACAGTAGGGAGAGAGAGAGAGAGAGAGAGAGGGGGGGGGGGGGGGGAGTGTGTGTGTTTCAGTATAGCGTTGTCTATGTAAAAAAACAACAAAAAAAAAAACAAAAAAAAAACATGGTTACTTATTGACAATGCTATAAGAAGTATACATAAACCTGTATTAATCATATTGTTCTAATATTACTACCCATAATAGATGTATACATGCGTTTGATGAAAAAAGAAAAAAAATGTATATACATAGCAAGATAAATCAGCATGCATACACAGATAATAAAGGAAAGGCAGACAAATAGACGGACAGACAGACAAACAGACAGACAGACAGACGAACAGACAAGCAAAGAAACAGGAAGACAGAATGGGTTGGGTCACAGCAAGTGAAGATGATATATGTTATTATCATAAGGTACATTATTTCTTGAGTACCACTATACAGAAATATTTCAGCAGCTTACAAGGGCCACACATGATATCCTCAGCAAAAGATAAAAAAAAAAGGAAAAAGATAATACGATTAGTCTAGTAACTGTTGTTATATTATGCATCATACTTATTTATATATTAATGCTGAAAAGACATGTTCCAGAGACGGTAACTAAAGCAGCTAGGTATTAGAAATCAAAGCTTCATAAGCAAGCCATCTGGCATGAAAATCCATGTGGTTCATGGTTAAGTATGAGTTATATTTTTCATTTCTATATCTATACGTCAACATGTTCAAGAAAACTGCTACATGTGGAAGACTGCCTTCTAACTTACACTTATATAGGTAATGTTTTGCTAGAAGAATAATGAAGTAAAAACAGTAATCAATTGCGATTGTTATGTCGAAACTTCAAAGTACGAGAGA
Source organism: Conus canariensis (assembly GCA_033310375.1). Lineage (NCBI taxonomy): Eukaryota > Metazoa > Mollusca > Gastropoda > Neogastropoda > Conidae > Conus > Conus canariensis. Next base: position 67,992,459 of record CM065732.1, read on the forward strand.
CTCTGTTAGGCGTATATTTTGTGCGTGAGTGCATTTCTCTTTTACTAAATCAATTAACCTACTCCAAAAACATTTGACATGAGTGCATTTCCAAAAATATGGTCAATAGAATCTTTAAATAGTCCGCAAAAACTGCATTTATCATTATCAGTAACTCCGATTTCTTTCAAAATAACATTTGTACCTAAGCACCTGTTAATTATTCTCAACTGAAACCACTTGAGTTTTACATCTGTAATCTTATGTGCATAAAAAAGCATGAATTCCAGTCATGAGCTTGTGAAAGTTTGATGTCCCACTTATCGCAGCACGGAGCTCTCAACTGATTATCAATCAGTATATCATAATAAGTCTTTGAACCTTTATAAATGGCAAACAATATCTTATAACATAATGGAGAAGTAATACATTTGTTGTTTTCGATGGTAATGTCAAATCCTTTTATGAATTCAATTATTGCTAACTTATACCCTGTATAAGTTAGAAAATCAATGTTGACATCATATTTTTCCTTAAATTGTCCGTGGGAAAGAAACTGACCATTATCATCAAAAAAATGTGCGAGATAATAGATACGTTTGTTTTGAAGCATTTTAGACACAATGTGTCTTTTCCCAACTTGAATACGTTTGTTGAAGCAAACTGGTTCAGCAAGTAGTTCAGCGGAATTTTTTGGCAGACATTTGTAATAAAAAAGTTTGTAAGCTTCAAGGACGTCTGCCCAGAACGGATTATATTTGGTAAATTTTGAGACAATCTCTGGACCGTGTTTACTCATATGAGGCCAATGAGGAAAATTACTGAGAAGAATACGTTTCCATTTGTGGTTTGATCTCTCAGTCCTACGGATCCAGGATAGTTTTAAGGATGTGACGAAGGTTTTTACATCAGGAAGACCAATACCTCCATTCCGTATGCTTTTATGCACTGTTTTTCGACTGATTTTTTCTGGTTTTTTATTCCACACAAACTTTTAACATATTTTCTGGCATGTTTGAAAGAAAACATCTGGTGGGTTTGGCAGAAACAGCCAAAGATGAGTCAGCTTTGAAAGGATGATGGATTTCAAAATTGCTATTCTACCTAGGGGCGTAATTTGGCGTTTTACCCATATTTTGAACAAATGATTTACGTCTGCTAGTCTTTCTGCGTAGTTTATTTCTATGCAGTCTTTCAAGTCGTTTGTGAACCATATACCAAGTATTCTAAATTTTTGTGGATTCCATACAATTTCTAAGTGGTCCATGTAGTGGTTTTGACTGTTTTTTACACTTCCAAGCCAAACTGCGCTCGTTTTACTCAAATTCATGTGAAGACCTGAGACACCATCGAATCTTAAAAGAACTTCAATACAAGTTTCAAAGGATTTCTTATCCCCTGCGAGTAAAAACTCGGTGTCATCAGCATATTGAGATATTTTAAATTCAGTTTCATTCATTCTTATTCCCCGAATATCTCGATTTTCCCTTATCATAATGGCTAATATTTCGACACAGATTACGAAGAGATATGGTGAAATTGGGTCTCCTTGTCGACATTCTTTTTTAATATCGAACCAATGTGAAACCTGTCCGTTCACAATAACACAAGACTTGATATTTTTGTAGAATACGCTTATCCATCTACAAATATCTTTTTGGAAACCAAATGCTTTTAGGACTTTCGTCATAAATTCCCAATTTATCGAATCAAAGGCTTTTTCAAAGTCTATGTTTAACAACAAACCAGGCAGACCATTTTCATCTAAATAAGATATAGTGTCAAATATCAATCTTATATTGTCGCCGATGTATCTATTTCTAATAAATCCGGTCTGATCTTCATTTATGATTTTAGGCAACACAGATTTTATTCTGTTGGCAATGCAAGAGGATCCTATCTTATAAACGACATTTAACAGAGAAATGGGTCTCCAGTTTTTTATGTACTGTCTGGATTTATCACCTTTTGGTATACATGTAATGATTCCCTCTCTTTGTACACATGACAGTTCTCCTTTCTTGAAACTTGCATTTAAAGCTCTAACGACAAATACACCAATCTGTTTCCAAAAGACTTTAAAGAATTCAGTAGTGAAACCATCGGAACCGGGGCTTTTATTATTTTTCATTGTCTTTAAGACATATGTCGCTTCCTACAATGTAATAAGACCTTCTAAGTCCGCTGCTTCTGTTTCATTTAAATGGGGGATATCGTTCACCAAATCTTTTATATCACAATTTTCTACAGCATTTTCTGTGTATAATGTTTTATAGAAACTATATACTTCTTTCAGTTTGTCTTCTTGATTTGTTAGAACCTTATCTTGTTTATCAATTAGTCTAGCCATGTTTTACTAATGTAATGCCGTTTTTCGAGATTACAAAAATAACTACTAACTTTCTCTCCATCTGCTATCCATCTAGCGCGTGATCTTAACAAAACTTCTATTCGTTTTCCTCTGATATCCGACAGTCGTTCTTTTTTCTCGTTAATGACTCTGATATCATCTTCAGTTTTCATTTCTTTTTTTTTCTAACTTAATAATGTCTTGCTCTAATTGTTTTTCCTCTTCATTACTCTTTCTTTTGTTCGCAGTAGCATAAGCAATTGTTTTTGACCTTATTTTCATTAACAGAAAATCGAGAAATAAATCATCAGAAATTGAGAATTGTAATTTGTCGTCTGTTTCATTAATATTTTCTGTATTTATAGCGTATTCTTCTTTAACGTTTTCAATCAAAGTATTGATTTCATCTACATATGACTTAACTTTCAACAGAGACGAGTTAAGTTTCCAAAAAGTATTGCGCTTTATGCCTTCATTAAATTTTAGCTTTAATAACACAGCAGAGTGATCTGTTCTATAACCGGATTCAATGTCTACTTCATCAGTATAAGAAACAACTGTGTCTGATATCAAAAAGAAATCTAGCCTGGCCTGTTGAAAAGGATTAGTTCTCCTCCACGTAAAACGGCGACACTCTGGGTTTAGTTCCCGCCAAATATCATTCAGGTCTAGATTTTCGACCATGTTTTCAACAGCCTGTTTTGCGTGAGGATTATTTATATGTTTGTAATTATGATAATCTCTAGAAGGGTCAAGGACCAGATTAAAATCCCCACCTATTATAACATTTTCTATACTAAGCCCAACAATTTTTTGTTTGAGACAATTGTAAAATTCTGCGTCATCCCTATTTGGCCCATATATATTAACTAAAAGGTAATCATTCCTATGTATCTCTGCACGTATCATGAGAAGTTTCCAGAATCACCCTTAGCAATTTGCTTAACCTTAAATTCAAAGTTGTTATTAAACAGAATTGCGACTCCTCTTGCGTTGGAAGAGTAACTTGAGAAATACGCCTTACAGCCCCACTCAGACTGGATATACTGTTCCATCTTTTTTTCAAAATGAGTGTCTTGCAAGAAGTACACAGAATATTTTTTACACCTTAGATAATGGAAGACATCACGTCTCTTCTTCAAACTATTGAGGCCCTGACAGTTAATTGAGAGAATAGACACACTACTGTCCATTTCTGTTTACGAAATAGCTTTGGAGAAGACAATAACATACATGTGTAAATACATCAAACCCAAAAGAGGTCAACAAACTCATATACAACTGACAGCATAAAATGAATCCATCCAACCCGGTCAAACTAAAGAATTTATAATGGTTTTGAACAAAAAAACACATACACCATGAACACACGGAAAACAATATCAAAATGAAAAAGCAAAAAACCATTATCACTACAATCATAATACAAAAACAAACAAACAAAAAACAAATAAAATGATATTAGCTTGACCACCGCAAACGAGCAAAGGGGGCATGCACAAAGATAAAATGTAAGACTTCGTGTCGCATTATAAATGAATTGAAACATGCGTGCGCGTCAAGCGCTCACGCAGGTATCCAAGAGGCGAGGGGGCACGAAAAAAAAAAAAAAAAAAGGGTGGCGCGGGGAGAGGGGGGAGTTAGCATGGTCACCGTGATTTACACCGTCATTTTCCACTTAATGACTCGCACTCTAACCACTGAGCCACCGGGACACCTGATATTTGTAGGAAATTTAAGCCTTATGAAGTTCACTTTTGTTTAGTAAAATTTTTACAAACAATATTAATCTCGAGAAACAATTTGTGTGTATGTGTGTGCGTGTGTGTGTGTGTGTGTGTGTGTGTGTGTGTGTGTGTGTGTGTGTGTGTGTGGTGCGTGCGTGCGTGCGTGCGTGCGTGCGTGCGTTTGTGTGTGTGTGTGTGTGTGGTGGTGCGTGGTGCGTGCGTGTGTGTGTGTGTGTGTGTGTGGTGTGTGTGTGTGTGTGTGTGTGTGCGTGTGTTTGTGTGTGTGCGTGTGTGTGTGTGTGTGTGTGTGTGTGTGTGTGTGTGTGTGTGTGTGTTTACAATAAATTATCAAGCGTTTTCACAAAATGCTTCTCATAAAACAATCTAGTTCCATTTACATTTCATTTGTTTGTACCATTAATCGTTTGTAGTCACTTATGAATAAATTTGCTTTTCCTTTCTGTATTTATTTCCCAAGTAAAACCTTACCCATGGGGAATCATTATTATAACAACATCAAAGCAAAGTCCCCAGCACAATTCTGTCTGCACTACATCACCAAACACACTTTGGTCACTTGAAAACAAAATAGCTCTTGTGATGACAAAGGGTGCTGTCTCATCTTCCAAAATTCCCTCAGTGACATTGTCCTCATTCCCATCATTGTGGTTCAGCTTATACACAGCCACACCAGTTCTGCCCCACCTCAGCCCCAGTACTGAAATCACTTTGAAGTCATCTTTTTCAGGTCGTCATGTGCAAACCCACCAGAGGAGACCCGGCACAGATGCTGAGTCATGTCGGTGAAAAGTAGTGGTGTCTGTTTCTTATCCAGCACATTTTACAATATCAGACTTTGACTTTGCCTGCTGCACACTACAGTATTGCCCACTGTCCTACTTATCCAACGCTGAAGGCATTCATGTTGTTAAGCTTTTTACCGTCTTGGACTGAACTCAACTTAAGATTTCTCTAATGTCTCTTCTGATGATGCTATGTTCCAGACGCTTTGGCTATATTTTGTGTTTTCACTGGGTCGAGAAATTCGGACTCAAACAACTATATCGTTTTCATCAGAACCAAGAAAACATATCGCAAATTTAAGGAGTTCGATATTGAAGATCACGACGACAACGAAGTGAACTCTCGAGACTGTTATTACCAATGGCAATATGGCGATGGACCTGTAAGTGATATATGTGTATGTGTGAGCATGAGCGAGTGTGTGTGTGTGTGTGTGTGTGTGTGTGTGTGTGTGTGTGTGTGTGTGTGTGTGTGTGTGTGTGACTAAGATTTCGTGTAACTGTCCTAAAGTCCTCTATATAATATATTTACATTTAAAATGAATTATGGCATAGAAATGAACTAGCAACATCCTGTGGATAATCAATGCATGCTAACACTACGCCTTTTTCTACATCTGTGAAATAATTCATCTATTGTTTACGAACAATTAAGCACAAGAACAGGTAGTTGGCATATGTAAGCTGATAATGTTCTTATGGTCAGAGAGAGCTTAGATTTGAAACAGAGGCTTTGCTTTCATAGGTTTTGATCGTGATAATATGTCTATGTATCAAAAGAAAAGTAGATGTTTGAAAATATCGTATACAGAACACTCATTTTGGGAACATAATTTACCCAATGCTCTTTCTCGGAATGTGCTCAGCTGTTCCCAATGTTGCTGGTCTGTTACACTATTTGCTTCCTTTACTTCCAAGTCATGATCATTCAATCGTTACCAAAATAATACTGTTTGGAGTGTTCCATCTGCTAAGCATGCTTGCAGGCTATATTTTCCTACAGCTTTGTTAGAACACAAAATCATGAAGAGATTTTTCCTGTTAAACCAGGACAGAATGCGTTCTCTTTGTATTTCATTTAATAAAGAATGTTTAAGTCAATTCATATTAGGCGTGTTCTGATTTTACACTACACGAGAGACCACAATATTAGAGAGTGTCATGCCCGTAAAGTTTAGCCAAGGTCCTTGCTTGTGAGAGACGTCGCTTGTAAGTATATTCTTTTGCTGTTGAGATATGAATTCAATAGAAAATCACCTGTTACCAAGTGCTCAGAGCTTTGAAGACGGTTTGTGAGGAACACGTCACGATGGAACTGAAGCAGAATATCCATCAGCCAGTCCGTTTATCCGTCTGTCTGTCTGTATCTGTCTGTTTGTCTGTCTGTCTGTCTCTTCTGTCTCTCTCTCGCTCTCTCTCTTCCGTCTCTCTCTCTCTCTCTCTCTCTCTCTCTCTCTCTTCTGTGGTGCGTGCGTGCGTGCGTGTGCGTGTGTGTGTGTGTGTGTGTGTGTGTGTGTGTGTGTGTGTGTGTGTGTGTGTGTTGTGTTGTTGTTGTTGTTGTTCTTCAATTTAACGTCTTTTCACTAAATGTGATATTAGACAAGGTGTGTGTGTTTGTGTGTGGGGTGTGGGTGTGTGTGTTTGAGTGTGTGCGTGCAGCGTGCGTACGTGTGTTGTGCAGCGGGCGTACGTGAGTGCGCGCCCGCGTGCGTGCGTGTGCGTGTGTGCGTGTATGTGTGATGAGGAGAAACTCTAAGTAAGAATTCAACTGTTAAAAAAAAAAAAAAAAAAAAAAAAACAAACTGTACAAAATAAGATCATGAAACAGCAATTACAGGATTGAGTCAACTGGGCTTAACATAAGAATTCGTACAAAATTTAAGAGAGACATGGTATCCTGGAATATGCACTTTGAAGCATCCTTTCTAAATTCTGACAAATCGGAATCAAAGTAGGGGCAAAAGTATAGAACGTGTGTTGTTGTACAATTATCAAGGGCGCCGCAAGCACATCGAATATTCTTGACATATTTTGTTCTGAATGCATTTATTTTTAACCGAAATAATAAGGAGAGAAGTTGTTTATTGTGTCTTGGGTATAATCCTATGTTTGTATTACAGTTTACTGGATTTACTGAGGAAGCCCTTTTTAAAAGATTACTTGCTCGAGAGTTCGTACAACAAAGTATAGAAGAGTCGGGTTTGTGTATTCGGGGGAGAACACTTTCTTTGTAGTATTCCTCAAATTTTTCAAAAGAGGCTCTTTGTAAGAGAGAATATCCTTCATGTAAGCTCAAGGGAATATGAATAGTAGCCGTATTGTCAGAATTGTTTGCACCTGTTCGAGCAATCCTGTCAGCCCATTCATTTCCGGATATGAAGTGTGTGTGCGTGTGTGTGTGTGTGTGTGTGTGTGTGTGTGTGTGTGTGTGTGTGTGTGTGTGTGTGTGTGTGCTGTTGTCTCTTACTTTTTTTCCTTGTGAATGCTCTATTTTACTGACATCCCTCTACCTCCCTGCCACCTTCCATCCTCTCCTGTTTCTCTCAAAGAAATGGTCTTGAATATCCAAAACGAATAATGTGACGACAACGATAACGGTCATGAGCATATTGTGGTGGTGGTTGGAATGGTTGTGGTGTTGCTGTTATTGTTGTTGTTGTTGTTGATGTTATGGTTGTTGTTGTTGTTGTTGTTGTTGTTGTGGTGGTTGTGGTTGTTGTTGTTGTTGTTGATGATGATGATGATGATGATGATGATGATGATGATGATGATGATGATTGTTACGGATGGTGCGCGGTGCGTGTTTTGCTATCTGACTCTCGCTCTCAAAAGTTTGGATGCGTGTAATAATTATTCCCTACACAACCCACATGATAAGCACATGGACAGCCAGGCAACACACGAGTTAGATTTTTTTCTTTATAATTATGCTGCCTGAACCATCAAAACATACCTTCATGTGAATTGGTGCAAAGCAATGCATGTCACTGCATAGCATATAGATCAAGATATCAATACATAGGAAATTCAATCATCAGATATCAGCGTATCATATTACATATCTTGATATCACTCACAGATCTCGCCAGCGCCGTCCACAGTGTCTCACATATGCAATCAACACACTCGGTTCCACAGTACCCAAGCCACAGTCTACAGCACTAAAAGAAGACAAAGAAGGATAACCAAGGTCCCCACATGGTAAGCACAGACGTTCACAAACACAAGCGATGAAGAAGAAGAAACAGGGTCTCCACACAACAAGCACAATAAATCGCGTCGAACTATCAGAAGAAGAACCGCAGGTTCACAAAGCACAGCAATCCATAGAAGAAGAACCGCAGATTCATAAAGCACAGTAATCTACAGAAGAAGAACCGCAGATTCACAAAGCACAGTAATCCATAGCAGAAGAACTGCAGATTCACAAAGCACAGTAATTCATAGCAGAAGAACCGCAGATTCACAAAGCACAGCAATCCATAGAAGAAGAACCGCAGATTCACAAAGGACAGTAGTCTACAGAAGAAGAACCGCAGATTCACAAAGCACAGCAATCCATACAAGAAGAACCGCAGATTCACAAAGCACAACAATCCATTGAAGTAGAACCGCAGATTCATAAAGCACAGCAATCCATAGAAGAAGAACCGCAGATTCATAAAGCACAGTGATCTACAGAAGAAGAACCGCAGATTCATAAAGCACACCAATCCATAGAAGAAGAACCGCAGATTCATAAAGCACAGTAATCTACAGAAGAAGAACCGCAGATTCATAAAGCACAGCAATCCATTGAAGAAGAACCGCAGATTCATAAAGCCGAGTAAACCATAGAAGAACTGTAGATTCACAAGGCACATCAATCAATATTGAATCCCCGGAGAACACGATTTCAGCAAAGTCCCATAGAACACAACAAACGTCGATTTGACGTATTGTTGATCTAAAACAAAAAGTAATTAGCTTCTCCGTGTATTGATATTGCAATGTTCACATCAATAAACTCAGCCCACCGACACACATGAGGTGGTACAATTAGAGCACATAAATATTCTTGCAGGAGTTTTAAGTCACTCTCAGCGACACAACATTCACAACATTTTTATAACAAATAAATTTCCTGGTACATATTTCGCTGGTACCGTCATCAGAAGTATCGCACATAGACAGTGAACATCGACGCACTAGTCCAGTCAGCCTCTCCACATAGTATCACTACGGAGAAAAAGACGATTGAAACAAAATAAAGTAGGCTGGACACCAAAGCCTCGGACGTTAGTTCTTACTCTCCTCTTCCGTTAAACTTTTATCATTTTCATGTTCCTACGTCATTTCAAGTTGACGTGATAATTTACGTTGACGTCACAATGATGATGATGATGATGGTGATGAAACTTGTTGTTGTTGTTGTTAATGATGATGATGATGATGATGATGATGAAACTGCTGCTGCTGTTGTTGTTGTTGTTGTTGTTGATGATGATGATGATGATGGGACTATCTAGATTTCAGTCCCTTCTTCTTCTGCGTTCCCTGGTCATGTGGACAGATACAAAGTCCGGTAGCTTTAGCAAAGTCAGCGGTCCGTCGGAGTGAATCCGCCGTTCCCCACAGATTTTTTTTTTTTTAGTTCCACTGCACCGGGCCAAAACTCACGCCGCAGGCTGTCGAAAGTGGGACAGGACTGAAGTACGTGGGCTGGGTTTTGTGTGCCAGTACCACATGGGCACTCATCTGTGTGCGATATAGGTGGGAGAGCAACTGACAGTGTCCAGTTCTTAGTCTGAAGATGGCGACTTGTTGGGCACGCTCAAGATGGTGAATGCCATCCTTCTCTACCTCCACTTGTAGTCTTCCTCTCCATGCTGTCCTAAACTGGCTGCAGATGATGGTCTTCGCCTCTCTTTAGGATACAGCATGGGCTATTTGGTCTTGTTGTTGGCTGCCTGCCTTGGAGAGTCTGTCTGCCTCTTCATTTCCTGCAACACCACAGTGGGAGGGAATTCACTGCAGGACTGGTGTTGTCTTCCTGCTAAACGTGTGCAGTTCCTGTATGGTTTCCTGTAGGGTCCCTCTCTCTCTCTCTCTCTCTCTCTCTCTCTCTCTCTCTCTCTCTCTCTCTCTCCTCTGGAGGCTTTGAAGGACGGTTCGACAATCTGTTAGGAACACAGTGTGGGTTGGTAAGATGCCCCTTTCATTTAGTATCTGTACTGCAGTGAGAAGGGCACATGCTTCTGCTCTGTAGTTAGTTGAGAAGCTACCGGTGGCTACAGACTTACTGATGGAACTGCCATCTGGGAACATGATGAAAACACCGCCTCCCCCATTTCTTACAGCTTTCCCCGCAGAGCCATTAGTGTAGACTCGGGCCCAAGTAGTGCTTGGATAGTCCCTGGCTAGGGCCTCAAGAGTCAGTGACTTGAGTTCTGTATCACTGTGGATTTCTTTAGCTCCAATGCCAACAATGTCAAGGCTGATGAGGGGAGTATCAGCTGTCCACTCTACGCAGTCATGGAGCATTTCCACTGGGTGGTCTGCTGTTGGTAGCAATTTTCTATACTTGAATACAGTACCGATACTGACAAGAATGACTTCGACGACGACGTTGCGTAGACGATGACAATGACAACGACAATAACGATGCTGATGAAGACGATGACGAAAATTTTGATTTTGATGATGATGATGATGATGATAATGAGGAGGAGTAGGACGACGATGACGACGACGACGACAACGACCACGACGATGATGATGATGAAGATGATGATGATGATGATGAGCGGCGTATTGGGCGTTGTTGTCGACGCTTATGGATTATGTAGATAGTCAGGGAAGTGTATTTGTAAATTGAAACGCCTTTTTCAGCTTCTAGCTGTTTATCTCAAGCGATCATCCATTGGAAAAGACAGAGATTGGAAGGTGAAGAGAGTCACAGTTCAGTATCATCACTATCCCCATGTTAAATACACCTGTACACACGATGTTAGTGAAACTACGGTCAACGAACGTCCGGTGTTATTTATGTGTGAGTATCTGTCTCTCTGTCTCTGTCTCTCTTTCTGGTTCTCTCTCTCTGTCTCTATCTTTCTGGTTCTCTCTCTCTCTCTCTCTCTCTCTCTCTCTCTCTCTCTCTCTCTCTCTCTCTCTCTCTCTCTTTTCCAAAAAGAAAAGCCAAAACATTAAAAGAAATCCGAGTGTAGGGTAAATGAATGTGTACAAGTCTTCAGAGTTCTCGGCACACACGCAGTGTTACAAATATTACACTGTCGGAACACAGTTAATCCACACTCACTTACAGTTGATGCTTCTGGCTACGTGTTTCATTCGGTAGGTATCACATACTATGCATTAGAAAATACGAAAAACATATGATTTTTGTGAATAAATTATTTCTTTTTTCTGTATTAGCTAAACATGTTGGTAGTTCATAAGCTGGTGAAATAATTACGTTACACCGTGGTGAATGATTCTCCAATCTCTGACAACTGAAGCAACTCATAAAATCGTTCTCCTCATGGTTTGTTATCATCGACCACTTTGAATAGGTAATCTATTATCCAATGTTAAGGAATGCACAAAAGGTCGTGTTGCGGTAATAAACATAACTAGTTTTTTGGATGGAAGACAATCTTGAATAGTTATTTAGAGCATTTCACCATACGTAGAAGCTTATCTCGTGAAGCGTCATCATACACATTTTTTTTTCCTTCTGGGCAACGTCAAACTTGTTATTGCAGTTAAAGTAAGTACCCATTTACTGAAACTCGCAAACAACTTCCACGTCTTTGACCATGATGGGAAAATGCAATTTTGCTTCATGAAAAATGACAAGTTTGTCTGGTGGGCACTTTCATGATTCATTTTATGTCTGTTATGTACTTTCACGATTCACTTTTCTTTGGCTGCTTAGCATTTTCGTGATTGTCTTTTTTTTGTTTTTTTTGTTTGTTTGTTTGTTTGTTTTGTTTTTTTTCGGCTGACAGTATCTTCGTCGGGAACAAGGTTACTCTTAATGCTTCTTAAACGTCTGGGCCTAGGTAGTCCTTGTGTAAATGCTTCTTAAACGTCTGGGCCTAGGTAGTGCCTAGGTAGTCCTTGTGTAAATGCTTCTTAAACGTCTGGGCCTAGGTAGTCCTTGTGTAAATGCTTCTTAAACGTCTGGGCCTAGGTAGTCCTTGTGTAATTGCTTCTTAAACGTCTGGGCCTAGGTAGTCCTTGTGTAAATACTATAATAGTAGCATGTTGTGTTCCTAATTTCAATTCTGAGGTAACGGCAGTGTGTGTGTGTGTGTGTGTGTGTGTGTGTGTGTGTGTGTGTGTGTGTGTGTGTGTGTGTGTGTGCGTGCGTGTGTGTTTGCGTGCGTGCGTGCGTGCGCGTGTGTGTATGTGTATGGTTAAGTGTGTGTGTGTGTGTGTGTGTGTGTGTGTGTGTGTGTGTGTGTGTGTGTGTGTGTGTGTGTGTGTGCACGCGCGCGCGCGCGCGCACGCGTGCGTATCTCTCTCTATATATATATGTGTGTGTATGTGTGGTGTGTGTGTGTGTGTGTGTGTGTGTGTGTGTGTGTGTGTGTGTGTGTGTGTGTGTGCGTGCGTGTGTGTGTATGTGCGTGTGTGCGTGTGTGTGTGTGTGCGTGTGTGTGTGTGTGTGTGTGTGAGTGCGCGCGCGCGCACGCATGTGTGAGTGTGTGGTGTGTGTGTGTGTGTGTGTGTGTGTGTGTGTGTGTGTGTGTGTGTTTTCAGGCGAGGAAGGGATAGACCCAAAGTACCTTTCTTCAGCTCCACCCCTCCATGGTACTTCAGTGTTTGTGCTGATGACGATGTGCACCATGCCCATTCTGCTGAACTTTCTTCTTTGAACATGACCTGTGCACACGAAGGTGTCTTTATGATTTCATTTGTTGGTTTTGTTGTTTTTCATAAACTTCGGATTTTGCCTGTTTTTGTGCTCTAGAGTTCTAATTCCGATTTTTTTCATTTATTTTCAATGCAAAGCATTGTCATAAATGTAATTTGTTTGTCATGTCAACCAAGATGAGATGCTACGTGGAAGGTTCAATTGTTTAAGACGTTATTCACACAACATTAAATCCGACCCAAGTTAGAACTGCTCCCTCCCACCCCTCTCTCATGATTGTGTTGATGACAGTAGATGGGGTGCATTGGGGAGAGGTAGGTGATGGGGGGGGGGGGGGTGAGTATGGGCATAAGATTAAAACTACTCCCCATACATATGTTGTGTACGTTTGTTGATGGCCGTAGGTTTGGGTTTCAGGACAAGTCACTCCCCGTCCCCTTGTTCAAATTGTGGGAGATGAGGAAGGGGGGTTGGCCACAATGCCCAAATCACTACTCCAGCTATCCACCACACAACCCTTTGCCTTGGACTGATTAGGGTAAACAGACCCAACTCAGTTTCGGTACATGTGCAAGATACGTTTGTTGAACGGGTAGAGTCTAGATATAAGAGCCAAAGAATCCTCCTCTTCCGTGTAGTCATGCGTTCAGTAATGGTGTGTATTCAGGCATAGTTGCAGACATACTCCCGCCCAGCTGTAGGTGGCATCTGTGCCAGATGTGTGTATCAGGAGGGGGAGGGGAAAGTGGGATGGGATGTGGGTTAGGGCATACGTCTGAAATTACTTCACCTCTGGTGTAGTTTGACTTCCTTAAACGAATGTGGCTTGCAATATCATGACTGAAAATATTTCCCCAGGAGGTGAGTTTACACCTGAATCCTAAGTCAACTCCTCTAGACGACACAAACACGCATAGGCTGGCTTGCATCTTGTGTGCTGTGAGTTGTCAACATGACGACTGATGATTTTGTATTGCAGATCGTTTTGTTTAATACTCTTTCAACATCATTTTTGATACTGCTTTGGGGAAAAATATACTGAGTCATACTGAGTGTTGTCCTGGTTTCTTTTTATCGTGATCACTTGCTCATATTGTTAGACGCCAAATAAGAGAGCAAGCTTACAGCGCGACATGAGTATAGGACCTTGCAGAGGTGACATTGATAAAACCCATTGTTTACTGTTGTACGCTAAGTAAAGTACTGTCAGCTGTATCCAGATTTGCCAGGAACATATCTAAATGACACTCTTTAAGAGTTGCTAAAATCAGACAGGCTATGACTTGTATGTAGAACAAGAACACTGGAAATATGGAAATGTGGCGCTGTCTGATCTCATGTATTGTAAAGTTTCGCTATTGGTATCGTCCCCTTTGCCTGTACAGAGATAAATGGCATCCTCATCCGTGACAATGACGTCATCGGCAGACTGTCTAACAAAGTTAGTGTACACTCTTATTTTTTCCCCCACTAAAAGTTTTGAGATCGATATGGCTGGCAGACCGTGATGACATGGTCAGGAAAATCTGCCAAAACGTCCAGTTATTTTTCCCTGAGATTCAAAATATGCCATATTGTTTCAATTGTACGCTAGTCATAGTCCACAGGAATAGTGAAATATAAGTCAGAACCACCCCTGTAAATAATCTGGTCACATTCAATTTTTCCTCTGTGTAGGATGGACTATAGACTTTTAATTACTTGATCGATCTGCATATACTTGTACAGGAGGCACGGACTAATACGACCTTTATTTGTAATTTATTCAGTGTCAGTCGTGTGTTTTCCGTACTCAGTTGTAAAGAATCAAAATTGTTTTCCATCTAGAAAAAAAAAAACACCTAGAATGTCGCTCTTTTTCTTGTTATTATGTTTTGCCTTTCTTTTTGAATTGTGTGTTGTGCTTGGTCGTTATGACATTAAAGATCACGGTTTGCTTCATCTGTGTGAGTGTGTGTGTGTGTGTGTGTGTGTGTGTGTGTGTGTGTGTGTGTGTGTGTGTGTGTGTATCTATGTGCGCGCGAATGCACACACGCATATGTATGTTTGTGTGCGTGTGTGTGTGTGTGTGTGTGTGTGTGTGTGTGTGTGTGTGTGTGTGTGTGTGTGTGTGTGTGTGTTGAAAATAATCTTCCTAAATATGGCAAGAAAAATCATCTTATTAATAGAATAAATCTAAGCTTAGTGAGGGAAAAAAGTTGTCCTGAAGAAGAATGTGCTGTTGACAGCTCTTTAAAAACAGCAAAATCGTCGCTATCTTGCTCTATTTTATCGCCAAATGTGTCATGCGTAAATACGTCCGCATCATAATCCCCTATCCCAGCAACTGTCGATGTGAACACATCTTCCACAATTCCCAAGTTTTCTCCTAAGAAATCAATTTCTTTTCGCTTTCCAGTACTTGTGGAAGATACGAAGAAAGGATCCGCCACACTGAGTGGTCTGGGCATTTGGAGCAAAAATGCTTTGGGTCAAGTCTATCGGACCCATAGCCGGTCAGAAACAGCTCTCCTCAGGCAGGTGGTTGATCGGTTGTACTTCCGACATTCAACAAAATCAACTACTAAATGCAACCAATTTGTCAGGAATTTTGATAAAATGTTCTGTACCTTAGGTTTTCACCGAAGGTGTGATAAAGCCAGTACCCCTTGACATCAGTCTTTCTGACATTAAGAAAGAACTGAGTCATGTCTCTTCTGTTAAAAGACTTCCCAATGAAGATGGAAGTGAATCAAGAGCTAGAAACATCACTTTTTCACCATCAACTCTGCCAAAAGAAATCTGTATTGGGTTCCAGTGTTTTTCTCTTGATCCTTTTACACCACCTGTCTATCGTTGTACTCGGAGCAACAGACTGGTGCACACAAAGCCCGCGTGTCGGGCTAAGCCGACTTGTGGAAGATGTCATTGAATCGTGTACCTGGGCCAAACATTGTATAAACTGTTCTGGAGATCATTCAGCCTCTTACCTTGTATGCCCGGAATATAAACTACGTGTTTTGGTCAGTAAGATGAAGTCTTCCAGCCACATGTCATATTCTGAGGCTCTAAAGCAAATCAGAGTTCAAATGAGCAAAGGAGAGGTAAAGGTGCAGGAATTAAAAGAAGACCCCATGGTGCAGGGAAATGATAATTCAACCAAAGCTAATCACCACAGCAGGTCTTATTCCTCGGTTCTAAGTCAAGGAATGATGAAGGCTAATCAACAAAACCCGCTGCCCACTTCTCTGGATTGTACCCCCCCCCCCCCCCCCCCCTGCAATCTGGGGCACACCTATATTACCAACTCATACTGACACTTCAAATCAAATTAGTATTGCTGTCACAAATCAGATAAATATAGGACAGACATAAAAACAAAACAAAAAAACAAACAAACAAACAAAAACAAAAAACAACTTCGAAAATATGGGGGCCAAAATACTGTACTCCTAAAGAAAAGGCTGACTCTTTAAGTTAGTTCAAAAACAATCTGTAAATTTTGATCTCGAAAAGATTTTAAGATATCTTGAAAATCTCTCCGTGAAATTTCTGACCATCCTAACAAATATTTCTGGTATCATGACTTCGCCAATCATTGAATTGAAAACAATTCTGTCCAATGCCTGTCTGAACTCAAAATGAATGTACAAAGAGAAGTTCTGTCAAACGTAAACCATTTTTGGTCTTCTCCATTGTAGATATTCTAAGTTATAGTCCTTTTCCTCACTGTCATCTTCCAGGGAATGAACTTGCTGACACCTGTGCAAAAGAGGCTTCAATGTGCAAATCGAATCTAGTTTTTGTAATATTTCTTATATCGTTCATTCAACGCCTACATTTCGCTGAAGAGATCAAAGGTAAGTAGCAAACTCGTTCATTTTCATTGTCCTATTTGTTTGTGCCTCGCCTGAAGAAGACCAAAGGGGTCGAAACGCGGCGTGTTTTGTCTTGTGACTCGTTTGTCCACGTTCTTCTTGGCGGTTCGCAAACATTTATTTAGATTTGTTTATATTTCCGCCTGCAGTTGTCTCACTTTGCAGCTAGATCTATTCTGTCACCAGTTGTTTTTGTTTGTTTGTTTGTTTGTTTGTTTGTTTGTTTTTTATCAAATGACATAGAACTCTTCTAACAGAACAGATTCTGTAGAAGTAACCTGCACTTCAATTTATATAAATCATTTGCGCTTTACCCTACTGCGTAAACAAGAAAGTACACCTTAAAGGAGTTCAGTCTGCATATGGTCACACACGTTCTTACCTTGGTGACTTAAAGATGTGCTGAGAGGATTTTTGAAACACAGTCGTGTACATGTGCATAAGTTTGGCGTGTTCATCTTCAAACACAGCTCAGATAATGCGCAGAATTTTGCATACTATGTGAGCTTCTCGAGGCTGTTTCTGAATATATTGTGAAAAAACAAAACAAAAAAAAAACCGTTCT
>CM065732.1:68022100-68027100 GCA_033310375.1 Conus canariensis
TCGGCAAGCTGCGGCTGACACCAACAACATGAAGACACTTCACGAAGGCCCTTGTACCCCATATGGACCAAAGACTACTGAGTCAACACGCAATCGTTCTCCTGACCAGACCACACTGGTGACAGATAGGACTGACATTCTTGCTCGCTGGGCTGAGAACTTCAATGCCCTTTTGAACAGAGTCTTGTCGATATCTATAGAAGCAATCGCAGTGCTACCACAACTCTCAGAGAAGGAATCTCTGGCAGATCCACCCTCCAGTGCAGAGACTGCGAAGGCTCTGAAACAGACCACGCCCAGCAGAGAACCAGGAGCAGATGGAATCCCAGCTTATATCTACAAGAATGGAGACGAGGCATCCTGGGAAAGCTGAACAACCTCGTCCAGTCCATATGGGAAGAGGGGAAGTGCCCTAAGACTTCAAACACGCCTCTATTGTACACATCTATAAGAAGAAGGATGATAAAGCGTTCTATGACAATCATCGTGGGATTTCCCTCTTGTGTATTGCAGGAAAGATTTTTGCCAGGGCCACTTAGAACGGACTCATCACCCGCATAGCAGAATCCATCATCCCTGAATCACAGCGCGGGCTTTGCGCAGGCAGGGGCGCAACTGACTTGGTATTGGCTGTTTCCTAGCCGCGGGAGAAAAAATGGCAGCAGAATCAGGAACTCCACATGGTGTTTGTTGATCTCACGAAGGCCTTCAACACCGTTAATCGGACTGGTTTGTGGAAGATCTTTCCAAAGTTTGGTTGCACGGAAAAAGTAATTTTACAAATAGTTTCTTTCCATAATGGTATGCAGGCGAGGGTGCAGGAAAACGGAGATACAAATTACTCATTCTTAGTGAAAAATGGAGTGAAGAAGGGATACGTCATAGCTCCCACCCTCTTTTCCACTCTGTTTGCTGCAATGCTGATTGATGCATTCCTGGACGGTGATAGGGGGTGTACATCCAGACCCGTTCAGATTGCAAACTCTCTAACCTTCGACGACTTCAGGCCAAGACTAGTATCAAAGACAGCTAACCTCAATAATGTTGATAAATATAGAGGAGTGTCTTTGTATGCATCGTATATAAGTGTTAAACATCAATAGTAAACACAAGACTGTACACCTGGTTAGAAAGCAATACCTCTATTGCATAAAATCGGACAGGATCTCGAAAGAAAACACTCTGCTGATAATCATATATTTTTTTTAATAACACTATTTATATGAACCTCCCAACCTCCCACCCCCACCCCCCCACCCCATAGTAGATGAAGAGATATGAGCTCTCCTTCTCTTGCCCCCCCTTCCCTCCCCCCCCCCACACAAACACATTACCCTCCTCCCCACCCACCACCCACCACCCTTTTTTTCCCTCAACCCTCCCCACCCAGCCCCAATCATACCTTATCACCCATTTATCTTCCATCCCCTTCCCTCCCTTATTAACATTACCCACACACCTTTCACAACTACCCACGCATAACTACCACCACCTCTCTCATCACCCAGCGAAATCATTTTATTTTATTCACCTAAACTTTTTTTAAAACAGTTTCTTCTGTTCATGTACTTATTTACACCTTATATATATATATATATATATATATATATATATATATATATATATATATATATATATATAACCCCCCCCCCCCCCTTACCATTATTATCAATCCACCATTACCACAACCGTCACAAAGATATCACACCACCCCACTAAATTAGACACACAACCCTATCGTATCCTACACACACACACCCCTCCCCCCTCCCCCCACGCAACCCCCCCCCCCCCCCCTCCTTTTCCTCTCCCATAATCCCCCTTGTCATTTCCGCCTAGCGGCTATTCTCCCCACTACATGGACAACAACAGATGAGTCATTTTTCGTTCTTTGTTTGTACTGTCCTAAATGTTAAATGCGATTTATTATTTTTTCGCCTGAAGAAGACCCAAGAGGTTGAAATGCATCGTGTCTTGTCATATGCTTTTTTTTGTCAATGTCATTGGCAGTAACTAACACCCTCTCTTTCTAAATTTTAGATCATATATTTACTTTATACGCTGCTATCCAGAAATGTGTGAATAGGAAAAGTACAAAAGGATATGTTGCTTTTGTTGATTTTAGAAAGACATTGGACTCTGTACGTCATTACGCACTTTTGGAGAGTATAAAAACCCAAAATGTGAAAAGGAAATGTTAATGTACTTTTCATTAACGTCGTGTGGTCGATCAAACCATGAATGTTTTGTGCTGGTTGATTGCCCTCACATTATTCTCAATATTTATTAACCAGTTTGCAACACATGTTGAAGAAAAGTGTAAACATGGTGTGCAGCTGATGCCAGGTATAATGGGGTCATTCATGTTCTTGTTTGCATATGATGCAGTGGACAGTGTGGGCAGTGTCGGCAGTGGGCAGGTCTTTAGACCTGCATGGGTAGATAGGCGACCTCACCCTCCATGAGTCTCCCAACCATGGGTAAATGGGTCCTGCTGCCTTGCAGGCTGCCTTTGGAAAGTTAAAGGCTACGGGAGTAAACCCCGAACGAAATATCCGGAGTGGAGCCCCTAAGACGGCTTGGTGGTGAACTCCATCATCACTCCAGCAGCTCCTGCAGTCCAGTCGTGGTCACGATGTTATGCCCTACAGGCGAGTGGCGACGGTGGCAGCTGTGAGATGGCACTGGGAGCTGCTAGTCACTGACCTGCACTCAGGCGGTCAGGGCAGGATGGTTGTCACTCTACTCACCGGGGCAAGAGTAGGTTTCGGCAGCCACCTTGGCGACGGAGCAGCCCTATTCAGGGATAGCACTGCTCCCCCTTCATAGGGGAGGGGCCTAGAAAAGGTGGCCTAAAGACAGCTTGCCTCAACCCATCCTGGCAGCATACTGCAGCTGACAGGACATCTAATAACGCGATCAAACTCATTCAAAAAGATCATCCACAAAGTACAAGCGCACTTTATGTGTTGGAGCCTGGAACATCCGGACTCTAATGGACAACAGGAGGAGCGACAGACCAGAGCGTCGAACAGCACTTGTGGGCCAAGAACTTAAGTGTTACAAAGTTGATATTGCTGGATACACCTTTTCTGGACAGAAAGGCCCCTGGAGAATAAAAGAGAAGCAGGAATGGACTTTGCCATCCGCACCTCGCTGGTCAAGAACCTAGAGTCTCTCCCAAAGGGCATTGGTGATCGTCTGATGACTACGAGACTGCCTCTTCAAGGAAAGTAGTACCTGACACTCATTGGTGTGTACACCCCCACCATGAACTACACCCAAGAATAGAAGGAACTGTTCTACCAGAGCCTCTCAAGCTTGCTAGACAGTATCCCAAAGGATGACAAGCTTTTACTTCTCGGGGACTTTAACGCTCGTGTGGGCAGGGACTCCCAGTCTTGGCCGAATATCATCGGACCGCATGGAATGGGACAGGAAAACTCGAATGGCCAGCTGCTTCTTAAACTCTGCGCCGAGTTTGGTTTGACCATCACAAACACACTGTTCCAGCTGCCGGACATCCACAAGGCCACCTGGATGCACCCTCGCTCCAGACACTGGCACTTGATTGCCTCTGTGATCACTAGGCTGCATGACATCCAGGATGTCCACATCACAAGAGCAATGAGGGGAGCGGACTGCTGGACTGACCACCTGCTGCTGAGGTGCAAGCTCTCCTCCTCCATCACTAGCACCCACAAACGCCGGAACGCTCACATCAAGAAGAAGCTGGATGTCCAGAAACTGAATGATCCAATGACAAGGGAAACCTTCGTGACTAGCCTTGCGAACCACCTCAATAGTGTACCAAATGAAGCTGACTTAGAAAAGGCCTGGTAAACTTCAAAAACGCAGTCTACGACTCTGCCAGGCTGTCTCTTGGGCACCCAAAGAGGAAACACCAGGACTGGTTTGACAGCAACAACAGGGAGATTGGCAGACTGCTACAACAGAGGCACGAAGCCCACACAAGCTGGCTCAACGACAAGGGATCAACAGCCAAGCATGATCGTCTCAAGCATCTCAGAGGCAAGGTCCAGGCTGAGCTGAGACAGATGGAGGACAATTGGTGGAAGACAGAAGGCTGCAAAGTTACAACAGTACGCTGATGAGCAAAACTCCAAGAAGTTCTTTGCAGGCTTGAAGAAAAGTGTTTGCAGGAATTGGACCAGAAGCGCCAAGCCCGCAAAGAGAGGAGACCTGACCCAATGACAGCTGTCGCATGCCCGGAGTGCGGACGTATCTGTGTGTCCAGCTTTGGCTTGCGCTCACACATGCGGAGTCACTGACGTCTTCGTCGACCACGACAGACATCCATGATGATGATGCAGTACTATTGGCAACTAATCCAAATGGTCTACGGAATCAAACGAATATTTTACAAATGTGTTGCAGCAACATGACGTTATGTAAACATCGAAAATACAAAAGTTATGGTATTCAGAAAGGATTCCAGATAAGGCATGAAAAATGGTTCATTGCATAAGACTAGAGGTGGTTAAAAAGTCATTGTTGTTTAGATTTAATTTCACAACTATGACTAGTGCTAGAAACTGCATATGGCAAAAAAAGAAAAGAAAGCCGTTATAGAACCGTGCAGAGTTTTCCAAACGTATAAGGAAATGAGTTCAAATACCTTTTAATAATCTTTGATGTGAAGATTCGGCAAATAATGTTATACTCATCAGAAGTGTAGGAGTTAGATAGACTGGATCGTATATAAAAGGTGTATTTACTGGCATGTAAGACGTTCGATGAGTGTTGCAAGTAAAAGTCCTAATAAGATGGTACATGGAGATCTTTCGTTTCCTGTGATACATTGCTTTTGAATGTCTACTACACATTCAAGTTTAGAACAGACAGTCAAGATCGCAAAATGTGATATTTGGAATATACTTATCTGTTTCACTTCCTTCCCGCGCACCCCTTCCCCCTCATTCCTTACCCACCCTCAGCTCCTTGACCGCCTCACCCAGCCCCACCACTCCCATTTCCGT
>CM065732.1:68032100-68067100 GCA_033310375.1 Conus canariensis
CAACAGTTCCTTCATTTTCTCACACATTCATCCCTCAACATAAATTTGGCAAAGTATTTACTTAAAACAAATTAATAACAAATTCATGTATGTACAAATATATAAGTTGTTATAATAAAGAGTTCAATTATATCCTATGACATTTATCTTGATGTTCTTTGTATTTAAAGGAATGAATGGGAGAATGAGTTGGTACAACTGACAGCACGTATATGTTGGAATTATATAAACGTGCTAGGAAAGTATTAGCAAAGAGGGTTTTTTTCTAATTTTTTTTCAGTTTTTAAGCAAACAAGCACACACGAAAAAAGACATATGTAGCATAATAATTGTTCAAAAACGGAAGAAGTCAGACACAATAAGAGAACAAACACACAAGCCCCCCCCCCCCCCCCCCCCCCCAAAAAAAAAAAAAAAAAAAAAAAAAATCGCAGACACGCACACAAACATACATGAATTGTAAGCAGGATATGCATAAACTTACACACACACACACACACACACACACACACACACACACACACACACACACACTCACACACACACACACACACACACACACACACACACACACACACACACACACACACACACACACATGTACAAATGTATAACCTCAAAAACAAGCAAAATACCAAGGGGAAGCAGGGGCGAGAGGCTGAGTGAGAGAGAGAAAAAAAATATTAAGATGGGTAATTACAACAAGAGAATGGATCATTGGATGGCTAGTTATGTTGGAAGATACTACTACTAGCGTCTTCCTTTCTCAACTATGTAGCATTATCTAGGTTGGGATACTCAAGTTGGGACTATGTGTACATATATGAGTTGTTACAATAAAACCCAAAACAAACAAAACAAACAAACAAGCAAACAAACAAACAAAAAGTCACAATAAAGCTAGGAAATGATAGAGGAATAGGGAAACCAGGTTTTGTCAAATTGATCTGAATCTTGTTCACAAAGGCTAAGTATTTTTCCAATTTAAATCTATAGCTTAAGATTGTAAGGAAAACATGAAGGTCTGGGTGGTTATTTTGTAGTTTACATTTGTAAACATAAAACTTAGCACAAACAGCAGGATGAAGTTAAGAACTTTGTCAGTTTCCACATTTTGTTTCACTCCAAACAGATCTAACTATTTCTCAAAAAACAGATTAGCGCAGTGCTGACATTTATCCATTAGCAGGTTTTGAAGATTTCTCCAAAACCGCTGCACAATATTGCAGTCGAAAAGCATGTGTGTAATAGTCTGTCGTTCATGATCACAAAAGTTACATAATGGTGATTCAACAATTTTGCATTGAAATAGGTATTTCTGGGTTGGCAGCAATCTATGTAGAAGTCGACATTGGAACCATCTAAGCTGGACGTCAGTAGAAACTTTATAACTATGAAGGAATATTTGTTTCCAATAAGATTTACAAAAAGATTATTCCATTTATTAATAGCAGCGGGAGAGGTATTATTTTTATTTAAAGTTTTTTTGTACATATTTGTTGCCTCTTTTAATGCAAAACCAGGCTTTTTGGTCTAAGTGTTTATATTGGTTAGTTATGATAATATTAAGGTTTTGGCAATAGTTGCGAATGGCATTCATTATGCCTTCATATAAGACAAAGTTTGTTCTTATACCTTGATATTTATCTAAAAAATTCATGGAAGGTCATCCAATGCCCATTTTCATCAATCAAGTGTTTAATGAAGACAATGCCATAATTACACCATTCCTGTATGAAAATAACTTTTTTATCTCTTAAAATTTTAATATTGTAATGAATACACTCTGACATGAAATCACGTACTGTAGTCGGACAGCACTTTGCGCACAGTTTTTTGTAGTGTTTCATCACATCATTCCAGAATGGGTTATTGACATCTTGCATAATAACATTAGAAAATTCAGCACCAAAGTTTTTTATATTGTCCAGCTTAGGGAACATATTAATGGTAAATTCCCGCCAACCCGACTCATACATTAATCTTCTCAGCAACTTATCTTCATAGAAGAAATATTTTTTTTTTACATTTAACATTTTTAATCCACCTTCACAGTACTGCTTTTGAACCACATATTTTTTTAATTTTACTTTTTTTTTTTACCGTTCCATAACAAAACTATACAATTCTTTTTCTAAAGCAACAATAAAATCCTCTGGGGGGGGGGGGGGGGGGGGGTCTGGTAGGTAATTTTAGAAAATGCCAAAGTTTAATAACAGTTATTTTTCCAAAAGGAGTTATATTTCTTTTCTTTTTTTTTCCAAAAAGCTAGGACTCTTTTTATTTCAAAACGTTTATCTTCAAAATTAATTTGTACAATAATATTTGTGTTAGTGGAGAATTTGATACCAAGAATTTTGAAAGTACCTGGATCCCAAACAAAATTTTTGTCCCTCATAAATCTAATTCCACAATTCTTTCTACTCCCCAACCAAACTACTTGTGACTTGTCAAAATTGATCTTTAAACCCGAAATTTGTAAAAATTTAGTAAGGACAGATACCACCTCATTAAAAGTAAGGACAGATACCGCACTCATTAAAATATCTTTCTGAACCATCTAGACATAAACTAGTGTCATCAGCAATTTGTGACAGTAATGTTTCCTTGTTAACAACTTTAATTTTTTTAATATGCTCATTAGAGCGAATCATTAATGACAGAACCTCAGCACAAATTAGGTATAGATAAGGGGATGATGGGTCCCCCTGTCTCACCCCTCTCTCAATCGGAAACCATGGGGAGTACTGGCCATTTACAGAAATACAAGTAGAAATTTGTGAATAAAATGTTCTTATCCAATTAATTAAGTCGGGTCCAAACTTGGAAAATTTAAGGCAGTTATATAAGAATGACCATGAGACGCTATCGAACGCCTTCTCAAAGTCAACTAAAAAGAGCATCCCTGGAATATTTTCCTTATCAGTGTACAATAACATGTCATACATCAACCTTATATTCTCTCCAATAAATCTGCCCTTCAAAAAACCTCTTTGACTCTCATGTATAATGTTTGGAAGAACACTTTTCAATCGACTGGCAACACAAGCAGAAGCTATCTTATATGCAGTGTTCAACAAAGAGATGGGGCGCCAGTTTTTCACAAATCTTTTCGGCTTCCCTTCCTTGGGGATACATATGGTTCCCTGTCACTGGGTAGTGGATAATTGGCCTTTAGCAAAACCTTCATTAATTGAACGTACAAGGAAAGTTCCAATATCTACAAAGAAAAACTTATAAAATTCAACGGTAAACCCATCGGGCCCAGGGCTCTTAAAATTTTTCATCTGTTTCAGAGCAGTAGCTGCCTCTTCTAGTGTAATCAACCCCTCTAATGAGGAGCTCTCCTCCTCGGATAATGCTGGAGCATCCGGAAGCTCTTCAGAAATATTCATATCAGTTACATCTCTAATTGTTGTTTTTGTTGTTGATGATGATGATGATGATGATGATGATGATGATGATGATGATGATGACGACGACGACGACGATCATGACGATGATGATGATGATGTTGGGGCTATCTAAAATACAATACCGACACTGACAATAATGACTTCGATGACGACGAAGTTGCGTGGACGATGACAATGACGACGACAGTAATGATGAAAATGATGACGAACGTTTGATGGTGATGTTAATGATGACGATGATGATGAAGAGGAGGAGGAGGAGGAGGGACGTGTTGGGCGTGTTGGTGGACGCTCATGGACGATGGAGATAGTCAGGGGAGTGATGTTTGTAAATTAAAACGCCTTTTTCAGCTCTCAGAAGTTTACATCATGCGAAGATATGTTGGAAAAGACAGAGATTGGAAGGTGAAGAGAGTCACAGTAATGTATCTCAACAAGAGATTCACCTGTAAAAATTATGGTGAAAGTAATGTCGACAGAATTCCAGTGTCATTTCCTTGTGAGTATCTGTCTCTCGGTCTCTGTCTCTGTCTCTGTCTGTCTGTCTCTCTCTCTCTCTCTCTCTCTCTCTCTCTCTCTCTGTCTCTGTCTCTCTCTCTCTTTCTCTCTCTCTCTGTCTCTCTTTCTTTCTCTCTCTTTCTCTCTCTCTTTCTATCTCTCTCTGTCTCTGTCTGTCTGTCTGTCTGTCTGTCTGTCTGTCTGTCTGTCTGTTGTCTGTCTGTCTGTCTGTCTCTCTATCTCTCTCTCTCTCTTTCTCTCTCTCTCTGTCTCTCTTTCTTTCTCTCTCTTTCTCTCTCTCTTTCTCTCTCTCTTTCTATCTCTCTCTGTCTCTGTCTGTCTGTCTGTCTGTCTGTCTGTCTGTCTCTTCTCTCTCTCTCTCTCTCTCTCTCTCTCTCTCTCTCTCTCTCTCTCTAACACAGAGACATGGACAGAAAATGAAAACACAGCAGAAAGGACAGACATTTGTGAACAAGGTCAGATACTGGATAGTGACCACACACCAGCTGAACTGACTGTCACTGATGTAAGCAATTCAGGCAGTCAGATACATCAGTCAAATCAGACAGAAAATACAACACCAATCTATACAGACAAATGGCAGATACGGCTATCAACAGTTTCATACCAACACAAAACAAAGCAAAGATGTAGTATCAGAACTGACTGAAATCACCACAGAAACAACTTGTCAGGACTCAAGAGACACAACGAACACTGTGACTGAACAACCCACAGCACAGGCAGACACTGTGACTGAAGAACACACAGCACAGACAGACACTGTGACTGAGCAACACACACCGCAGACACTGAGTAGAGGAACAACGAGGAACGACGCACCGGTCACGCAACAAGAGAAACAAAACTATACGTGACGGGCCTCCAGGTAGACAAAGGAGCGCTTCGTGGGCAAGCATCCCCGCTAAACGCCAGACCACGATTCACGAAACGGCAAATCAGCATGGAAAACAGACTACTGCATAGGGACATGACCAGGCCCATGTCATATCAAATGTGAAATTTATGACGTACAACATTGAAGGTCTCTTGCGTGTGCATGATTACAAACTGCGTGCTTATATTAGTGATTTTGACATTTGTCTCCGTGTGGAAATGTTCACAACTCAATTTCCGGAACGTTTATTTCCGAACCATCATGCTTTCATTATGGCAGGTGTTCGTCTGTCAGATGGGGTTACTGCCAGATTGTCTGGAGGTTTAGCACTTCTCGTGAAGAAAGAGCTCTTAAAGTATGTTGAAAAAATCAATTTGGATTTTGATAACATAATTGTATTGAAACTGGTTACGCATCTGTTGGGAACAGATTCGCTGAAATTCTAGTTGGTGTGTACTTGTCATTAAGGTCGTCTGCATATTACCAAAATATTGATGTATCCAATGGTATTACCATTTTGGAGCAATGTATGATGGATTCAGTAGAATCTCTTGGAAATTTGCCTTTGTTGTTACTGTGGAATTTTTATATACGTACATGGGGCAAGGATGCAAAAAAGTATGATGATGATCTGAACATGGAAATGTTTCAGGACAGGGTTTTTGAACATGAAGTATATCATACATCACAAGAGATTCAAAATGACTTTGGGCCATACCTATTAGATCTGTGCAATTCTTTTCATCTTTTCATCTAGAATATACATCACAAGAGATTCAAAATGACTTTGGCCCATACCTATTAGATCTGTGCAATTCTTTTCATCTTTTCATCTAGAATGGTGCAATTTCAGATTCAGATTCTGGACAACATAGTTATATGTCACCAACAGGCTGTACTATTGTTGACTATACCATAGCATCAAGATATTCATTGATGTGATGGTGTATGAACAGTTAGGTAGATTTCCATTGTATGTAAATTTATACTTGAAGAGTATTAAGTACTGGTCAAGGAAATTGAAGATGTCGTCTCATCGATTACCAACGAAACGTCACAAATGTTGTTATTTTTCCATGAGTGAAACAAAACAAAACAAAACAAAAAACTTCTGCATCTCCCATCTGCTTCTGTGTATACCAACATGGATTTGAAGAAGTTTGGGAAAATCAAGGAGTCGACGACGAAGCCGAACTTTTGCAAGCTCTAAGAAATAAACTGGTTAATAACTACAAAGCACTCTGGCTCTCAGATATTGAGCACAATGAACGTTTTCAGTTATACAGAACATTTAAAAGTGACCTAATTTTATCCTCATACTTACCAATGGTGAATCATACACAGGCCAGAATTACCCTAGTCAGAATTCGATTAGGTGTGTTTCAGTGCAAAATGTGCACAAAATGCTTTTTAAGAGAAATGTAACTGAAAATGATTTGTTATGCCCGTTCTGCGCATTTGAAATTGAAACAGAAAGCAGTATCTCTTACACTGTCGAAAATGCCAAAGATTAAGGGGGAACTATATATTCTAGCTAAGTATTGCAACTGTCCATCACAGCACAAATTAACAGTGCTGTTTGCTTCAGAGAGTAAAATATTGATCGTTCGGCTTGTTCTGTTTCTTGAGAAAGCTTTTAAATTACGGCATTTGTCTCAACTCATAAAGGAAACGCTATCAGAAATTGTGTAATTCAATGGATCATGTTGTTGTTCACTATCCAAACAAAAACTTAAATGATACTTGTCAAATGCCCTGTGTCATGTCGCTGTAATTGACGTTTTGTTTTGTAACCACCCACCATGACATGGGCCTAGGACCTAGCCATTAAACCATTTCAGAGTTTAGAGTTCAGAGTTCAGAGTTTAGAGTTCAGAGTTCTCTCTCTCTCTCTCTCTCTCTCTCTCTCTCTCTCTCAAAAAAAAAAAAATCTTCAGAGTTCTCAACACACACGCAGTATTACATTCAGTACAGTATCGGGACACAGGTAATCCACACTTATGAACTTACGTATTTCATTGGGTAGGTATTACATACTGTGCATTAGGACATGCAAAAGACATATGGATTTTGTTTATACATTCGTTCTTTTTTTTTGTAATAGCTAAACCTTATGGTAGTTCATAAACTGGTAAAATAGTTAAATTAAAGCGTGGTGAAATGCTTCCCCAATCTCTGACGACCGGAACAACACATAAAATTGTTCTGTTTCTTGGTTTGTTATCACATAAGATACTTTGAGTAGGTCATCTATTATCCAATGTTATGGAATGGACAAAGGTCGTGTTGTGGTAATAATGATAAATAGTTTTCAGGAAGACAACCTTGAAAACTTGATTAGAGCTTTTCCTTATATGTAAAAACTTAGCTCGTGAAGCAATTTCACCTCATGAAAAATAACAACTGTCCTTTTTTACGCTAAACTTAAGTGTCCTTAAAAGAGAAATACTTCGACATATCATCCAAGGATTACTGTCAGTCTTCAGCACTTTGAGAACAATTCGTCTTGTCGTCTACATATAAGAATAATTTATATATATATATATATATAATATATATATATATATTATTATGTCACAGCCCAGACTGGAATCCAGTCCAATCCGGAATCGGTCTAGTCCAAACTAGAATCTCAATATGGCCTAGGCCGTGTTAAGGTTCTAGTTTGGACTAGACTTTCACCAGTCCAAACTAGAATCTCAATATGGCCTAGTCCATATTAGGATTCCAATTTGGTCTTGCAAAAGTCTAGTCCAAACTGGAATCTTAATACGGTCTAGGCCATATTGAGATTCCAATTTGGACTAACTGCTAGTCCAAACTGGAATTTAGTCCAAAATAGAATTCACACACTGACTGACTAACCATTACTGTCAATTACACACTGCACAAACTGACGACTGAAACACATTTATGCAGATACATATGTTTACTTTGCTTGTCAAATGACTGCTTAAACCCTGACTGTCAGTTTAACATAGTGTGAACAAAACTGTGTTCTCTTATGCTTGGTAACACAAGTATGAACAGATATCAGTTTCTGAGTGAGCAGGTGGCACAGTCGGTTGTGTCACTGACACCTGACTCAGAGCACTGAAACCAGTTCAATGTTCTTTGCCCCTGTAAGTGTTGGACAGAGTAGTGTTCTGCCTGTCTGGTGAACAATATACAAAACAACACAGCCGCAACACTCAGCAGTCAGTCAGTCCGTTTGAAACAGTTTGACTGCCAGTGGTGATGATGGATTCTGTCCAAAAAGAACGACTTTATGAAGAGATCGACAAAATTATCCAAACGCTAGATCAACGGAAACGGGACACATTTTGCGTTTCCCAAGAACAATATCACAAGATTGTCTGTACTGAAACTTGAGAAGCTTGCCAAATGTGACGAAAGGCCCAAGTTTAAATACTGGGCACAAAAAAAAAAACTACAAGCTCGAAGTTGTTGGAAATCGGGACATTGTGTTCTGCAAAAGTCAGAATTGTCCTCTGGTGACAAGAGAGGAGTTGTTCCACACAATTTTGCGGTGCCATGAACGCGGGAATTGCAAAAGCAAAAAATGCTCCTGCAGGGCAGCAGGAATCCTGTGCGGCACTAAATGCCATTCCAAAAATGTGAAGTGCAAAAACTCTGTCACCGAGTAGGGGATTCATATTTTACACACGTAGAAAAAGGCGATATGTGTTTTAACGAATGGTGTATTCTTAACGAATGGCGTATTTTAACGAGTGGTGTATTTAAACGAATGGTGTATTTTACCAAATTGAATCAAAGGTGTAGTTTTTAATACTAAACAATTAAAATAGATCGACACAATTGTGTGTTTGTGTGTGCTGTGTTTGTGTATGGCAAATGTGTGTGTGTGTGTGTGTGTGTGTGTGTGTGTGTGTGTGTGTGTGTGTGTGTGTGTGTGTGTGTGTGTGCTGCTTCTTCAGACTGACTGCATTCTGCAAACAACAGTGCCATTTGTATCCATATGACACAATAACACAATTCCATCATATCCAGCAGACACAATTCCAGTTTGGGCTAGTCCAAACTCGAATTCCAATATGGACTGAATTCCAGTTTTGAGTGGCTGTTAGTCCAAACTGGAATCTCAATATGGCCTAGGCCGTATTAAGATTCTAGTTTGGACTAGTCCGATCGGGAATTGGTCTAGTCCAAATTGGGATCTTAATATGGCCTGATTGGACTGGATTCCAGTCTGGACTGTGACATATATATATATATATATATATATATATATATATATATATATATATATATATATATATATATATACAGCTGGTAGTATATTTTCCGGCTTTTTTTTTTTTTTTTTTTTTTTTTTGAAAAAGTGCTCAACCATGTAGGAGCATCTAAAATAATGATTAAAAGTAAATCTTAAAACTAGGATTACAAAAAATTGTTTCGAGGTCCTTCCTCTCTTCAGATCCCATGCCTATCCCCTGCTATTGACCTCAATCATATATATATATATATATATATATATATATGTGTGTGTGTGTGTGTGTGTGTGTGTGTGTGTGTGTGTGTGTGTGTGTGTGTGTGTTGAATTGTGAGCTGTAGTTCAGTTGTGTTGTGTTGCACGTGTTGTGCAAGGGGGGCCCTGTTAGGGTTGTAAGGCTTTCTTTATTAAGTATTATTGTATGAGGGGTCCTATCAGGGTTGCTATTTTATACTTGTTGATAAAAAAAATTCCTTTTGTGCCTGCAACTGTCAACGATTTCAACTCTTGTGTTCAATGTTGCCACACTAGGTTTGCATAGAATCATCTACTTTTCTGTTGTGCACAAATTACATCTTTTTGTGCTATTGTTGTATGCTGCTGCTTACATATATCACATTTATATAAAGCGGCAAAATACAAATGTGTGATGTTACAAGAAAAGAAAT
The DNA here is from genome assembly GCA_033310375.1 of Conus canariensis. Classification (NCBI taxonomy): domain Eukaryota; kingdom Metazoa; phylum Mollusca; class Gastropoda; order Neogastropoda; family Conidae; genus Conus; species Conus canariensis. Next base: position 68,041,815 of record CM065732.1, read on the forward strand.
CATTTTCATCACATGGAATTGAGTTGTCTTTGGAAAAATTTAACATGCTCCAAGAAACAGTCGAGTGTCACCCAGGATACGATGTGTTTTTGTTTTTCAAGTGTGTGCCATTAATAGTTTTCCAGTATGCTTTGAGGGCAGTTCTTGTTAAATTTCTATGTTTTCAATAAAATCTGTGGAGTACTTTTTGAAATGCTTGTTTACTTTTCTTCATTTGATGTACTGGATTGTTGACGATTTTTGTAAGACTTTATTATGTAACCAGGCATGCCGTTTTTATCTATCTTAAAAAGCCTTACCTTTCTTTTCGCACATGATTTCAAACCGTGCACAATACCTTTCCTGCCTTTTGCAGACTCGTTGGCTTCCCGCATTCTGAGGAAACAATCCGGTTTTATTATCATTCCATTTCAAAATGTCATTCAGTTTATTAACTATAGTGTCAGCATTTTCATACCGCATAAAATTGCTATCAGGAGCATTGAACAAACTGCCATTTAAGTTTTCTGTCTCTCTCATTTTTGTAGTACAGAAAGCTGCTATAAATGAGGCTTCTTTATCTGTATATCCTTTAGGCCTACATTGGACCGGTTGACATTTTTTTTTCTTTTTCTTTTCATGATTTTCTCATCAAAATACTTCATAACATCAACGTATATACACTCATTATGATGATTATGCTGACACATCATTCACTCTAAATTTTCGTTTGACTGGACAGTACACATCAGAGTGCACTGCAAAAGTTCAGGGACTTAGAAATCAGCTAGAAAAATGTGAAGGCCTGCATTTGATTACTTCCTTTAGGAATAGCAGTGATACAGTGTTACTTAATCAGCAAAAAAAAAAAAGCGCATATATATTACTCTCGATAAGATTACACACATATTTAGAGAGCAGATTCAGAGACACGTCATCTGATAATATGGTAAACCCTTTTGTCATATTATTGGCTTAGCTATATTCGTCAGTTCCATAGACACCGTACCCACCCACACCGCCACTCCTTATCTCGTTTCCCTGGCAAAATACAATTTCGTTTCAGTTTCGTTTTTTTTTTTTTAATTCTCTCTCTCTCTCTCTCTCTCTCTCTCTCTCTCTCTCTCTCTCTCTCTCTCTCTCTTCGTCCTCTTCACAATGGACAGTAAATTAACTCATTGGAACATCCGGGGATTAAACTCAAACTCTGAGGGGCTGGAGCTTTTGTTTTGTGCACTAAACCCAAGGTAGTAGCTCTTCAGGAAATAAAAATTCAAAGCCAGAAGACCTTCCCTCTTTCTAGCTTCAATATTCTTCCCAAACCTGCACAACCTCCCACATTGGGACTTGCCGTTTAGTCCTGTCGCTCTGACTACACCTTGCGGGCATTCGCTGTGAGAGTCACTTTCCAAACCGCTGCAATTTGCTCGTTATGTTTGCCTCCTTCTGTTCCGGTTTGTCGTCAGGACCTTGTCTGTCTGATTGGAGAACATCCTGAACCTTCTGTGCTGTTGGGTGATTTCAATGGATACAATCCTCTCTGGGGTAGTGTGAATTCGTCATCCAGAGGTCTGCTTCTCGAAGATGAGCTTGATTTGTGTTCCCTGAACGATCTTGCCTTCACTCTTTCTCAGGTTCACTTTCGTGTATAGATTTGTCGATATGTGACCCCTCGATGGTCCTGGACTATGACTGGTCTGTCCATGTCCATGACGATCTGCATAGAAGTGACCATTTTCCTGTTCTATTAAAACCCATATTAACTGAAAACGCATGTGTTTCACAACATTTTAATTATAAGAAGGCTAATTGGAATCTTTTTGCTGCAAATATTGCAAGAAATTTTCCTTGTATTCTATGAGGACAAATAAAATATCGTGTATCGTGTAAAGGAGCTCCATGAAATTGACATTCTTCAAAGTCCAGACGCTGCAGAGTCTCTAACCAATACTTTGTTAAAGTCTGGTAAAACCTGTATTCCAATGTCTTCCTACAAACTCCAACTGCCTAAAACACCTTGGTTTAATTCTGACTGCCAACAAATCACAAACGTACGCAAACGGGCTCAACGTCATGTATTCCAAAGACCTTCAGGTCCCAATGCTCGAGCCCATCAGAAATTCCGTGCCAAAACGAGACAGGCTGACTTCTAAGACATCCAAGAAAACGTCAGGAACATTATCAGAAAAAAAAAATCAATTGGAAGAGCACTAAGCCCTCAGTTCATCACTTGAAACTTGCCAATGCTCTGATAACTGACAAACAAGCTGTTGCCAATCTGCTGGCCTCCACCATTTGACAGAACTCATAATTTTCAAATAAACCTGCAGCCTTTTTTAAGAAACAAACAACTCAGAGAAAAATCTTAATACAATTTCACATCAGACAGCTCAAAAGCCTACAATCTACGTTTTTCAATCGATGAAGTGAAATCAGCTCTGCAAAGCTGCAACGATTCTGTCCCTGGTCTGGATTATATTCATTATCAGGTTTTGAAACATCTCCCAGAAAGCTGTCTTGAGACCCTCCTCAAAGCCTACAATCATATCTAGAAAACAGGGTGCTTTCCGCCCTCCTGGCGGAAAGCCCTGATCATTCCAATCCCTAAGCCTGGAAAGGACCGTACCAACCCTTCAAACTATCGTCGAATAACTCTGACCAGCTGCCTCTGTAAGCCAATGGAAATGATGGTCAACTCCAGACTGATGTGGAAGCTGGAAACCGATGGCCTTTTCGCAAGTGAACAGTGATTGTTCCTGAAGTACCGATCGACAGTTGATCATTTAGTCCGTCTGGAAACTACCATCCATGACGCCTTCATCAGTATACAGCATGTGGTTGCTACTTTTTTTTAACCGTGAAAAAGCGTACAACACTACCTGGAAATCAGGAATCCTTATGGATCTTTACAGACTGTTTCCGTGGTCACATGCCTCTGTTAATTCAAAACTTTCTGGCTGATCGGCAGTTCCATGTGCATATTGGCACCACACTGTCTGACATCCATGGACAGGTGTTGGGTGTACCTCAAGGGAGCATTCGTTCTCCTGCTCTCTTCAGCATCAAAATTAATGACATTGTCAGATCGGTAAACCAGGGTTCTGAGTCTTCTCTGTTTGTTGATGACTTTGTGCTGTACGCAGTTGGAGCCTCTTACGCCAGCGTTCAGCGTGGACTCCAACTTTGTGTTAATAATAGGCAACAGTGGACTGAGGAAAACGGGTTTACCTTTTTAAGTACCAAAATTCAGTCACTCCATTTCCACAGTTTTTATGATTTTTTTTGCTGATCCTGAAAATGGTATGGACAAGTCCACCATTCCAGCTGTGAAAGAAGCCAAATTCCTGGGTGTTGTTTTGGATTAAAAAAAAAATGAACCTTAGAAGTCATATCCAACACTTGAAAACCGCATGTCAGAAAGCACTGAACATTCTGCGAGTCGTGGCACACACAGTTTGGGGGTGCTGACAAGAAAACTCTCCTCCATCTTTACACAGTTCTGATCCGCTCCAAACTGGACTATGGGTGTGTAGTGTACGGCTCGACCTGACCTTCCTACCTGAAAAGTGTAGATCCTATTCACCATCAAGGGCTTTGATTATGTCTGGGTGTGTTCCCCACCACCCCTGCTTATAGCCTGAATGCTGAGGCAGGAGAACCATCCCTCTAAAATCGTCGACTGAAACTTGCCTTGAATAACTGTCTGAGTTTCTCTTCTGAACTTCAAAACCCTACATATGACTGTGTTTCCGACCTCAAGTTCTAAAAGAAATTCGACGACCACCCCAGTTCCATTCCAACCTTGGGGATTCATTTTCGTCCCCGTCTAAACAAAGCAGATACAGAACTGGGAAGAGTTTGCGATTTTTCCAAGTTTCCTGCTGACCCACCATAGACTTTCTTCACTCAAGAGATCTGCTTTGATTTGGCTTCGAACCGGAAAGATTCCACTAGCTGCTTGGCATACAAGTCCCTTTCTGATGAACTGTGTTCTACGTTTCCGCCCTACAAAAGAGTTTTCACAGACGGTTCCAAATCTGAGGAGGGGGTTGCCTCTGCTGTGTTTTGTGCAGCAGATCCCCCCTCAAAGATGTACCACATTCCAACAGATAGCTCCATCTACACTGCTGAGCTGACAGCCTTGGTTCTGGCACTTCGATGATCTGCAAATCGAAACATAAAGATTTCCTGATTTCATCAGACTCCCTTTCTATTCTGGAGGCCATTGCCAGCCGTAATCCCAAGCACCATCAGCGGCTGAAAGTTTTCGAACTGTGCACCACTCTGAAATCTGATGGATACAATGTAGTTTTTGCTTAGGTTCCCAGTCATGTAGGCATTTGAGGCAACGAGGTGGTTGAGCAGCTTGCTAAGAGTGCCACAAAGGAAAAGTTAAGCAGGTTGTCTATTCCTCACACGGATTTGAAACCCCAAACACAGACTTACGTCAAAGACCTCTGGCAAGAAGAATGGAACTCGCAGACGGATAACAAACTATTTAAAATCCGTCCAAACCCGAAAGAGTTTTTACCATGTTCGAGAGGTGGCCGTACGGACGAAACAGTCTTGTGCCGCTTGCACACAGGTCACTCGTTTTATACCCATTCTTATCTTTTAAAAGGTGCAGAAGCTCCGTGGTGCATTCCATGTCATGTTCCAGTCACAGTGAAACATATTCTTTTAGATTGTTGGGACTTGCACGATGTGAGATATAAACACTTTACAGCTGACTCCATGGAAACTCTGTTCAGAGATGTCCCACCTGACGTGATCTTTGAGTTTCTGAACGAGATTAGCATTTTTCATCTGATTTAAGATTTTACTGACGAAAGATTTTTAACAAAGTTTCTGGTACGTTTTTAGAAGATGTATTTTAAAGAGATGCGTGAAAGCTTTTTTTTTTTTTGTGGTTTGGGGGGGAGGGGGGGGGGGGTTAACTTGTAAGTTTATTTTAACGTGGTGACATCCCTGATATGGTCCTTTGCAGTCGGATGGACTATAAGCAATATTACCTTACCTTTTTCTCGAACACAACAGCATTATTGAGTCCTGATCACTCGGCTTTAAGAAGCGACAGTTTCCAGAAGCTTGGGATAGCGAATAAAATTTCCACTTCAGGAGTTTCTTATCCTTAACGATCCTATCCTTGACATTTGCAACTTCGCTATGCAAGAAGTGGGGTTTTGCCCTATTCTTTTCCACCTCAACAGCCTGAGCATCTTCTGCCCGCGGAAGGAGTTTTCGACATTGCGTGTCTGAAACACTTTCATGCTCCACTTTTTTGTGGATAGGCATTTTTATGGTCCACTTTTCGATGGCTCTTAATCACTTCCATGATCCACCTCTTTGTGGCTGCTTAGGACTTGACGATCCAGTTTTCTTTAGCTAATGAGCACTTTCGATATTTACTTTTCTTTTGCTGCTGAGCAATTTCATTATTCACTTCTCTATGCCTGCTGAAAACGTATCATTCACCTTCCATTAGCGGCTAGGCACGATTATGATCCAGGTTTATTTTGCAGACAAGCACTTTCTTTTTGTGCTCAAATTGCAAGCTTTTTTCCCGAGCATTTTTTATTATTTTAAAAAACTCAGAGCTTACAAATGCGCTGAAAGTGGACAGTGCACTGGAGATTTCAATACTGCATTGGCATATTTCAGTCATACACATAATGCATATACAATTTTAACTTGACAACAAGGGAAATAGGTATATTAATAATGATAACAATACCACTACTATTGCTACCATCACCACCACCACTACCACCCAACAATTCTTATACAGAAAAAAAAAACTGTGTAATTACTCAAATAGAAACCATCAAATAAAATGAAGGTGATGCAAATATACCGAACTAGTTATATATAAATGTCTTATTGTGCCCAGTTAGATATGAATGTCTTTACAGTGTCCCATCCTATCCTCACATTTCAGCTCAGGGAAAGTACAATTATTCCACAAATGGAAAAAGACGCGAATGAAATGGCAGGAAAAAAATGAAACAATGACACGCACGAATAGCGAAGTAAAGTGGAGAGAAAGTTTAAATTCGTATTCGGTACCTACCTAGCTATCCCCTTCACCCCCCACAACTTCCTTTCCCGCTCTCCCTCCTCCCCTCAACCTTACCCCCACCCAAGCCACCCCGACTTCGCCACATACATTCACAATGCATCGAGAAGCATATGTATACCAAACAGAGAAGCAGGCGTATCTGAGAACCTTTTGCCTAAATTGCCAGTTATGGTATTACACTTGCAGTCGCAAACAACAGCTTTCAGTCAACAGACAGGGGGTTATTCATCGACCAGGGCCTTGTAGACACACCATTTCCGCTGGAAGTCTGTGTACTGCAAATTTATTCTACCGATGTATTCTTCAGTAGTATATCTATGTTTAAGTTGTCGTCTAAAAAAAAATGTAAATTCCGAAATAATATTTTCGCATTTACACTTGCAAAGGAAAAACAAATGCACACACTAGGAAAAAAAACCGAGTATATCATGTCTTATTTATATCATCGTTACCAAACAACACAAGTTCCTTCGTAAATCTGAAATTGTTAATATTATCACATCTGTTTAAAACAGTTTGTATTTTCTTCCAAAAAATTAATGTCACCTTACATGACCAATACAAATGCGTGAATTGATTCTCTTTCAGTCTTACAAAACGTACATTTGTCATTATCAGAGATGTGCATCCTTTTTAAATATAATATTTGTCGCCAAGATCCTATGAACCAGTCTGATTTGAAACCATTTTAGTTTAATTTCTTTTATTTTTTGAATCTTCAGAAATGTAATATTCCATTTAATGTTTTCGAACATTTCATTGCTCCATTTATTTCAGCAGTTTGACTCATGTTTGTCTGCCAAATACAATTTTGACAGAATCAGTGATTTCAGGACTGCTACTCTATGAAGTGGCGTAATATTTCTTTTGACCATATTTTGAAAAGAATTTTAACTTCCAAGAATTTTTCTGTATAGTTTAACTCAAGGCATTTTGTTGGATCAGTCATAAACCATATCACAAGTATTCGAAACTCCCTTGGGTTCCAGTCCAATTTTAGATGAGGCATATATCGAACATTCGATGATAATTTGCTGCCTGGCCATGCTACTTTTGTTTTTTCAATATTCATAAAGAGACCCGAAACTGTTCCGAATTTATCTAACGTGTTCATTGTTTGTTCAAAGGATGTTTTATCTCCTTGAATAGACAGTTGTGTATCGTCTGCGAAATGGGATATTTTCTGCTCAGCGTCATTAGCATTTATTCCTTCTATGTCCCATTCTCTCTGATCATTATGCCCAAAATTTTGGTTGAAAGTATAAACAGCTAAGGGGATATTGGGTCTCCCTGTCTACAACCTCTTAATATATTGAACCTGTCTGGGCATTGGCCATTCACAATTATGTTAGCTCTTATTCCGGTATGGAATGTCTTCATCCAACGACATACATCTCTCCCCAAACCAAAAGATTCAAGTACCCTATGCATGAACTTCCAGTCCAGGGAATCGAACGCTTTTTCAAAATCTACACAGATTAGCATCCTGGGTAAATGTTAAGATTGTAAATAATCTATAAGATCGTAAAGAAACCTAATATTATCGCCAATAAATCTGTTTGCCACGAATCCTGTTTAGTCTTCATGTATTAGTTTTGCGAGAACGGATTTTATTCTGTTAGCTATACACGACGATCCTATCTTAGCAGCAAAGCACTTCCATGACCCAGTTTTCTTTGGCTGCCAGGAGCTATTAGTGTTCATTTTTCTTCATCTGCTAAACGCGTTTATGGTCCAGTGTTCTTTGTCTGCTAGGCACTTCGATGAATCACGTTTTGGTCTGTTCAGCACTGTCATTATCCACTTTTCTCTAACCTGCTTAGCACTTTCGTGATTGCCTTTTCCTTTGGCTGACAGTATATTCGTCAGGAACTAGGTTAGTCTAAACGCTTCCTAAACGTCTGAGACTAGCTAGTCATTGGTGTATAAATGTTATAATAGTAGCATGTTGTATTTTTAATTTCAATTCTGATGTAACGGCAGTGTGTGTGTGTGTGTGTGTGTGTGTGTGTGTGTGTGTGTGTGTGTGTGTGTGTGTGTGTGTGTGGTGTGTGCGTGCGTGCGTACGTGCGTGCGTGCGTGTGTGTGTGTGTGTGTGTGTGTGTGTGTGTGTGTGTGTGTGTGTGTGTGTGTGTGTGTGTGTGTGTTTCAGGCTATCCAGGGATAAACCCCAGGGATTTAAAGTGAACTCCCTTCTTTGAACATGACACCTGTGCTCATGAAGGGGTCTTTATGATTTGATTTGTTGCTTTTGTTGTTGTTCATAAACTTCAGATTTTGCCTAACTTTGATTTGTGTTCCAGAGTTCTAATTTCGATGTTTCGATATATTTTCAATGCAAAGCATTGTCATAAATGTAATTTGATTGTGATGTCAACCAAGGTGAGATGCTACGTCGAGGGTTCAATTGTTTAAGACGTTATTTACACAACATTAAATCCGACCCAAGTTAGAACTTCTCCCTCCCACCCCTCTCTCATGATTGTGTTGATGACAGTAGACGTTATTCACACAACATTAAATCCGACCCAAGTTAGAACTTCTCCCTCCCACCCCTCTCTCATGATTGTGTTGATGACAGTAGACGTTATTCACACAACATTAAATCCGACCCAAGGTAAACTTCTCCCTCCCACCCCTCTCTCATGATTGTGTTGATGACAGTAGACGTTATTCACACAACATTAAATCCGACCCAAGGTAAAACTGCTCCCTCCCACCCCTCTCTCATGATTGTGTTGATGACAGTAGACGTTATTCACACAACATTAAATCCGACCCAAGGTAAAACTTCTCCCTCCCACCCGTCTCTCATGATTGTGTTGATGACAGTAGACGTTATTCACACAACATTAAATCCGACCCAAGTTAGAACTGCTCCCTCCCACCCCTCTCTCATGATTGTGTTGATGACAGTAGACGTCATTCACACAACATTAAATCCGACCCAAGGTAAAACTGCTCCCTCCCACCCCTCTCTCCCTCCCACCCCTCTCTCATGATTGTGTTGATGACAGTAGATGGGGAGCATAGGGGAGAGGGCAGGTGATGGGGGGGGGGGGGGGTGAGTATGGGCATAAGATTAAAACTACTCCCCATACATATGCTGTGTACGTTTGTTGATGGCCGTAGGTTTGGGTTTCAGGACAAGTCACTCTCCCTCCCCTTGTTCAAGTTGTTGGAGATGGGGAACGGGTGTTGGCCACAATGCCAAAATCACTACTCCAGCTATCCACTACAAGACTATTTGCCTTGGACCAGCCGCCGTGGCGAAGTGGTTAGCGTCGCGGACTCCCGGCTGGGAGGTCGTGGGTTCGAATCCCATCAGAGTCATGTGGGTTTATCTGCTCCGACCGGCTCCTACCCAGAGTTGAGTTTGCTGCGGACTCAGTTGGGAAGACTGGGACCACACAGTCGAGTTTCATCCACATAATGGATGCGTTTCTGAGAGTGTTGCTCAAATTTCATGACCAACACTGCAGGTGCCTGTATCTCTCGGGCCTGGTTGACGCCGGGATATATTATGAAAGGAAGCGTAGAGAACAGCCCTGTCATGTAGTCTCAGACCGAAATGGAAATCCATAGCATCATCTTAATCATCCTCATTCTCATCAATCAGCATTAAAAAAAAGTCTCAAATTCTGTGGCCCTTCATGCCCTGCTCTCATGGTGACATCAATTTCGATGTCCTCTCCACCTCTGTGGCCTTGGTTTGGTTCCGTCGGGGTCACCGGTATCGGCGAGTCCATGGGGACTGTCGTTGGACGGACGTGGTGGCGCCCTCCGGAGGGAGAGCTCACTCACGCCGGCTCCGCGACTAAGCAATTATATATTGTCGTCAGTAGGGGGCTTAGTAGGTGGTGTCCTGCGTATGTTAGATCAGAACAGGCGCCACTGAACACCACCGAAGTGACTCGGCAGCAGTGCAGTGTCTCCTCCGGTGGGTTGCATCTTGACGACTTGACATTGGCTGCTCCCTGTGGATTGTCGGTGCCGGGATTGCGGCGGGGCCGACCGGGCTGTGACTGTGGACGGGGTGTCGGAATGAGCGGCGTGGGTGCACGGCCTCTGAGGTGGCGCAGAGGTGGGACACCAAAAACAACAACAACATCAACAACAACAACAACAACAAAAATAAAAAAAAAAAAAACCATTTGCCTTGGACTGATTAGGGTAAACAGACCCAACTCAGTTTCGGTACATGTGCAAGATACGTTTTTTGAATGGGTAGAGTCTAGATACAAGAGCCAAAGAATCCTCGTCTACCATGTAGTCATGCGTTCAGTGTTGGTGTGTATTCAGGCACAGTTGAAGAACTACTCCAGCCCAGCTGTAGGTGGCATCTGTGCCAGATGTGTGTATCAGGAGGGGGAGGGGAAAGTGGGATGGGATGTGGGTTAGGGCATACGTCTGAAATTACTTCACCTCTGGTGTAGTTTGACTTCCTTAAACGAATGTGACTTGCAATATCATGACTGAAAATATTTCCCCAGGAGGCGAGTTTAGACCTGAATCCCAAGTCAACTGCTCTAGATGACACAAACGCGCATAGGCTGGCTTGCATCTTGTGTGCTGTAAGTTGTCAACATGACGACTGATGACTATGTATTGCAGATCAATTTCTTTATTACTCTTTCAACATCATTTCTGATACCTCTTTGGGGAAAGAACAGACTGAGTCATACTGAGTATTGTCCTGGTTTCTGTTTTCATTGTGTTCGCTTGCTCATATTGTTACACGTCAAATAAGAGAGCAAGTTCCCAGGGACAGATCGTGGTTGGAACTTGCAGAGGTGACATTGATAAAACCCATTGTTTGCTGTTGTACGCTAAGCAACGTACTATCAGTTGTATTCAGATTTGATAGGAACATATCTAAGTGACAACGCTTTAAGAGTGGCTAAAATCAGACGGACGACGACTTGCATGTAGACAAAAACACTGAAAATATGAAAGTATGGTGCTGTTTGAACTCATGTATTGTAAAGAAAATTTCGCTTTTGGCATTGTTCCCTTTGCCTGTACAGAGATAAATGGCATCCTCGTCCGTGTCAATGACGTCACCGGGAGATGTTTAACAAACTTAGTGAATACTCTTATTGTTTTCATCCTCACTAAAAGCTTTGAGATCGATGGAGCTGGTAGACCGTGATGGCAAATGGTGGTATTCCCCGTCTGACCTGGTGACAGGGTCTAGAAAATCTTCCAAAACGTCAAGTTATTTTTTCCCCTGAGTTTCGAAATATGCCACATGGTTTCAATTTGATGTCACAGTCCAGAGGAATAGTGAAATATAACTCAGAACCATCCTTATAAATAATCTGGTCACATTGAATTTTTCCTCTGTGTAGGATGGACTATGGACTTTTAATTACTTTATCGATCTGCATATACTCGCACAGACGGCACGGACTAATACGACCTTTCCTTGTAATTTATTCAATGTCAGTCGTGCCTTTTCCGTACTCAGTTTGTACAGAATCAAAATTGTTTTCCATCTAGTAAAAAGACAACTAGAATGTCGCTCTTGTTCTTGTTATCATGTTTTGCCTTTCTTTTTAAGTTGTTTGTTGTATTTGGCCGTTATGACATTAAAGATTACAAATTACTTCGTGTGTGTGTGTGTGTGTGTGTGTGTGTGTGTGTGTGTGTGTGTGTGTGTGTGTGCGCGCGCGCGCGCGCGCGCGCGTGCGTGCGTGTGTGTGTGTGTGTGTGTGTGTGTGTGTGAGAGAGAGAGGGAGAGAGAGAGAGAGAGAGAGAGAGTGCGCGCGCGCGCGCGCGCGCGCGCGCGCGCGCGCGCGTGTGTGTGTGTGTGTGTGTGTGTGTGTGTGTGTGTGTGTGTGTGGTGTGTGTGTGTGTGTGTGTGTGGTGGTGTGTGTGTGTGTGTGGTGTGTGTGTGCGTGTGTGTGTTCGTTCTTCTGTTTAACGTCTGTTCACTTTGAGTGATATTAGACGTGCGTGTGTGTGTGTGTGTGTGTGTGTGTGTGTGTGTGTGTGTGTGTGTGTGTGTGTGTGTGTAAAATAATCTTCCTAAACATGGCAAGAAAAATAATCTTATTAATAGAATAAAATGCAAGCTTAGTGAGGGAAACAAAGTTGTCCTGAAGAAGAATGTGCTGTTGACAGCTCTTTAAAAACAGCAAAATCGTCGCTATCTTGCTCTGTTGTATAGCTAGATGTGTCATGCGTAAATGCGTCCGCATCATCATCCCCTATCCCAGCAACTGTTGATGTGAACACATCTTTCACAATTCCAAACTTTTCTCCAAAGAAATCATTTTCTTTTCGCTTTCCAGTACATGTGGAAGATACGAAGAAAGGATCTGCCACACTGAGTGGTCTGGGCATTTGGACCAAAAAGCTTTGGGTCAAGTCTATCGGACCCATAGCCGGTCCGAAACAGCTCTCCTCAGGCAGGTGGTTGATCGGTTGTACTTCCGATGTTCAACAAACTCGACTACTAAATGCAACCAAATTGTGAGGAATTTTGATAAAATGTTCTGTACTGAGATTTTCACCGAAATTGTGATAAAGCCAGTACCCCTTGACATCAGTGTTTCAGACATTAAGAAAAAAACTGAGTCATGTTTCTTCTGCTAAAAGACTTCCCAATAAAGATGGAAGTGAATCAAGAGCTACAGATATCACTTTTTCAGCATCAACTCTGCCAAAAGAAATCTGTATTGGGTTCTAGTGTCTCTCTGTTGGTCCTTTTACACCACCTGTCTATCGTTGTACTCGGTGCAACAGACTGGGGCACCCAAAGTCCGCGTGTCAGGCTATGCTGACTTGTGGAAGATGTGGTCACAATGACCATGTCACTGAATCGTGTACTGGGGCCAAACATTGTATAAACTGTTCTGGAGATCATTCAGCCTCTTACCTTATATGCCCGGAATATAAACTACGTGTTTTGGCCAGTAAGCTGAAGTCTTCCAGCCACATGCCATATTCTGAGGCACTAAGGCAAATCAGAGTTCAAATGAGCGAAGGAGAGGTAAAGGTGCAGGACTTAAAAGAAGACCCCAGGGTGCAGCTAAATGATAATTCAACCACAGCTGATCACTACAGCAGGTCTTATTCCTCGGTTCTAAGTCAAGGAATGATGAAGGCTAATCAACAAAACCCGCTGCTCACTTCTCTGGATTCTAGCCCCCCTTCAATCTGGGGCACACCTATTTTACTAACTCATACTGACACTTCAATCAAACTAGTATTGCTCTCACAAATCAGACAAGTATAAGACAGACATCAAAAACTTCACACACACACACACACACACACACACACACACACACACACACACACACACACACACACACACACAACACACACACACACACACACACACACACACACACACACACACACACACACACACACACACACATCAGGGCCAAATTACAGTACTCCTAAAGAAAAGTCTGACTCTTCAAGTTCGTTCAAAGAACTACCTGTAAATAATTTTTATCTTGAAAATCTCTCAGTGAAATTTCTGACCATCCTTACAAATATTTCTGATGTCATGACTTCGTCTATCATTGGATTGAAATTAATTCTGTCCAATGTCTGTCTGAACTCAAAATGAACGTACAAAGAGAAGTTCTGTCAAACGTAATCCGTTTTAGGTATTCTCTGTTGCTGATAATTCTCAGTTATAGTCTTCCTCACGAATAACGTGGTATGTATGAGACCTGAACAAGTCTACCCTACTGGTATTTGTTCTTTTCTACAACGGAACTGTAGAAGTAAGTGCAATTTCATATATTTAGATTTTTTAAAATTTATTTATTTTATTTATTTATTTTATTTATTTTTTATTTTATTTTATTTTTTTTGGTGCAGAAGCGCTCTTTTGACGTAGTTGTGCTTCAGTGATTGAATTGCCACTAAAATGACTTATCCAAGTTAAACGGATTCTCCTACCCATCTGTTATAAATTAGGTAAAACTCAACGTTAGAGTAAAAGTTGCTACATATGTAGCTCGCAATCGTATGTTTCAACCGTGCAAAACACCACGTTCTTCAATAGATAATCGTTTATATCTTTGCTGTATAGAAATTAACGTTAGTTGTAAACACCTCAACATTTTGAACTGTTATTATCCAGATGGAGTGTCTAAAGGTGAAGCTGACTGGTTATGGATTTAGACTGCTCTAGAAAATGGGGTATTCTTGGCAATTTTAATTCCCACCATGCATTGTGGTCCAAAAATCCCATTAATATTGTTAACAACAACGATTACCTTGCCAACAAAATAATCAACGCCAATTTAACTATTGTCAAGAGGTGGAAAAAGTTTTTTTTTTAACACACACAAAAAAAAAAACAATCAGAGTTGGCCAATAACAGGAGAGAGCAAGGCAAGTTCAGTTTCTTTTCTATTCCAGTTTCCCAGAAGTAGTCCAAAATTGAGCATGGTCTTCCTTACAGAGATTCTACAGTCTCTCATTACATCATAGATGTTCCACAAACATCGTGGGTGATCACCAACAAAAGATGGACGTCCTGTAGCTAGGCAGCTTACGGCGATTTTTTGACTAGATGGGGACAGACCGGACAAAAGTATGACATTTTTTTCATTTTTTTTAGCTACCTACATGCAGAATACTTTCAATTTTTGCTAGGTCCCATGTGCACACGTCATATTGACAGCATGTGCCTGCCAAAATGCAATTTTTCATGTTTCGCACTCCCAAAATTGGGAAAAATCGCCGTTAGATGAAAATGATGAATAAAAAAAAGGAGTAAGTTGGCACTCTGTTGGTATGCAGTATCTGATTTATGATAGGCAATGGTTATTTTACATTTCTGTGTTGAAAAAGTGACTCTGAATATATTGCCAAAGGCATATCTCACATGCGTATTGTGTACGTTTCATGGTTTAAATGAAAATGCGACATGGTTTGGAGTGCATGCGTGATATGTCAGCAGAAAACCAGTGAGGACCTCAAGTGCCCATTGGATGGTCCAGGTCAGTCAGTCAGTCATTCCCCTGACCGCTGGGGTCTTTGGGGGGACGTGATGAGGCAGCCACCGTTTCTCGCCAGGCTCTTCCGTTTGTAGCTGTCGTGAGGAGATCTGGCATGGTCATTTTGGTCCAGTCTTTTATATTATCCGACCAACTCTTTCTCTGCCGTCCTCGTCTGCGCCCTCCTTCAACGGTACTTTGAAGGATGGTTTTGGAGAGGGTGTTGTGACGAATGACGTGGCCAAACCATGCCATCTTCCGTCGTTTGACGGTTGCCAGAATTGGTTTGTGGGGCCCAACTAGGTTGGTGACCAGGTTCCGCACATAATCATTGGTCGTATGTTCTTTGTAGGAGATGCGGAGTAGTTTCCTCAGGCACCTGGTCTCAAACGCCTGGATTCTTCTTTCTGTTTTGGCCATCAATGTCCATGTCTCGCAGCCATATAACAGGATGGAGACCACTAGTGACTTGTACAGCCTGAATTTTGTGTGGAAATTGATGTTACTCTTCCACACCCTGTTCAGTCTGGCCATCGCTGCTGATGCAGAGTTGATCCTGATTCGGATTTCTGCTGTGCAGGTGCCATCTTTCGACAGGGTTGCTCCCAAGTACCAGAAGCTGGTCACAAGTCTAGCTTTGTTGATGCTACAAGTCTAGCATCAACAAATCAAAAACAAGAACATTCCCAGGCGCTGACATTGGCAGCGATCACGATCTTGTCCTGGCAACCTTCAAGCTCAAGCTGAAGTGTAAGCGTTGCCCAAAGAACCCCCACATTGGCTTGGACCTAGAGAAGTTGAAGGACCCCGAAATTGCAGAGGTGTTCCAGGCTCAAGTAGACGGTAAGTTTGCTGCCCTCAACTTAGTGGACAGCGATGTAGACACCCTTGCTAATAACATCAAAGAGGTGCTAATCACAACAGCTGAAGAAGTTGTGGGAAAGAAGCGAAAGAAGATCCAGCCTTGGGTTACAAACGGGGTCTTAGATCTATGTGACAAGAAGCGGGAACTGAGAGGAAAGAAACACTCCAGCGACGAAGCCAGGATGCAGTACCAACAGGTGAACAGAGAAGTCAGGAAGAAGATGAAGACAGCCGAGGAAAATTGGATAGAGGAGCAGTGCGAAGCAATCGAGAGAGGCATGGAAGCAGGGAACAGCAAAGAAGCCTACAGCACACTCAAGACCCTCAATAAGACTAACCAGACAAAATCAGCGGTCATCGAAGATAAGGATGGCAAGCTACTGACAGAGAGTGAAGAAGTCCTGAAAAGGTGGACAGAATACTGTGAGGCTCTCTACAATTATCAGCTCAACCCAGACAGGGTGTGTGGGTGGGTGGATGTATGGGTGGATATACTATATGATGTCCACGTATTATTTTTGCGTTTTTCAATTTGGCTTGCAATTTATAATTTTCAATTTTATATCTAATATATACTTTTAGTCTGTATTCACTGCACATGTTTACGAGGTGACAGCCCAGACGAGATGGCCCATGATGGTTGATGAGGCTAACAGAAACAACACGATTTCTCTTGATTCGCATGCTCATCTGTTTTGCACTTTGTTAGTCTTGAGCAATTGTTCTCATATTCATCCGTACTATGCATGCTATGTATGTAGTTTTCACATGTGTTTATAATTGTCCATTTTTTTCTTATACAAAGGGGTGCACAGCGCACACAGGCTTTTGACAGTTGTTGTCCCCAAGGATATGCACCTGTATAGCAAATTTTGAAAATCTAGCTTGAAGGATGTGGACAATATTGTAGGAAAATGGAAATGGGTGACCTTGATTTTTTTTTGCGAGCAATATCAGCATACCTTATTTAATCAACAACAAATTTGAGAAGGCTGTCTTAAGTGGTTAAAGAGACATTGCCAAAAATGACCGTTTTGGCCGATGTGGGAAACACACACACACACACACACACACACACACACACGAAAAAAAAAAAAAAAAAAGACACGATAAACTTAATAGTCTGCTCGCTAACAAGACTGACAGAGGTTGTAACATTTTGTGCAAGGGTGAATTCGAAAATGGGGCATAGGTGCACAAATTGTCACAACTGCGAGTTGTGACATTTTGTGCAGTCCTTCACTGCACAAAATGTCACAACTGGCACAAAATGTCACAATTGTGACATTTTGTGTATTGGTGACATTTTGTGCGGTAACAGTGCACATGTTGGGGTCCATTTTGCGGATATCATTTATTCCGCAGTGAATTACAACTGCATCAAGCGGCTTTACGATGGACTGAAGGGATGTTTCAAATGTCTGACAGATTTCCTCCGTAGTGTGTGCCTTGCGCGACATAACATCAAACCCATTGGATCTGCCTAATCGCCTTTCATCGACCTTGTTGACTACTGAATCGTGAATAAAGACGACGCGTGGTAGGTCCTGGTTTTCGTTTTGTTCCACGAAGGTTTTCTGTCGTCTGGTATGTTCCTGTTTGACGTCACTGGCAGACTTGACGTCACTTGCTGTTGGGCTCGTGTTCTTTTTTATATTCTTTCCTGCTTTTTCATTTATCTTTCTGCCAGAGAACGGCTCAGTGGGTTTTGGTGAGAGGTTGGTATAACTAATCCAGTACCTGGCTATAAGTCCCGTGTACATTCTGGTGTTAGGAGAATTTCTCACTTGATTTGAGTCAAGGGGCACCTAGACATGAACAATCACTGAGGTGATCGGGCACCACCTTGGTACATTTTGCGTAATGGCCGATTCAAATATGGCCGCCACCCACCGCAGTGAAAATCCTAACTTTTGTGGTTTTGACAATATATACACTTGTAACACTTCTAATCCAACTGATTTTGGTGTGCTGAGTTCATTTCTGGTATTATTTTGTCCATTTGGGGTCATTTTGACCTTCCAATGCCACGGTCAAGGTAATTTTCTTATACCGACAATCTTGACCGTAACCTGGCGATATTCTAGCAGTAACAACAGGGCTCCTTTACACAATGCGACTAATTCTGACATGCATTTTCACTGTATGATTCACTATTAAAGATATAAGTCATTCTGATCTTGAATTCACAAGTGAACGCCATTTTTACCTATTCAACTAAAACTGTCTTTGCTGTTTTTTCACTTTTTCTTCTGTGTTGTGTGGTCAGTGACACATCCCAACAGAAACAAAAAGTTCTCAAGTATGCAACAAACATGCTCAATGTAACTGCAATTGTCTCTTTCACTGATTGAAACATGGAGAATTATCTGCTTTTCCATGGCAGAATGTGACGCAGCAAACTCCAGCAGAACAGCACCCACACCGTCGAGTGTCACACTTGCCTGTGCACTTGCCTATTGAGAGGAAAGTGGGTGGCAAGGGCTTCATGCATTTAGATGGCAACAGGGTGCCAAAATGTTGCTCCCACCCTTGTTCTAGTGGTTCTAGGTAGTCCTCACGTTGTTGACTGACCGCCCCAAGCAGATGGCATGCTTTGTGCACCAGAAAGGCTCCTCTGTGGATGTGGCCTCTGATGACACTGTTTGTGGGTGGGAGAGAGTCAATTCCAGCTGTAGCACTGCTGTAGTTCTCCACTCTGAGCTGGTTGAACGTTTCAGCAGTTGTTGGTGATCTGACACCCGCCCAGACATGTACAAGGTAAATTTCCGCCAGAGCTTCATCTTGCTCTGACAAGCTGTCTGTCTGTCCAAAGTTCGTCAGATACTATACAGGGTCAGCGGCCAAAGCAGCGTGCTTCGTCCCTACCTTATTCATACAGTCATCTCCAGTCAGTATGTGTGCTTTGATCACTGACTTGGCCAGCGGTGCTCCAAGCCTAGAAACTGTTTGGTGCAGTGGAAGCATCCGCCGCTTCTCACCTGTGCCAAACTGCTGCCAGATTTCCTTCAACCCCAGCGCTTGGAACTGAGGGGTGTAGTGAAGCAGTAGTGCAAAAGTGTCCGTGTCGTTGGAAACTACTATAACTCTCTTGCACTGTTTGACATGAACGCCCCACTCCACATCTACCACCAGTCTGGCGTCTGCCTCTTCAATCCAGCTGTGCAGGTCCGGGATTTCTTCACCGCCAGCTGCTTTGGCTGGAAGCACCTCATCATCAGAGATGACAGAGCTGGCGATGATAACAGGATTTTCTTCAGCTCGATTGCTCACCGTATCTTGAACCAGCAGCTGAAGATTCTGTTTGTTCTTCTTAGATGCCCAGAACTTGTCAAGCTGTCGAGGGATGGGTGTGTCTGCGTTCATGCCAATAATGTCAATGGGCGTCACATCAGCTCGCCTCATGCGCTCTCCTTCTTTCAGGGAAAGCTCAGCGTATGAATCTAACACCAGGTGAATGTAGTCCGACTCATGGCAGAGGCTTGTGGCTGATGTGTTGACTGCAGTGACTACAGCACTGAGCGTAGAGAATTCTGCTAGCGGCATCTGTCGCATCTTTGACATGAAGTCTACCACAACATGAGTGGGAAGAAGAGGCGTCTGATTCCATTGTGTGAGGTCCAGTTCAGATTCAATTTCACCAACTAGTGTTGACTTGTTGACGTGAGTGGAAAGATCACCATCAAACAGTGGAGTCACTGGCAGCAAATCGTGATCAAGTATCTGCTTGATGTCCATGCCACACTCCTTTGCAATGTCCATGGTTCTCTGTGCCTCCACAGCGTCCTTGGATGACAAATCCTTCTTTTCTTGAGAATGGTTGCTGGTGTTTTCTGTGGCTGTTCGTTGAACTGGGGCAGCTTCCTCTTTGATACGGTTGCACTCATTTTCTTGGTCTTCTCGACCAGCACCTCCTGCCTGCATGACTGGTAGACACGCTTGCCATTCTCGAGACACTTGAGCAGACGCTCAGCCACTTGTCGGTCAACAGCCAGCTTGGTCAGCAGGTGATGCAGTGCCACGGGTTCTTGAACCACCACCGGGTAAGGATTCTGTCGCTCCATCACAAAGTCCAGCAGCTTCTCCACATTTTGATTGAATGTGACACAGTGAGTAGAGCTCAGTGCATGCCGAAGATGACATTCTGTGTGGTTCATGGGGTGGTTGGTGGTGAGCTGGTTGAGGAGATTATTTATACACCCAGTCTCGTGGAACAAGAGTTCAAATTCTGTGACAGAACCGGCATTTCGTGTAGCTCCCACTACATAGTGACCTCCAGGACCCTTGGACACTCGCTGGATGGTCTGCTCAACCTTCATGTCGCCTCTGACAGCACAGAACTAGCCTGGACGATCCTGAACAACCCACTGGCCCATAGAGAAACGCCGATAGAGCTCAGGATGTGTGAACTCCAGCATCTTGATTTGCTCAAGATACCACGAGCCATAACGCAGGTAATTGATGCAGTCCAGTTCTGCAAAGATCGGCATAGAGTCCTCGACAGTAGCTACATATAGATTCCAGTTTCCTTCTCTGTCGGAGACAACAGCGTTTTTAATGACGGCGACCATCTGCAGCCAAACACCAAAGAATTGGCAGAGCTCAGACTTAGCCTCACACTCCTCAAACTCCACAAAGTCCTGATACAACTTCTCAACTTGTCAACTCAGGGTCTCGAACTCCTCTGGACAACGCGTGTTTGCAGCAAGTGAAGTTTGTAGAGCCTGCACCTGCTCTAGCTCTGGATATGCAGTTTTGTCTTTGTGTTGCCAGAACATCTGCCACTGGAGCGACCGGATCAGGTCCTCCACAATCAGCATTCCAGTAAGAGCTCGGACATAATGGCTGCCATTCAAGGCCGACTCGATCACGCCACGTCCAAACACGCCACATTCAACCAGTGCGTCGTCTAGGTCAGAACCTCGAGGCAGTTTGCCCTGGCACCTGGACAGAATGCGAGTTCAGTGGAAGGGTCCCAAGCAGAGGAGCAAATCCTTGAACTGCTCTGTCTCATGCAGGTAAACATCTGCGGCCACAGCAAACACGCCTTCATCGCACCATTGATGCTTGGTTCAGCTGTCTGCGACAACTTTGAAAGTTTGTGAGGCCGCTGACCCTGTACAGCATCTGACGAACTTTGGACAGACAGACAGCTTGTCAGAGCAAGATGAAGCTCTGGCGGAAATTTACCTTGTACATGTCTGGGCGGGTGTCAGATCAACAACTGCTGAAACGTTCAACCAGCTCAGAGTGCTACAGCTGGAATTGACTCTCTCCCACCCACAATCAGTGTCATCAGAGGCCACATCCACAGAGGAGCCTTTCTGGTACACAAAGCATGCCATCTGCTTGGGGTGGTCGGTCAACAACGTGAGGACTAGCTAGAACCACTAGAACAAGGGTGGGAGCAACATTTTGGCACCCTGTTGCCATCTAAATGCATGAAGCCCGTGCTACCCACTTTGCTCTCAATATGCAAGTGCACAGGCAAGTGTGACACTCGACGGTGTGGGTGCTGTTCTGCTGGAGTTTGCTGCGTCACATTCTGCCATGGAAAAGCAGATAATTCTCCATGTTTCAATCAGTGAAAGAGACAATTGCAGTTACATTGAGCATGTTTGTTGCATACTTGAGAACTTTTTCTGTTTCTGTTGGGATGTGTCATTGACCACACAATACAGAAAAAAAAGTGAAAAAACAGCAAAGACAGTTTTAGTTGAATAGGTAAAAATGGCGTTCACTTGTGAATTCAAGATCAGAATGACTTATATCTTTAATAGTGAATCATACAGTGAAAATGCATGTCAGAATTAGTCGCATTATGTATAGGAGCCCTGTTGTTACTGCTAGAATATCGCCAGGTTACGGTCAAGATTGTCGGTATAAGAAAATTACCTTGACCATGGCATTTGAAGGTCAAAATGACCCCAAATGGACAAAATAATACCAGAAATGAACTCAGCACACCAGAATCAGTTGGATTAGAAGTGTTACAAGTGTATATATTGTCAAAACCACGAAAGTTAGGATTTTCACCGCGGTGGGTGGCGGCCATATTTGAATCGGCCATTACGCAAAATGTACCAGGGTGGTGCCCGATCACCTCCGTGATTGTTCATGTCTAGGTGCCCCTTGACTCAAATCAAGTGAGAAATTCTCCTAACACCAGAATGTACACGGGACTTATAGCCAGGTACAGGACTAAACTGGGTACTGGGGGAAATGGACTTTGTGGCTTCTGCATAGTTAGCAAGCATGGTATTCTCCGTTTGTGTTTGGACATTCGAATGCGTAACGACGACTGAGTTAGACCTATCGAGTAGACAGTTGAGATTTTTTTTTTTTTTCTGATGAAACGCCGTTTTTATCAAATGACGAGATTCGTTCACACAACCTTAGAATACTGTCTTTCAAATCTGCATTCGTATCAACACTTACGCAGTCCGGCATGGTAGCACTGGCACTGGCAGTGACGTTCTCCGAATCGGTCTTGTCAAGCAGTCAAGACCGTTTGCTCTGGATCTATCGGTCGATCTAAAATTTCTTTTCCGGAGCAAATATGTGACTTGCTCTTGTTTCCACTCAACTTCCCCGTTTTAAGTGCACCATCAAACGTAGGGACCTATAATGAAGCAGGGATCTTACCACTTTCAGAATTTTGGAAAGCTTCTACTTCAAAATTTATCTTAAAGAGCTTTTCACAAAACAATTTTTGCTCAGAAGTATGTTTAAAATCAGAGAAGGATTTTGGAAAACGTGCCAAAAACATACAGTCAGCAAGGTCTATTTACTCATTTTCCTCTGATCTTCTAAAGGATACCAAAATAGATAAAAAATAACATAGCCCAAAAGCCCACGTATTCACCTATTCCAAAATGGGAACAATGTAAAGCCTCCTTTGATATTGATTATACAGACGTTTCAAAAAAGGATTTTCCACATATCTTAAGAACATCTGTTTACACTCATTTAGAAACTAAGTACAATCATCATTTGAAAATTTGTACAGATGGCTCAGTCAGTCAGTGCTAGAAAATAATAACACGGGAGCAGCCTTCTTAATCCCTAGCCTCAAAGTAGAAAAGCTCTTCTATCTTGGTAAACAGTTAGATATATCTATCGATATTCAGTACCGAATTACTTGCTATACTTAAATCGTTAGATTTTATTCTAAATTTTCCAATAAAAATTTCACAAATCGTAATAGGTATTGATTCTAAAGCAGCAATCTGCTCGATTAAGTCTGCATGTCCTTCATTCCGACTTGTTATGATATTTGAAATTCATCACATTATTCACCTTTTATCCATGCAAGGCATTGCTGTCACTTTTTGTTGGATCCACTCTCATTGTGGTATAGTAGGCCTACATAACCAGCGTGTAGATCAACTTGCACGAAAAGCAGCTCAAAATATCAGTTACGCAATACCACTCAAAGTTCCCTTAGATTTGAATGAATGTTTTTCAATTACAAGAGAGAAAGTTAAAACCTCATTGATGAACTCAGACATTCGATATTATCACAATTGTATAAAATTTAGTGATGGGCACAATGGGAAAACGTTCAATCAAGTCTCCTCCTCGTCTAGGGAGATTGAAAGCTTAATCCATAGATTCCGTTTGAACGCGTTGAAAACAAAACACTGTCGTAATGTTAAATGTATGTGTGGGAAATCCTTAAATGTCAGTCATTTGCTGATTCAATGCCCAAGAGCAAGAGAGCTCCTAAGACATTCGGGTATTGATGGTTATACTGATGGATCAACTTCATTGGCTTTACCATATATTTTAAACAATTACTCTGTTCTTGACTCAGTTTGTAAGTGTTTGTTAAATACTTCAACTGGTCCTTATCTGTAGATCTTATCACTTCTCATTTAAAATTGTTAAGGTGGAAGAGGGATGGGAGTGAGGGGTGGGAGGGAAGAGGAGGGGATGTCATATTCTATCATTAATGGAATAATACACCTCATCACTTGCATACTTCACTCACTCACACATAAACTGTCTGAATCACTATAGTGGAAGGACATTAAACCGACGACGACACACACACTGACTTAAACACAAGAGCGCACACGCACTTGAGCATGCCAGTATCAATAAATGGTCGCGCATGCGCGCGCGCGCGCGCGCACACACACACACACACACACACACACACACACCGCACGCACGCACGCACGCACGCACGCACGCACCACACACACACACACACACACACACACACACACACACACACACACACAACACACACTATTCCAGAGAAGTTACAAGACGTACATTTGGGTGAACATCCAGGGTCTGAAGATTGAAGGTACGCATTTTTGTTTTCATTTTCCATTAAAAAAAAAAAAAAAGAAAAAAAAAAAAATATATATATATAAGATTGTCTCCTACATTTTATATTGTTTGCATAATGTTTTTAGTTTTTTAGTAACTTTTTACCTCTCCACACTTTCGTTTTACTTTATTCTACTACCTTTCGCTGGCTGCTTTGGGGTGCTGTTGGATTCATCTTTGAACCCTTGGTGGTGAGAACACCACAGAATTACGGACTGTGGTGTGTCTCTGTTTGACGCCAAGAGCACAAACACAATCAGCCGTGTCTTCCTGATGAGTTCCGATCCAGCGGACGAAAAGCCTAGGAGCAGGCGATACATATAAATCTGCCTTCGAGAGGGATTGCGATGGTTCTCTCATGCAGCAAGTGAAGGGTTTTCATTCTTATAACGTACATTTTCCCTTTTTTTTTAAAATTTCAAATCTGTGCCAAGTCATTACTATAATGATGGAAGAATTGTTAACCTACACTTGCTTTCCCCCACTACTTAATTGTTCAGCAATTATATATTTATATATATATATATTATTCATTTTTTTAATACTTACTCAATCTTGCATGGATAGGTCAGTCACTATCTGTGTAAGCATTTAACGAATGTATTGTCTGTCATGCGTGTTAAATATAAAAGAATAGGAACATACTAACGCCAATAATTGTCTCTATGGGCCTAACTTTTTTTCTCCGATTGCTTATAGACGCCGGAATCACAAATCTCAGGTTTGTCACCCTCCACTACACTCAGTTCTACGTGTAGTACAGTTTGCCACTCATTTTGTTTTCAGTTAGATGAAAACAAGTGAAGAATAACAATCAACATCATCATCATCATCATAGCAACCACCACCACCATCATCATTATCATCATCATCGTCATCATCATCAGCAGCATCATCATCGTTAAAAAAAAGTACTACTAGTACTACTACTACTACTACTACTACTACCACTACTACTTCTACTACTACTACTAATGAAGACAAGAAGAAGAAGAAGAAGAAGAAGAAGAAGAAGCTAAATGATTATAACAATAATAATAATAGTACGA